>OY813001.1:63095706-63697135 GCA_963681545.1 Germaria angustata
GAACACATATGTACATATATCTTTTATTTATGAGCCGACATATCTTTTAAACTTCTTTTTATCAATACGCTATAAAAGTGAACTATGTAATTATGTACACTTATTGAAATTAAAAAGTAATGAGATGACAAACACCGGCATTTGTTAGTAAAGATAATCTGCATACTCACTCTTCGGCCCACTTAAGGAATTCCTTCTCTATGGTATGACGAACACCATCTTCGTTTACTAAAGATGTGCTAAATGCGCAAGTATTTTCTCTTCTACAATGTGAAGAACACCGGCTCCACCCTGCATTACTACGTATAGTACAATTAATGTAATGTAAATACTAGAACATAGAATTACTGTTACTGCTTGTTTGACAAATTTTCAGTCTGTTGTTTTAACACGGTGGGAATTCCGTCGACTTGTTCTATTTGCTCCAGGAATTAAGCGTTTGGCTAAGCGTCTCGTGGAAGCTGGTCCACTACGAATGTCGCAAGAAGTGGCCGGCGTCATATTCGACGACGATGCACACAATTAGACATCAGCAGACGTTCCTTGCAACGAATTTTGGTGAAAGATTTGAGAATGTTCTGCTAAAAAGTGCAAACTGCAGTAGATATTTGGGACTTTTTAAAATCTCGCATTTACCACTACAAAGCATGAACCTTGTAAATCTTAAAAGTTACAAGAAATTTTCATAAACTTTAGCAACTCAAAAGATTTTTAAATGATACCAATATATGTATGTACTTAGACCTCACATGTTCAGAAATGTAATGCAGAATCGCTGTTTTACATGAAAAGTTAAGATTCAGAGGCCCATTACACTAAAACATGGTTTGTCGCAGGTTTTCGTACATACTTATTTTGTCTTATTTTTTAAATTTCTATCACCTGGATTATTTTTTCAAATTGGAGCTATTTTGCTAAACTAGATTTGAGTCTAGACTTAATAGGAATATTTGATGATATGGCGTAGATTTGTACATCACTGGCTTTTTTTCACAAAATTATCCTCAGCCACTTTTTTAAAATATGATATCATTCTATTTGTATATGTACATATACAAATTCATACATATAATTAGTAAAATCGAATTGATAAGACAAATAAAATTATTTTTATAATAAAATCCCTTAATAACACTGATTTTTAACACCTTTGCCGATAACTTTTGTTAAGAGATTTTGCTTTTTATCTTATAAATCTTTTTTTTCTTAAATTTTAATCACTCAACACAATCTATCAATTCACACACACATTTTTTAACTTTTATAGAATATTAAAGAAATAAACAATTTATTGTTAATAATTATTCTAGTTAAAACAAACAATTGGGCTACGAATCAAACCGCAAAAGAAACAAGAGAAAAATTACTAAAGTAATCAAACAGCTGTTGAAGTTGCCAGATGTGTAAATAAATATTTAAATTTGAGGAAAAGGTCGTTTACGTTTATTATTATATAGGTATCAAAAATATTCTATTGTATACAGTTTATAAGTGTCCGAGTTTATAAAAAAGTATTTATCTTTGCAATATATTAGGTCTTGTTACTCCATTTTAGATACGCAGGTATAAATGAGCCCTTTAAAAATTTGTAATTTGTTACAGCAATGATATTAGATGCTTAATACCTCAGGTCTGGCAGTGCCGCTCATTTTAATTTTGTTTTCATTCACAATAACATCGAAGGTGGATGAACTCGATATATTTCGTAAAAATATAAACAGAATGTAACAAAACATTCATTTTATTTTGAAATTATAAAAATTTGGTTCCACGTTGTGGATGAAGATTTTTGTCAAACTATTATTGCAAAGGAATGTGGAATGTATTGCTACTAATGCTACCTATAACGCAACCTTAACCACTAAGTTAGTGGTGCTTGTTTTATGGTTGTTGAAATTGAAAATAAAAACATTTTTTTTTCTTAAAATCACATAAAAATGTGATGGCTGCACTGCATTTTGGTATGAGCGAAATATAACACGCATTATAAATAAGCAAATGTAAGAAAAGGAGAAAGAACATTATTATATTCTTTTTTCAGCACTTACAATATTAAAATCTAATTGTGTATTTTAAAATAACAGGAACTCAAAATAAAAAAATTAGTCGTGGCCCATGGGGGGATCGAACCCGCGACCTTCGCGTTATTAGCACGACGCTCTAACCAACTGAGCTAATGGGCCCATACGATTGTTTTGCTAATGCTGCTATAAGAAGTGAATGCAAAGTAATGGTGATTACTATTTATGTATATATCAACAGCCAAAAACAAATTTAAAAAGACAACTTATTGAAATAAATTTTCTCTTGCAAAGTAAAAAATTGGGAGATGTGCACGAAATTAAAACATTAGAAATTAGACCACACACAATTGTTGTTTTTTAATGTATTTTTTACTTTGTTGCAATTTCTGTGATTTTATCCGTTTTCATTTTCTATTATTTATATAGTTTTTTTATATCTTGAAATTTTTAACTCACAATGAATTTAGTGATGTGAATTACTCGTATTTTTTATATAATGAGAGAAATTTCGAATTGCATTAAATTTTTCTTGATATATTTAAGAAATTTGCAAACTCTATTAAGACTGTCTAATCGGCTGACAATGGTTGGTACCCATTTCGACATATTAGAGGCGTTATCGCAAAGAGGTGAAACTTTGTATTTTTAATAGTCCTGCATTCTTAATTTTGAAAGTATAATTGGATTTACAATTATAATCACAATAACTATAGAATTATGACGTTAAAATATGTAGTAAACTTCTTTTCAATCAGCATAAGGACGTGTCTTCTTCACATACACTCTTTATTTTCAAATATTAAATTTTCGCTAAATTTATGATCGATAAGTTCCGCCTCATTCGGTGCAATGGCGTGCTTGCTTCCTATATATCCTTAAGTTTAAAGGTTTTAGGATAGTAGTATACTTCTTCTTCTTTCTGTAGATACTCCAAAAATCAGCTGTTTCGATTATAAACAACAATAACGAGACAGAAACAAATTTTAATGAACAAAAATAAAAGTTTTTGTTGTGTTCATTAAAATTTGTATTTAAAAAAAAATTTTTCGATACGCTGCAAACGTACATAAATAAATAAAAAAGACATTTATACACATTTTCTACACGGTAATAAAAGGTCGCATGTTTTCTTTTGCGGCGAAAATTTAATTTTTCTTTTGGGCATTTACGCCTGCGGAAGTAATTTTTGTTTAGTCTCATTTCACCGAACTGTGCTAAAAAATATGGAATCGTATCTATTAAGAAATTTTTTACAATCTTTATCTTTAAAAATGCAAAACAGCTGTTTAAATAATTTTTAAAAATAAGCATTTTACTAATAAAAATTTTATAGGCCTTTATGTATTTCAGTCTTTCACTAAAAATTTATCGAGTACATGAACAAGCTTCCAGTAGAAACTTTTAGTAAATGAGCAGATTTAAGTCAACAAAATTTTATACAAGCGGACAAATTGCACTCAGCAGAAAAAGGATAATTAACTTTGATTTTCTTTTATTCCTGCGATATTTTTATTTTAATTTTTTAATTTTTTTAAAACTACTTAAAAATGTGGATAAGATCCATCTCATGTCAAAGGCATACATAGAGCCCAGCAAAAAGCCTGTTGTGAGCACTCAAATGGAGAAAACGAAAGTTCCTTAATTCACTCCAGTCAATACCCCTGAGGTGAGTGAGTATTGTCTGGTAAGATGTGATCAGCGAAATATAGGATTTCCACAATGCGCAATGATAGAGAAAGTACTACATATTCCGCAACGCCGATCCGGTGCAAATGTGCTCTTTAGGCGGAGTGTCCCTTCAAGACATCAATCAAGTTACTTGGGCTTTCCCCCAACAAACCCTTCGTCCTATCATCGTCCGCGTCGCCCCACATTAATTTATGATGGTGGTTTAATATTGCAAAATCTAATGCAAAATGGCTAAAAATATATTTAAATAATTTTCTAGTTGCTGGCAAGAAATAAATATTTTTTTAGCTGACAAGGTCTTACTAACTTCAAGTAAATGCAGAGATATATCTACATAGACAACTTAATCCACAAGAAATAATAACTTTCTGAATGGCTAATTGGAAAAATATCAATGTTGATAGATATTAATGAATAATTTTTTCTTGATCCTTTTATAATTTTCGATGATGGCCTCATATTATTAATTAAATACTCTTTTAAACTTACAACTCTCTAATCTTTCGTGGATGACAGCATCATTTGTCGCTCATATTCATATTTCATATATGGGCTACGCGAGTCCAGGACATGAAGGCGGATTCATATCCTATCGGATGCAATTAATAATAAATATTATAGAAATCTTTGAAAGAGGTCGTGCTCCTCAGATCCAGCTTATTCTACGTGCAATTATGCGGAATCAAAAGCTCTTAATGGTCTTGATTTGAGTGTCCAGTGTGTTGGTGCTCGAAAACACGATCGTGCTATTCACGCCTCAAAAGAAGCATTCGAGAGGCGAACTAAGATCAAGAATCATGTTAGAAATACTTCAGTCCATCTAGTCTCCTATACCAATTTATGTATGTCATCTTTATCCAACCGAAAATGATATACAACTCCCATGTATGGGTTCGTCGGAGCTTCAAATATATTTTAATGTTACTCGACCTTGTTGCTACAACGCAATGTAC
This sequence comes from Germaria angustata, assembly GCA_963681545.1. Lineage (NCBI taxonomy): Eukaryota > Metazoa > Arthropoda > Insecta > Diptera > Tachinidae > Germaria > Germaria angustata. The sequence goes on from OY813001.1 coordinate 63,100,373, forward strand.
TCTAACGGAATTAGAAAATTTGGTTTCCAAAATCAGCTCTTTCTCTTGCGAACAGCGCGTTCTTTTATCAATAGGACATCCATTTGCTGTGTATATGGCAGTGGATTATAACTTGGATTAGAGAAGAAATTTACACTTTAGCCGAACATTTCGGATATGAAAAATAAAGTTATTGCCGAGTTATTTTACTGTCGCGCTCAACATGGAAAAATTCAAATCAAGTGAGCACAAGTACTTACTACTTTCTCCATCCTCCATACCATAAGCCATTTTTATAGTTCCAGCTGTCTACGCAACACTAGACTTTGCCGGCGGTGTAGCGCCTACAATTTCGATTGGACGATAGAGCTGAGTCCTGTACCTTTTTCACAGGAGTTTTTTTCCATTTTATATCATCTCTACTTGGAGTAGCTAAGCAGGAAGTTGACAGTATCCTGTATAATCAGAAATGTATAAAAAATTTTACAACTTTCTAAAGGGCCACATTTCGCTTCCACGTGTTCATTTTTTTTTGTATTAATATTTGTGTGCCCTCAAATTGAGCTAAAAATGTTTACCAAAAATGTACGGCTTAAGAGAGATAAGTTATGTTTTTGTAAGACAAACATACAAAGAACAAAAGGTCACATTACAAAGAAAACTCAATGCTACATATAATGTTTTATATCAATGAATATGTATTAGTGTATTACAGTAACAAACTTATCAGTTCCTGTGGTAAATATAATGAGCAATAACGATTTTGGTGTTTGCTCCCGGCACAAAATTACAAAAATATGAATGAAAAAAATATGTAATTAAATAAAAACAATGTACTTAAAAATGAACTTAAAGCTAAAAATAATCATAAGAATAAAAAGGATGAAGAACAAATACACGTGTCTCCAAATTTAAACGAATATCTCGGCCAAACATTTATATCAAAAACAAAATTTGTTATCGTCAAATTTCCACTAGCATTCACAGCATCATGCAGTAAATAAATAATAATTATCCACTGTGGGCACTCAAAATGTTTGAAATGTATAGTTTTGGTAATATTACGTGCAACCCATTTTTTTCTCTTTGAAATTCCTTGATATTTGGCATGAATATGTTTTTCTAGTACTAGATACGAATGTGTATAAAAAACATTTTTTTTGTATGATGCTTATTTATCGACTTGTTGTTTGTTTCGAAGTTTTGTTTTTTTATTATAACTATGATAAGTGTTTTATAGGAAATTGTTTGATTTAAAAAAAAATAATTAAAGAATATTTTTCTCATGTGCAAAACCGGAAATGAAAATTTCAAATAAAATTTTTTCTAACTTCGACAACACGTTTTTAATATTATTTTTAAGCTGATATTAGTCCAGGGTGTCTTCATTAAGTTGCAAAAGTTTTGAAGTGGCACATACATTGGTTTAAAAGTTACGAAAAAATTCTGAATATGCGTATCGCACTGCGAAACCGGAAATGCCTAGTTTAAATTTAAATTTTTCTAAATTAGCTCCATATCATTTTAATTTGAAATTACCCTAGAGTATATTTACAGAACTGCAAAAGTTTTGCATTGGGATAGCCATTGGTATAAAATAATGCAAATTTATGAACCGGAAGTGACCCCTCTTTCAATAACATTTTTCTAGGATATTCTTATAGTATTGTAAAAATTTTGGATTAGGATATGAAACAGAAAATCAAATCGAACTAACTTATGCATGTTTGATAAATTATTAATTTTGTGTTTTCTGCCAAATATCTGCTATTGAATAATCTCCCAAGGAAATTTTTAATCCTGTGAGCTTTATCAAGGAAAATTCTATTCCTTAATATTTATAATATTGTCTACGAAATGAATTTCTTGTTCACCAAGGAACAAAGGAAGGTGCTTAGAATCAGGTACAACAAAATACAGAAGTGTTTCGTAAACAAATGGCTTCACTTTCGGATGCATTTATTTTTATTCACAAAAATTTATAAAAATTACTTATGGCAATTAAGCCTGAGGAAATACAACTCATCGTACTAATGGTAGAAATTCTATGCCCATAAAACAGCGAGTCCTTAGCGCAAAGAATACCTGATCAGCCGAATTGATGTAGAAAGTCATGTATAAAAATATCTTAGTACAACATGAAATTTTTTACAACCGTTACAGGCGTCTGAAACTTACAATCCATTTTAAACCGACGTAACTTCTCAACGAGTTTGCCCCAATTGGATTAAAGAGAGGTTGGTCTGATAAACTAAGTATTAGGCTTTTTTAGAAATTGGATAGATTTTTGATATCTTCCAAGAATTCGGAAAGTAAATGTCTAAAATGCAAAACGGAAGTTTTAAAAATTTTACTGTTTTAAGACTAATTTTAAACACACACAATTTTTAATATCCTTGCAATACAAATGAGATAATCTGAAAGACACATCAATATGAATGCACTCAAACGAAAGGAATTTTTGTATACATCCATATGGTGCCGAAAACAAGGTGTAGAATAAAATTAAGTTTTTGGAAAAAGCAGATAAAATACTATTTTAAATTTAATATGATTAAGTCCCCTGACAGCAGATAAAGCATTACAAATTGGATCATAGTTAAAACTAGAAGGAGTATAAAAAAAGATTCAATCAACATTTTCGTAGGCAAGTCTTCAATTAGGAGATTAGGAAATTAAATTACATCGAAAGCAATATGATGGAAAGAGTATTTTTCCTTTAAGGCGTTAGCAAAACCCACAAAACTGTTATCTCTTAAAAATGAACAATTTTCCAAAACAAGTTATTTGAATTGGACTTGAGTGTGTCTCTTGTATAAAGGCCACATCCAGAGCATTAATTAAAACTATTCCTCTATTTGAATTAACTTGAACACGAACGATAAAATTTCCAATTTCCATAGCTCCTTTCACCAGAAATACATTTAATCTCTTTAAGGAGCCTTAAACATTTCGATTTCGCCGCAAAATTTATAATCTCTAATGAAACTACTCACTTTATCTGTCCAAGGATACTATTCGCAATTCCTCTTCCATTAATTCTTCAATCCATGATATTTTCTTTGATGGCTTAATAATTTTTGTAAAAATACTAAAACAATTATTAAATGTTTTGATGTTTTATTAGAAGCAATGAAATTGGAACTAGCATTTCATAAATTTTGTGATGCTACGAAATTGTATTCCTTAATAGCGTCAGCCAATTCCTTCTTACGCTCACTATATTGCAAGAAGTACGACGGACAACCCCGCAAATTTGCGGCCTGTGCCGAATTTTTTACAATTAATATAAAAAGTCATTCGCCAGGAACATGTTTTTCAAAGCTCTTAACATATGCTTAAGGTCTGTTACAGTTATTGGAATAAGGCTTCCATTGCTGGCAACGTCACCATGGAACCTCTCCTTAGGCGATATCAAAGAAACATATTGACTTAGAAAATACCCAATATGAATGAAGCCATTTGCACTTTTGCCCGGAAACAGTGTGATTAAAAATAAACCAGTGACGTAGACATCAAATTTTATTTAGAATATATATATTTTTTTAATTTTGTAAAGCAGGATTAAGTCCAGCTCGTTCTTAATACGAGTATCACAGATACCTGTTTTATACTAGATTTCACGAACAATAACTTTTTTTCTCGAGTGTTTTTGCAATGAAAGCTTTCTTCTTTAAGCAACACATACGCACAGATTTAGAGTCTTGATTTATTAATGAGTCTAAAATCAAAATTTTTTGATTTTACTTTGCTTTTGCAATAATTTTCGGCTCTAAGTTTTACCGATCTATTTTCTCTATGGGGGGCGTTATTAGATTCCATTTCATCCATTTCTATTTCAAAATTGCATAACGGTTTTTGTTATAAACATTTGGAGTTTCAAATTCTGTTAAATCCAATTGAATCGGGTCATTGTGTTTGTTTGATCTTCTTGAAGTTTATTTTCATTTGAGGAGTATATCATAAAAAAAACAGACCGTATAACAGACATTTCCTGATCATTGCTAGTCTCTATATCTAGAGAGTGACTGACTATTCTAAGTCGTTATTAGAATTAGAATTGCTTTAAAATGTATAAAAAAAGAGATATTGAACAAATTTATTTTCAATCCAATCAGAGGGCTAAGTTTTATCTGGAGGCAGAGATCCGCCGTCCTATTGGTTAAAACACAGAATCATTTATTTTAATTTGCTTAAAAATCCTTAGGAGATAATTTATTTACAAATTTTAACAATGTACATATATACATACATATGTACATATATAGAATTAGGTGTATCATAAATACAGCAAGGTAAAATTTCTCGATATTTCATTTTGCAAAGAGTATGCTGACAAACTGTAGGAACTGTTCTATTGTCAACCATACGTAATGATTTTTAAGTGTAATATTATTTTTTGTTTTCTCTGTATTTTAAAAAAGAATTTTTTTAACGATATAATAAAAAATTTAAGAAAACTTTTCAAATGCATCGCTGGTTTTTTGCTGATGATGAAATTTTCTGTAAAGACCCAACACCTACATCCAGACAAAGTATCATACCAAAATTGCCTTCAACACCATCTGTTGTCGATACAAATTGGCAGTTTAAAGTGAAATTTGATGGTAAACTGTGCGCGAATGAGTTCTTAGCAGTTAGTGGCAGCTGCGTAAGTTTAGGCAACTGGGACGTACAACTTTCATTGCCCCTTAAGCGTCAGGAAGATTCTACAATTTGGACTCTAACGGTTCCTGTTGTTCGCAAGACGGATATACGCTATAGATATTTAATATGTGCATTAAACTCTACAGATCGAAAAATTGTTCGTTTTTGGGAGACACATTTTGAGGCAAGGCTTATAAGTCGAGGTCAACATCAAATTATTAATTCCATCGAACCTGAAATTTTTGGCCTTTTGAATAAGAAATTGAAAATTGAACGCGGTTGGTTGAACTCATACGCAACTGTGGTTCAGTTTAAATTCAATCATGCTCCATTTGTACTCAACATAAGCGAGAAAAATGTTCTGCTGCATGTCAAAATTACTCCGATCAAAATAAACGATACAGATAAATCTGAAAAGGTAAGGAGTCCATCATCAGAATGCCCTACAGTTTCGAGCCCAGCATTTGCGTTTTGCGAAGTAGCCACGTTGGAGAGTGGAAATGGAGAGTTTCATAAGCAACCCCAATATGGCACTCCTTGTGGTCCCAAACATTTAATTATGTTTAATCTGACATTGGATGACAAGGAGCATACTGCTTACTTAATCGATTTATACAATTTTGTACCAAAGTCTGGACCCGACGTTCCCCTAAATCATTTTGGTTATCAGTATGTCCTACCTCAAGATCTCGAGAATTCGGATGGTGCGATTCAGTTGGTGATAATGTGTGGCACAAAGCATCGTCCCATAGGTTCTATGAGATGTGATTATTTAGTGGTTAGGCCGATGCGCGGGCATGATTTCAATTTGGAAAAAACATTTCAACGATATTGGCCTACTGAACACGAAGGCAAATTGATTGGTCACAGAGGTTGCGGCAATAGCTTTTGGTATCAAAACAATATTCTTCGAGAAAATACCATTAACTCTTTTAGCTTGGCAATTGAACATGGAGCTGATATGGTTGAATGTGATGTACAGCTGAGTAAGGATATGGTTCCAATACTCTGGCATGACCTTCGATTGTATGTAGCAATGAGGGCTGATTATGATCCCAAGGAATACGATATAATGCATTTACCCTTAACGATAAGGGAAATTGAAGCGATCAGATCGGCAGGAGATAGAGTTGAGAAAGACTTGATTCCTTTTCCTCTCAGCAAGTTTACACTGGAACAACTAAGACGTGTGAAATTCCATCAGCCCCTCAAAGATATAGATGCCGAGGAAAATTGTTTTTCCGATCCGATCCGTAATCAGCCTTTTTCAACACTTGAACAAGTTATGAAAGATATTAATATTAAGGCGGGACTTGTCTTGGATATTAAATGGCCTCAAAAATTCGTAGACGAGACTGGACAAGAGCCTTTGGTGACAGATTTCGATAAAAATGAGTTTCTTGATTCAATACTGGATGTAGTTTTGAGAAATGCGGGTTCTCGTCGTATCCTTTTCTTATCATTTGATGCAGACATTTGCACTATGGTGCGTCTTAAACAAAATTTATATCCAGTAGCTTTTTTAATTCGGCCATATTCAAGCGAAAGAAAATTTATAGATCCACGTGGTAGACTAATTCCCAGTAGCACTTATTTTGCCAACGCTATGGAACTATTGGGCATTTGTATAAACTGTTTGGATATTTTGGAAATACCGGGAAAAGTTTCTAACTTTCATGAACGAGACATGTGTGTTTTCAGTTGGGGAAATGAGCTTCGCACTGAAGAAACACGTCAATATCTTAGAGCATTAGGGGTAGATGGCATCATATGCGATCGCCTTAATCACGTATTAAAGCCCGTCGACTTGAAGGGAAGCTTATTTTACATAGTTGAAATGGAGAATAATGTGCCACACAAAAAACAAGAAGCAAAAGAAGATAAAAATATTTACTAAATTATAAACGCTTTTAATAAAATTATTTCTGAATTTTAATATTTAGTATTTGAAATTTATTAGGCATACGTGTATTCTCCCAAGTAAACATTTCTTAAACTTAGCTTTTCTACATTCTAGGCTTCGTGTTGAGTTTCTTCCAATAAGCCAATTAATTTAAATCGCTTTCAAGTGTATTTGAATTAACTCAGCGTCTATGTGCCATTTCCATGTTAAAGGACGACAGATAAATACCGAGCAGTTTGCCCCCCATTGTGTTGGTTATTAATTTGCATTGGGGGGCATGTTTCCCTTCGCAATACAAAAGCTACACGTAAATGGTATGTGCACATTTTCACTCGTTAACGTTTTTAGCCACTTTTCTAGCAGCGAAATGTATTAACGCGATTTACGGAATACTTCTTGTGGGTTCTTATGGAGGCTTAGAAAACCTGTATCATCAAAAATCGTTGATATATGAATATCATTGCGTATTAGGATGGACCCTTAGAAAGTTATATTCTCTAATAATAAATGTTGGACCAGTTAGGTACCTAACGAATAGCTTGTGTGCAATGAATTGGCAAGATTATAAAGAAACTTCAAAAGACTGGAATCGTTACAGATGTATTCAGACCTGTGCATCATCGGAATGTGCTCACTGCCGAACATATCGCTTCTGTTAGTGAAAGTGTGCCGTATAATCCGAATTTGTCGATTCCATGGCATTATCTGCAATTCAACCCATCTTATGGCTTATTATGGCGTATTTTACATTTGCATTTGCACCTCCAGCCATTTCACGAAACATTTAAAGCAATTTGACGTCGTTATACTTTTTTTGAGGGGCAACGTCAAAGACCATATCGGTACCGTAAAATAACTCCCAAATGAAATAAGTCCGAACAAAAATGAAATAACTCCCAGTACAAATTATATTTGCACCCGGCCACTGTTTAACTGTTTTAACCTCTATGGTATAACAGGTAACTCCCGATGAAAGAGGTCCTTAACTTTGATATCATATCACATATCATAGATATATGAGCAAAGGCCGGCTATACAGACAATATTTTGTTAGCGAAGCCGCTGTTCCATATACCATAGAGAGATCATTGAGCCATCCCGGCCTTTGTAGCCGGCCTTCGGCCGGATGGAAGAGTTTATCCTCTATAGTATAACAAACCCCAGCTCCTCTCACCTAAAGGTTCCTGCATAATCGGCCTTCGGCCGGACGGAAGGATTTTATTCTCTATAGTATAATAAACAGAGGCTGAGACTAAAAGTTTTCTCTGTAGACAGAATAATGGAATAAGCCGTAATTAAATAGCTTCCATTAGGTGACTCCTAATAATAGCTCTTTAATTAATTAAAATGAGTTATTTCATAATGAAATAACTCCCAACGAAAAATTATGAAATAACCTCCAAAAAATTGGAGATTTGTATGGGACTTGAATTTTTTGTTGGGTTATTCCATTTTTTTTTGGAGTTATTTCACGGCACCGACCATGGTATAAGAAATACAAGGTAGTGCCACTTAAAATATTTTGACAAGTATTGGGTTTTTTGAAATTAAATTTTTTAGGAGGGCGTTGCCACATGTCGAAAAGGGATAGAAATTCCCAGTTCAATAAACATTGTGTAGCTTGAAATGAATAAAATTTTGTTGCGAATTAAACTTTCAATTTATAGAAAATCTAACCTACCCATTCAAATACTCATCCCGATCTTGGATATATTCCTCAAAAGATTCTTCATAATGAGACTCAGGGAAATCATTAAAGCGACTGAAAGATAATTTAGCAGTGATTAACTGTGGAAAACAAAAATACGTACCGACATAAAATGATATTTATTAAGCAATATTCATATATACATACATAAGTATGCATTTATGTACATATATTCCCAAGTTATTTACAATCACACACATTCAATGATTACCTGCTTTCAAAGGGAATGTCATTTCCCTTAAGCCTAACATTGTGGTCATTGATTTTAAAGTATTCTTGGCTGAAATGGAGTGCACAAACAAATGACTCCTTTTTTAGATGTATTTCCTCCTTTCTGCAGGCATTCAACCACTCCTTACGTCTGAATGGCACTAACGATACTTTGAAAAACAGTATATCGGAACCCTTGCACTTCGTTTTTGTGTTTTTGCAGGCTTGAAAGATGCAGCTCATATTTTATTTGTTTTTCCTTTTTTTATTTTTCCTTTTAAATTCGAAAATTGTTTTTTTTTTATTTCAACTAAAATATTTTGAAAACTAACTTGAAAAAAGGAAAACTGGGAACATTTAAAACAAATACGGTAGCACTTTTTTAACAAAACCCATTACTTGTCAAATGGCAATGTGTCATAAAAAAAGAGAAAGTGGTTCTACCTTGTATTCTTATACCATGGTACCGACCATATCTACACAGATAGTTTCCTAACCTTGGATGATTTGAACACCAACAATCGTCAATTCCAAGCTTTATAATGAAATAAAAATTGCATCGGAATCGCAGCTTTATGTGTTTTTTATTTAACTACTTTTGAAACCGCAAAATGGATAACCCGATATGATCAGAAAAAAATTTTTTAAATTAAAAATCTGGAAAAAATAATCATCTGGGCAGGAGTTGTTAAATCAACTCAAAATGAAAATACTCATTAAAATACTTTTAACTGTCAGAAAAATTTGATACAAATTCAGGGCCTATTAACCCGCTCGATCTATTATGATCTATTTATTTTCTAATTGCGATGATACAGACATTTGTTATAGCTTTTCGATGGTGAAAAATAATAACATATGTATTCCATTCCTGAAATCAACACAAATTGAGTCTATTATTTATGAAAAGATTCTAGAGCACAGTGCCTGCGATATTCTATGATAACGGCAGCCGTCGCTAAAAATGTCACCGGTAGCTTTTAGTTAAATATAAGAATTTTCAAATAAATATATTTAAAAGAGTTCAAATTTAAATTTTATATAGAGTAAAACTCCAATAATTTAATCAATTTGCTAGAAATTTATTGAAAAGGCAGATGATTCTAAAATGTTACTATTTAGTGCCTGCATTTGCTCAGACTGCGGCAACATTGTAATAACTATGTATTTTTTTAATTTCAAAAACTAACAATAAAAATATCTATAGTATATATCCTAGAATTGTAAAAGTACTATAAAGAGTGATTTCCACTAGAAAAACACCCATAAAACACCCATTCGAAAATATTTTCTTTCATTTCGTATTACAGAATAACCCAACAGGTACAGTGTTCTCACTTTGTAAGTACCATTTGGTAACGAGGTCATCAAAATCACAAATAGGAAATATGAATTTCAAAATTTTTCTTAAAGTTTTGAAATTTATGCACGAGTATACACGAGTATTTCCTATTTATTAGGCGATTGTGCAATTCTTGTTGACAACTTGTTTTTAGTCGATAGTACCGAAAAGACATTTATGAAATTTAATAAGTTTCTTAAGAGTTTCATAATTTGTTTATTTCAAAGTATTTCGAAACAAAGTATTGAAAACATCTTTTTCATGAAACATATGTACATATACAGTACATATACATATTTACATTAATATTCTATTTTTGTACTTAAATCATTCATTAATGTCACTACAAACATTAGTAAATTTTGTTTATTGATATTTTTATGGTTGTTGTTGTTGTTGTTATTGTTGTTTAATTTATTTTTAATCATGGAAAATGTTTTTAATTTATACTTGTTTACTTCACATTTTATGCACCATTTCCATTGTAATCTTGCCTCGAAGAGTTGGCTTCTGTTGTTCTCATATTGAGCGAAATTAAACTCTCATAAATCACTTCCTAGATGCGTGATTAATAAGAAAATTTTATAAATAGTATTTTATATTTAACAAAAAGCATAATAAAACAAAAATAAATTTTATTTACATATTTAATCGTGCTCTCTCGAGGAATCCCTGACAAAACTGTCAGTTTGAAAAAAAAGCGTAAACAAAATTTTTGTTTACAACGAAACGAAACAGACAGCCAATATCAGAGACGCATATTTATAGTATAGACATGTAAGTATGTATTTTTGTAAAGGCTTTTACAATAAAGGCCGGGCAAGTTTAAAATAGAACAGAATAAGCTTTGTGTAAGTAATAAGAAAATTACTTTTTTTTATTTTAAGAACTCATGTCTGACATTCAACATATTTAAGTCATATGCGAATAAATCACAAAAATATCGTAGACGATATAATTTTTAATGAAATCGACTTACACTCATTCGCAAAAACACTTCCACCCACCTTAAAGACCTGTAAATTTTGTATATTTAACAATTTTTTGACGGCAAAATATTGCTTAAGATATAATTCAAGCAGTGGTGCGGATCCACAAGGATCTTTTTTAAAATATAATAAAATAATTTATTCGAATAATATTGTAAAAATAAGAGACACTATGCAGAGCGGTTTGGAGAGGTATCACAAGTCGCAGAGTTTGAATTTTCATTGAATCTGATTAGGAGCATCGATCGAAAAATTCTAGCGTAATCCAATCCCCACACATTTGTATGTATGTATGTATATATAAAATCCTTAAATGCGCAACTCTTGTATATGTAATCATTAAAAAATGGCGGTCGCCTTAAGTCGGCGGATCATTATTTTTATGCACCCTAATGATATGGGTAACAACCAATGAAAGGAATTTCCGAGTAAAGAAATCAAAACACAATAAAATCACTCTAAATACAACGGCGGACGCATGCCCTCGATATAAGTAACTCCACTTCCTACATATTAGACATCTCTCCATTCAGTTACTAAAGTGTTTTTTTTGAAAAGATGGATTTTTAGCTAAAATTTCAACTTATATAACAGATTTTATATATCGGAATAAAGTATACGTAATTGAAATCAGCTAAAATATTATAAAATTATTATTTTACCCATGAAATAAAAATACAACATAAAACCTCTTCATCACTTATCAACGCTTGTCTTTTTCGTTTTATTTCCACAAAAAAAAAAAAAAAAAAAAAAAAAAAAAAATTTAATAAATTATTTAAATTTTAATAAAAGAAAGATGTTTTCTCGGAATGTTGCAACACAAAACACTTTTGCAAGGATTCTGTTTCAAGTTCTTTATATTCCGCAAAAGTGGTTAAATTTATGCAGCCTACATGAGTCTGACTTGCATTTGGGAAAAGTCTACATTGTCGCAAACAACAACAATTTGAAAATAAACAGAAGTGCTTTTCCATAGAAAATGGGCCACTCAATTGCTAAAAATTTTAAGTTCCTTTAAACAAAATAAAATTCTCAAGTTCGCACAAGCAAGTGAATTAATATGGAATATGTAGAAAAGTATTTAAAATACAAAAATTTTTACAATAGTATATTACTGAAAATTTAAATGAATTGAAACATTAAGTTTTTTGTACTTTATTCCATATATTGCACCCATTTTTAGATTTAATGATATCATTTAATTTGTTTCTTTTTTTTTAATTGACCAAAAGTTTCCCATAAAGCTAAAGTCCATTACAAATAATCGATGTTTTAGAAATCATGATTTCTAGAAGGATAAGGATCATTATCTTGCATAAGCTTCATAGAAACAACATTTTCTCTTCAGAAAATGGCTGCAGTTTTGTTGAGAAGGATTTTCAAAAGGTTGAGTAGTAGTCCTATTCCATTGTAATCAGACAAAATGGACAAATACCAAATGCCATACTCGTATAATCTAATTTCCTTACGTTGTTTCAAATCTTAATTGGTGAAAAGACGTAAGGAATGGAAGATTTTCCATTTGACTATCAGTTATTGCTTATTTTAGATTTTATTAATGTGTTATGAGTACAAAAAATAACGATAAATAATTTTAGTGCCCCTATAATTTCATTTAGTGTTGTATGTATACATTACCCAGATTATAAACAATTATTTAAACAATAACCGGAAAAAAATTATTAAAACATTTTTTTTGTAAGTCAAATTACTTCAAATTAATGCAATTCAAATTAATGCAATATTTAGCAAACATATACGTATTAATTTCTCTTTTATTTTATATTACTTCACACAAAACATATTGAAATTGGTTCACATTTCGAAAAGTTATAATTTCCGAAGGGTTTTTTACGCACACCCTTGTTAACATTAATATCCTTTAGAACCACACATTTTTAACGAATATGCAAAAGTTAAAAATCTAATAACTTCAAATATAAAGCGGTAGATTTTTTTTATCTAATTTCATGGCACTGTGTGTCGTTCTGATGGACTTACATGTCGCCCACGTTCACATCTCTTATTTCGTGACCATATGGAGTTTAAAGCAATCGAACGCCTGGAGCGAACACGTAGTCTTAATAGTTGTCTTTTCATTTGGATGTGCTGCTCATGCTTATAATTCTCAAATTCTATTTATAATCTATGAAGTATAATGCTTAAAACATATTTCTATCTAAGTGATAAATATAACGTTTGCTTGCAATCTTTATCTAAATAGAAGTCAAAATCATCACATCGCGATAGATCGTAAATAAAAGGTGGTGCAAAGTAATGTCATAATCTGAATTGGCTGCAATTTTTGCAGATGGCGAAAAATGCCAATGTTCTTCCACATTTGTGATGAAGACATACAGAGAAATAGTTAGAACGTATAATTATTGTTCATTTAAAAAAAATTTTAGACTGTTGTTTTAACGCGGCCTGAATTTCATCGTCGTGGCACATGAACTCGAACAATTAATCGTTAAGCTGATCGCCTAGTGCACACTGTGTCCACTACAGATGTCGCAGACCACGTAAAGTTTATTGTTATTTTTGTTTGTTATGCCTCTTGCAATGAAAATTTTTTTGGTCTTTATTTTTATTATTATTTTTTTTAAGGCACCGATGGCACCACCGTAACCGTAGATGATGAGCGTTTTTGGCGCAAGATGCAACATTAGTTTTGGATCATTGTTGGTTTCAACACGACAACGACATCGGGTAACGATGGAGATTTTGAGACACCAATTTTAAAGATCGAGTAATCTCCCCATTTTGGAGATTTAATCTGGCCGTCCAGATCGCCAGATATAACAGTACCAGACTTATTTCTTCAACAAACCACGAACCATCCAAGTCTCGATCAACAATCCCAAATGCCGTAACAAAAATGCTTCAACTCGAGAGGTGGACATTAGAGCGATATAATTTTTGTTGTTGCAATTAATGACATCAATTTTACACTTCCAAATAAATTGTTTTTAAAAAGAGCTCTTTTTTCATTTATAATGCCAGTATGGCATTATTTTTGCGCTACCTTGTAGTTATGCACAGAAAGGCTTAAGATCTGTTTTATAGAGCCTTTAAATAAAACTATAAAAATGTTAAGAACAAGAAGAAGAGAAGAAAAGTCAGGATTAGAAAGTATTATCCCAATTAAAATAAATACTAGACAGTAACCAACGTACAGAAATTAGTTCTAAATAAATAATTAGCAGAGGCTTGAGATAAAATCTCATATCTTGGAGTAAGTTTCAAATTAATTTCTGGATTGACTTACAAATAATAAAAACAAATGAAAGAAATTAGAAAAAAATTCTAAAAATCTATTAATGAAATAATAATAAACAAACAAAAAAATAGCAGAAAGTCCGATTATCAGTCGTCTAATTTAATTTGGTATCAGTGAGGAAATAATAAATAATAATATTTGACAGCCATAATAAAATGGCCGCCACTGACTGTAAACATCGACCTATCCTTATCAGAAACCTCGTTCTGTGTGTACGCATGCAAAGTGAATTGTAGACTCAATTATAATGAATTTAATGTGCACTCCATTGTATCAAGTCGGCATTATTTATTTAATAGGAAAATTGTTTGAAAAAAGGGACGGGAGCTGTTTTGTTTAGAGATAAAAAACTCTAAATTGAAATAAATAACAGATATATGTTTTGGATAATCACGGTATTATTGTCTAAATATGATTTTGGATATGCGACCGCCGCCTCAGACGTGCATAATCTGGCCTTCAAATATCGAACACTCTTCACAGAAAACTTATTATTTCGACAAAATATATGAAGTGCTGAATTGTATTTGGCGTCGAACAGCAAAAATCTTACAAACCATTTGTGGAATTTTATCGTTCGCTAAATGTCAATTTCCATAAAGTAACTACATCGCCACATCATATACCCAGAAAAAAAAGGACTTCCAAAGAAATTAATGAAATCCAGAGCTTGAGAGTACAAATTCGGATATTTTCTTATGATCCGATTTTTCAACGCAATTCCCATTCATTGAATTTGCAGTCAGGATCACAATGTTAAGAAAAACGATTTCAAGGCAGTAATTCAAATATTATTCATTATAGAATATCGTTACCTTAACGTAGGAAGGCTGTATATAACGTAGAAAGGTTGTATATTTCGATATATAATCCTCTAATACACGATTGAAAAAAATTCTATGTTTCCATTGAATATGACAAAAATACAAGCAGCTCAAAAAAGTCCCAAGTCATTTTAGAAATTAAAAAAGCTGTAATCATTACTTTTGTGACTCCAAGTATTAAAGAGACGATTATTTCTTGGATTACGAACATAATTGATTCGAACAGATGCGGAATGTATGGCATAAATATGGGCATAAGTAAATTTACTTACCTTTACATTTAGGCAGGTGCGGTGGCGATCCTGATGTATGTAAATGGAGAATATGAATTTCTCAGCCGGAGATTAAAGAAAAATCATGAAGATATTACTCCGAGGTGCCTATATAAAAAAGATATTGCAATTAATTAAATTTTCAGTTTTAAAGAGATGTTTAGATTGAAAAGCTTCATCAATATAATGTGTTTCAAACTCATAACATAAAGGTCTAACGATAATTTCCAAAAAAAATTAACTAAAAAGCCATATCTAACGTAATTAAAAAATATTCACACTTATTCCATTTAGCGTCATCAATACGGAGCGATATCGTTTTGTGTCGATTGTTGTAAATCGGTATGCTCATTGTCAATATCAAGTGTTATCGATAAGCGTCGACGTATTTTTGGTATGCAGTACCGCAAAGTTAACGCCGGCATCGATATAAATTGATTCTTGTTGGTGTCGAAACAGTTTTATTCCTTTCGAGTTATTTTCAATAATAATATTGAATTGAAAAATGGAAAAAAATACAAACACTGGCCAATTCAATAAGTTAGTGGGGGGAGATGGAAAAAAATCCTTCACTTGCCACAGGTTTTCAAAAAGGCAGTCAAGATGAATATTGTTAAAAGAATTATAGCATGATAAAATTTTTCTTAAAGATTTCGAGGGATTTAAAAGTTAGTCGCAAATAAGGCAGAGTGCACGTCTACTGGAGGCGGAATTTATAAACAGATAATACTTAGAAGAAGTTGTGCAAACCTGCTTCAATTTCAGAAGCAACTAAACCCTGAAGGAGCTGTTCAGAGACAATCCTAAGTTAAAATCATTAGCGACACTAAGCTGGGAGCATCCTTGTGCTAAAAACCCAATTTGTGCTAAAAACCCAATTTTATGGTATTCGAAATATTTGCCGACCTGACTCCCTCTTTTAAATGTGGTGTTATAATCTGCAACAAATACTTAAACGCATCTTTATTTAGGAAACAAAAAAAAAAAAAAAACAAATTTGGAACCTTTCAAACATATAAGAAATTAATTCCTGGCAAACAGAAATAACACTTAATTTATTACTTCACCAGGTAATTGAAATATGTTTGATTAATATTCTTTACAATACCAATTTTTTTTTCTTTTCCTCATCATTCGGATGAGAATTACAAACAGGAACAAAAAACATTTTATTTGTTTTAAGTTATCAAGAAAATTTTTTAAAAAAAACTGAAAAGAAAATAAATCAACTGTCTAACTTATTCGAGATGTGCTTTAAAAAACGATAAACAATCGACATCGTTACATTGCTGTTATGGAATATTTTTCTTTTTTTCTTGATAAACCAAATCGTCAGTGGACTTTAAGCAGTTTGAAAACCTCATATGTTTATGCCAAATAAATCAGATACAAGATGAGAATTCTCTGTTGTATATGATTATTACAAAATACATAACCATAGTAGGCTTAGAATGCTTTTATACAAACAACATAACAAACAATTTATATTCAACATGAGTCTATTTTATTCTTCTTACAAACATCTATACATGAATGTTTTTAAACCGCTTAAAGTTCACAGACGATTTGTTTTAGCGACCAATGGATGTCGACATATGAATAGTAAAAGCCACAACAAACAAATTTGAAAAGTTTAAATATTTTAAGCAAGATCTTTTGACAGAAATTATATTGAAAAAAGAGCTTCCAAAGAAGTAATGAAAATCCATCACTACAAGTTCTCTTGATGCATATTCGCTGAAATAGTCACTATCTTCAACATGTTAATTACACTACCATAAGCTCTCTGGCTTAGGCATATGTGAAGGTAATCATTTATGAGAAATTAAATAAAAATAATGCTTCCATGTAAATTTTTCAGGAGACCGCAAAAACATATTAAAAGTCCCAAGCGACTCTCTTTCTGTATTAACAATTTGCTTCTGCCCGAATATATTTTACAGTTCTAAGATTATTTTTTTTATATCCATGATATCGTGAATAAAATTATGTCGTTTAATTTTACGATTAATTATTAAAAAAGGATTTGTTTTTTACATCCCATGAAGGCAAATAAAAAAAACTTCACCTTCCAGATAAAAATCGCAAAAAACTTAAAAAAATTCGATTTTTTTTAGCTTTTTCTCTTGTTCAGGTCCATAGGTAGCAAACCGTTCAAAATTCAAGGAAACAATCAACTACAAAAACACACTGCGTACTGAAACTGTCAGTTGACACTGTTGTGTACGAATTATGTTGTAGCACTTTATATAACTTTCACCGCGTCACTTTTTCCACTTTTGCGGCTACCTAAGCGCTACCTAAACGGTGTTCAGAATTATTCCCAGGAAGTTTATATGTTGTAGAAATTTGTTTACTGAGAACTTATGTAAATTTTTGTAGTTGATTGTTTCCTTGAATTTTGAGCGGTTTGCTACCTATGGACCTGAACAAGAGAAAAAGGTAAAAAAAAATCGAATTTTTTTAAGTTTTTTGCGATTTTTATCTGGAAGGTGAAGTTTTTTTGATTTTATATGTTCGCAATTTTTGTTCTTTATGACAAGAGCTACAAGTTTGCCTCAGAGAGTAAATCGAAATTCGGAACGGTTTGCAAGATATGAGCCCGAGAAAATGATCACTTTTTTGCGAAAATGATACCGAGGCCCCAAATCTTTGGCGGCCCATAAAAAAAGTGCATGACTTTGGGAAAAATTGGGAGACACGTGTCTTTTTTTTAGTCTTTTATCACGTAGTGGTGTCCGTATATGGTTATTTTTTTTTCGTGTTGCACTGTGTTACCAAAGAGAAATATTTTTTGGTAACAAAGAATTATTTTCGAACACTAGAACACAACTGTAAAGGCTTGTAAAAGTATATAAATTGAAATTTCAATCAAGATTTTGTCAACTTAACTTGCTAAGAAGTTAAAAAAAATTATACTCTAAAAGCAATGAAAACGCCATTTCATAAGGATGCCTTCTATTTCTTCACTCGAACAACGCTATCTGTCACACGAAAAGTCAATCATGTCCTTGCACGTATTATCATCCACTGTAAAGTCGTTATCTACTATTATAAATTTTTTAAGAGTTTTTAATCGACTTCATAAGGAGTAGAAGCTTATCAATTCGTTTGTATATTTTTCCATGTTAGTTCCTTCCATAGGCGTAGCTGGGATATTTTGTAGGGGGCCTGTAGACCCTCTGAGAATTTTTCTACGGGTGGGGCTAAGGACGTTTAAGAGGATAATTATGTCCTTTATTAGGAATTCCACAAACAAACAATTCTGAGCGTGATAAATTACTTTAGGGATATATTTAGTCTCCCAGCCAGGACAATCTACGCCCTTAGTTCCTTCAGATTTCTTCCATTTATAAACCAATTTGGCTTTATTAGGGGTATATGTATATCTGGATTAGTCCTTATCCTGGATTAATTTATTATTGTTATTTTATTATTTTATTTTTTATTTTTAGAAAAATGGTTATTGGGAATATAAGCAAATGTTTTTCAACTCATGAAACTTTTCACATATACTGTATATTGTAATTAAAAAAGTGGACAGAAAGTTGATATGCTTTTTCAACAACTTCTATTAAAATGATTCTTATGAATCCGGGCACTCACATATCCAGATCGATTCTATTGTTTAATTTTTTGAAAAGAAGTCAATGTCAATCATATGAAAGTCAACATCTTCTAGGATGTTCTTTCAGACAACGGCTTGTGGATCAAGTAATTAATGATGTGCGTCATTCCAAAATGTTCGTACGGCTCGATGGGTCTTTGAAATCGAGACAATTTTTTCCATTCAAAATCATTGTTCTAACGTCACTCTGTTGACGTTAAAACCAAGGCTATCGTTTTGATCAAGATTACTAAACTAAAATATACCATAGAATTTGGTTTTGCATATTTCCTTGAAGTAAGTTTTTATAAGTAAAATATTTAATCGAAAATATGCAAAGCTTTGTGACATCAGCCAAATGTAAATACCACAGTAGACCTTCCTTTTTGATTCATAATATTTGCAAAAGATATGGACATGTGCGGATTATACAGTTAGCCATTATCTTACATGTATGCACTATTTTTGTATGGGCAATACAACTCAAAATATTAGTATGAGAATTGTAATTTATAAAATTTATATTCTAAATAATATCGGAAAAAATACAAGCACCAGATGAGAAATATTTGTTGCATGTATTTTCTCGTCGTAATAACTAGAAACAAGCTCATGTTAAGCTTATGACTGGATAGTGACTATGACTAGACGAAATTGGTCTGTTAGAAGAATCACTTCCTTTTAAAATATCATCCCAATGCCAGCGAATGCGAGTGAATTGCCAGAAGACACTGGATTGCAAGTATGTGTAGACGCAGTCGACGATAGTCTTGCCGGAATTACTTAAATTCGCCGATGCAAATACCGTTTCAGTACGCCCTGCAGTGAAATAAAATTATATCAACTATTTTTTATTCGAAGAGTGTTCTCAAATTTTTTCTTTTATAATTTTTATTAATATTTAAGGCGTTATGTACAAATGACTGTGCATACATGCACATACATATGTATATGTATGTATATGTGCATACATATATACATACTTATATATATAAAACGAATACAGTTCAAAAATTTAACAAATATGTACGTACGGGTGTGTATATTGTAAACAAAACAATTCTTTGAAGTACAAACAGATAAGCACTGCAACAAATTTGTAAATGTGCACTACCTTTTTGAATGTGGCGGTTTTTCCATCATATAAACACGTATCCTTTTTGCAACTGATTTCTAAATAAATAAAAATAATAGCGAGAGAATAGCATTCTCAAGGAATGATGTGTTCCTTTAAATTACAATTATTTTTACAAACCTAAGCAATTACGTTCTACTTTTTGAAAAAAAAAAAAATATTATTCGTTTTGGATTAAGATAAGTCCAACTCATCAGTAGTCTTCAACCATCATGTTTACTAAACTCTCAACCTCGTTTGCTTATATAAAAACTATCCAATATAACAATCAAAAAATATAATCAATCATATTCCAATCAGTTTACGAAGTGGCCGCACAACACTGGGCAACAAACTAGTTTTAAACCTGATTGATTTCTTTGGAAGTTTTTGTTTAATAGGATGCCCATTAACAATATAATCTTCGAATCCAGCATTACACACACTACTTAGTAAGCAAATATATACTTCAACCTTAAAATTTTTTCGCTACCTTAAATATAACTCCAATAGTCCTTTAAAATAAATAACACAGAAATTCTCTTATCTACTATTTTCAGATCAATGCAAATAAGTAGGACACTAAAAAAGGCATGAAAATGCTGAGATTAGGATCCGGAAGTAAGTTCAGATCATTTCCAATAATTTCAACATGGGCTTGTCATTGCGGCATGTTCACTTTTTCTGAATAGGATATTCACCGATTTAGAAGTTGTTTTCATTACATTAAGAAAAGTATGTTTTTTTTAATAAAAAAATTACTTTATAATAAATTCAGATTCACTATCGAATAAACGTAAAAATGTTCAAGTTGTCACTTGAACAGACTACTTTCAATTGACATTTGACTTGGCCTCTGAGACTGGTAAAAGAGCATTAATTGTGACAGAAAAACAATACACGATTTGGTGAATGAGATATTTGCAGGGGCTACCGATACCTCGGGCTTTAAGGGGCCTAAAATTAATGGAGTTGAGTGCCTTTAATTAATATTGGGGGTTGTCAAATAAAGGCTAATCACCTATCTAGTTCCACAGCAACCAGTAGACTCTACCACTTGTCCTAGACGGGTAAGCCCTCTTTGTGGATTAAGTGCTGGCTGTGCTCTAAACTTAAATTATGGAAGAAGTTAGTTGGTTAAACGCTAAAGGGGATTTTGGTTTAATGCTAGTAGCTGTCTCCAAAGTTCTCCTACTATCAACAGTTAGACCCCTAAGTGTTGTTGCTAAGCAAGAGAAGGCGCTTCCTACGGGAAGTGGAGGTTACATAAATCTACATAGCAAGTGGGTGGTGAATGATTTGTGACTGTCGTGTGCAAAAATTACTATCAGTATGCCATACAGTTTCGGTGGTCTATGCATTGGGTTCACCCAGTATAAAGAGCATCATGGAGTTAGTTGGAAAGGCAGGTGCCCACGTTAATCCTCAACACGAGTGTCTTACTTAATTTGTCTTTGTGGAGACAAGAACCTGCTTTATATCCTACTAATGACAATCGTATAGGCTTTATGATAAGGTCCTTAACTACTTCTTTACCAAGACTCGTTCGATTATGTTCATTTATCAGCCATCTTGTTTTCATATATGTTCGAATGCTCTAGATTGATGTCTTTCAATCATTATCAGAGAAAGAATAAATGCTGCAGACGGTTCGAGCTTATTACCTTTTTGTAAATAACGCTCTCATGATTTTTGAGATGAGCTCTTAAAAGGAAATGTTTTTCCAGATCGCTATGCAGAACGAATCCATTTTCATAGCAATTTTAGTTTGGTAGTCTAACTAAGGAGACTTTGTCTAATTGCAAAAAACAGCAGTTACAAATCTGCCTTGCCCTAAGTTTCTTCTATAAACAATGCTGACATCAGCCATGATACGGACCTGTGAGTATTAAGACTGACAAAGCACACTGCATATAAAGATGACATCAATCAAAATGATGGTCCTTAAATTTACTTCAAAACTTAAGTATGTCGATTGGCGGAGTAGTGCATCTAAATATTTATCATTGAATGTAAACTGGCATACAACTTGCAATGATGATTTATTGTTGCTGCTGCTTTTATTTATTCTAATTGTAAACAATTTTTTGTTTTCTTAGTTTATGGATCATATCAAAGCCTAGATTATTATATTTTTTTATAATTTTTATTTTTTTACAGCTACAAATGACCTGAATTTTCAAAAAAGCTTGAAGCTCCAGTATTCTAAATACATTTATTTTTCTTCTAGTTTAAATAACTGGGTTTTTCAGATAAACCTTGTGCTTGTATTGAAACAGAATTATTTATGCTGCGTGCTGTCGGTTAAACAGTCAGACAGCGCGTTGTTTATATGTATGTATGAATTAAAGCCTGTTTATAAAAGTTCATTATTTCTTATCGTTGATTTTGTTTCATGGTGCTATATATAGAGCATAATTCCTAAAATATTCTAAATCTGGCCTTGACATTATTTCCATGCAAATAAGCATAAGAGTGTTCGTTAAAGCAAATGGAATGTTAACGATGTGTATGTAGAAGGAAGTTGATGTCAGAAAAAATTAATAGTTTGACCAGACCAGCATATAAATAAATATGAACTTAAGAAGCACTCTATTACTTCACTGCCAGTTGCAGTGTGATATCAAGTCTAGACGATATTAGCAGAATGAGCGATGAGCCGCCAGCAGACTTTGGCTTAAAAGGAATCTTTAAATTGAAAATTTTCCATTAAAATAGATTGTTAAATTTGCAAAGACTACTTTTTCTGTAGAGCCGATTGTAAAACAAACTGTAGTATACTTTTAATGCAATATTATTAGTGCAAAGTCCTTTTGTAGGATAAGAAATTTAGTATGCAATGTAAATTGAGTCATGACTTACTTATATGTAAGCAAAGTTTTATTCCAAGACTTAAAAAGCGCACTAAGTCCATAACACATACCATTGTTTTTATTTATTTTGAAAACAGATGCAGCGGAGCGAAGTTCAATTTAATAAATATAATAATAATAAAACCGTATGCTTTCAATATATTTTAAGTCTATTAATGAAATACAAGATCTCGAATAAGAACAACAAAAAATTAATTTTCAAAAATTTTGTATTAAGATCCTTTGCAACTGAAGACAACGATATCCGCTTTCATGCGTCAAAAGCCACAGCACAAGCACTGATTTAAATTTTGTTTTAATTTCTTTTAAGGCTCTTATAGCAGAATCCTATAAAACTTTTCTCGATTTTTCAAATGAACTGCATTTCTGGTGGAAATTTAGAAAATGATCACTATTATTGATCCACATTATAAGCATCTGGGATGACTATATGTAGAACTATTAATTCAATAGGGAACATATTAGTCAATGAATTTAAGGCCCGTTAAGCAGATGCTGTGTCACTGTGGGATTAACCTACCTCTCGCATATGGAGGACAGGTCACAAGTTATTGTATAAGTTGTAAATCCTCGTATGCTATAATAGTGGTGTTTGTAAATATATAAGTATGTAAACATTTGCTATACAATTTCAAAACTCCACACAAAAAACCCTAACGCGCTATATTTAGCCGATGCTAGTGATCAACACGCGCAAGGGAGAGAAACTCTTGTAGACCGAAATCCAAATGATATCCTGATCGTATTAAAAAAATAATTACAATGACGTTAGAGTTGTTCAACATACATTAGGTGTTTGCGATCAGTTTTTAGAATTTAAGAATTAAGCTAATTTTTTTTATTATTAACTATTGCCACCAACCGGCACTTTTCATAAAGTTTTAAGGCAAAAAAATAGAAAAATTACTTTAAAAAATTCTATACAGTTCTGCAAGAAATCAGTAACAACTTTGAGGTAAATAAAAATCTGGCAAAAATTTAATAAGTATTTTGCCCCTCCTGCATGCTTGTGTTTAATTTGGAAAAAATTTGCAGTAGTTCAAAAAAATTTTCTTTTATATGCAAATATGTTGCACATAAAACATATGTATATGTAAATAGTACTCTTTTTTATCATCTGTGTTAACTGTCATGTTTTATACAAATAAGGACACTGTTTAGCTTTATTTTCGTTTAATGAGACAATATTTATAGCAACTATTCTTGAAAATGGCGAGGGCGCCGGCAGTAATTAAAACCTGTACCCTATTTTGTAGGACACCCTCGCTTAGCTCTCACTCTGGCGTCTATCCAACGATCGCATAAGAAAATACAGTTAGTGATTTACAGCGTATTGCGATAATATATTTCGCCCCCTGACATATGCTTTAATTGCCAAAAAGACATACACGGCAAAAAATATTTTATAGAAGAAATTTTTTATTAATTACCTTTGTGGCATATAATAATAGCACCAGCACAAAACTACTTTTCTTGTAAATTATTACAATATATTTATTCCTGTAAATTATTAAAAATTTTTTATTCTTGTAAATTATTGAAATTTCTCAGATGATCTAATTAATGGTAACCAGCTTAAGACTTTCCTACAGCAGAGGTTCCATACGTGCCCTTCCAATATTCTAATAAATGCAAATTAAATCAAACTTAAACTGACTATTTACAATCCAACCAATACTACTTACTCACCATTACTATATTACGTTTTACAGCGCTGACAAAATTTGTAATTTCTATTAAGCAATGTAGGTCTAGGCCAATTGAATGAATCGCATATTCGTATTGCTATAGAAAATTGTAGGGTACATATAGCAAACAAAACGAATAAAAACAAAACTTAAGCAAAACAAAACAAACAATGAGACGAGAGATGGAAAAAGTCAACATTCATCCATCCCCCCCACCACGGTTATTTTTGAATGCAATTGTGCATTTTGGCGTTAAGAGCATTTGCAATTAATCAACAGAAATTCCAACTGAGTTTCACATCAGACGGCCATTCAACGTGATTGAATCATGATCTAGTTCTTAGTAACGAAAATAACAACAATGTTATCGATAATTAAAAAATTATTTTTAGCACGCGCCATGCTATGTCAAGCTAAGCCCACCCTAGCCCTGCCAGCCAGTATTTACTGATTGAGCGATCGTTGCAATTATAGTAAAGTTTGGTTAAAACCTACACCAGTTATAACGAATCATAGTCTATAAGGGACAACTTCTCCGGTCCCAACAATTTTGTACAAATATTTCACAAAAATTATTACGATTATAACGGTTGGTTAAAGTCTTAAAATTTTCGCACTAATTTTCAAAATCTTCGAAATAATTATTTAGCATTTTAAAGGGTGATTTTTAGCAACTTTCTTTTTGACAGCTCAGCTGTTTTCGTGTAACATGTTACTGTTAAGCATGTTCAGTTTGGTCTATAGATTAACCATGAATATATGTAAGTCGATTCAGATTATTGAATTTTATTATCAAAATTCATGCTTGGTCAAGAAAGTGCATCGTCTACTTTTTTTCGGAAAATTGTGTTCAGCAAAATTGAGTTAAAATGCAATTCTTGGTGTGGAATAAGGGCCGGTGGAATCATTGGATCCGAGACGAAGAAGGCAAAACCGTTACTGTGAATGGAGAGCCCTACCGTGATTACAATTTTTTTGCCCACAATAGAACAGCTGGACTTGGCTGACATGTGAGTTTCAACAAGACGGTGCCGCATGCCACACAGTATGCGAAACAGTGGCCCAATTGAGAGGCGAGTTCGATGAACAGTTCATTTCACGTTTTGAGCCGGTCATTTGACCGTCTAGATCGTGCGATTTAACGCCTTTAGACTAATTTTTTGTGGGATTATGTTAAAGCGCATGTCTATAGGGACATGCTCACAACAGTTGACGCACTGAAAGTCAATATTGAATAATTTATTTTTGAGACGACGTCCGAGACTGTCTCCAGTGTGCCAAAATTGGACCCAGCGTGTGACCCATTTGAGGCGTAGCCGCGTACAACATTTATATGAAATCATCTTTAAACATGGAATTATATAAATCGTTCTATCGACTCAAATAAAGATTTCATAAATTTCTCTAAATTGTATGTGTTTTTTTCATACCAAATTCGAAAGCTTTTAAAAAACATCTTTAAATAGATATACTCGTATAACAGAGATATGTAACATATCAAAATATATGATTAATATGTAATCTATTTCATTGTTGCTTTTATTTAGTGAATCGAAAGAACATTTGCTCCGGTTGTAGCACAAAAAAATTGCCCGGTTACGTAGAGTTCGTTATAGCCGAACTCCACTGTATTTTTTATTTACTCGTATCTGCCTGGCACAATTGTTAATTGGATAGATGAGTACAAACGTCGAATAACTAACTAATAACGCAGTGGTCAGAGGAACAAGAGACAAGCGGCGAATGCTACCGTTTCTCATCTGCTCTCATCTGTTCTACAATTATTGATGTTTTTTCAGTTTCTTTGTATAGGGCAAAGTCTATCCACTCAAATGGGTGGTGGCATGCAGATCCATTAGATGTTTGTTTGGTGCATAATTTTATTTTTGTCATCGTACTCGTACAATACGTAGAAACAGTCAATTATTTATGATGCGCTTTTCTGCTCTAATTTTAGTTTTCCTTAAGTAGAATTCCATTTACTTGTAGTTGATTGTCCGTCCATTCACTTGCGTGCCTTGGAACATTTATGGTTCCTGCATGTATTTTTGTTGTTTATTAATTGTTTTCCATACAATGTTGTCAATTGTTATCTCTTATTATTGTTATTAAGTGTCGCCTATTTAATAATTGTTGCACTTGTATATCTACATGTGTATTTTGTTGTTTAATAAGAAAATATTTATGTGCTCTATTTTGGTTTGTTGATTCGGAAGGGATCAGGATGTTATGGCACGGGGGCAAGGAAAAGTTAAGAATCAGAAATTATAAAAAAAAATAATAAAAAATCAAGATGATTGACAGTAGCGGCGGTTTGGCGCCGCTTCTATCATAAGTCTGTTTGTTGCAAAGAAAATTATTACTTGTTACAATGCATGCCATATTAAAATTTAAGTACTATATGTACACCATCGCTAATTCAATAGAAGACTGTCCTAGTTCGGTAGCACAATATTGGAATTATCTTTGTCTCACACTAAAAAGCCATGAAAATATCTTGAGAAACGATTAGTGTAACAATTTCACCTCAGATATAAAGGGTATATATACATAGACATTCTAATTTTTTTTATAATAGAGCATAAAAATAAAACTAAAAAATAAATCAATAAAATCTTTGCTAAGAAATCAAAGAAAACTGGCTAAAAATCCAAGTTTTCGTAACAACTCGTAATTTTACCAAGAAATTTTCAGTTTAGCAAAAATTTTAATTTTCACTCAGAAATAAATGTTTTCGTTAAAAATTTTTGAACTTTGAAATCCAATAACAGTCTTAAAACAATGAAACAATTGAATTTCATAAAAATTTCAATTTCATTAATCGAAAATTAACTAAGAATGGAAAGTTCCCAAAAGCAAACAAGAAACAACCAAAAAAGCACATCAACTGAGAACTGAAATTTCTATCCCAAGTAAAAACAGCTTCCAAACAAGTTATGAAAATGCAAAAATTATGATCCAGAAGTAGTGCGAACTTGGATCAATTTCAATGATTTTAATATGGGCTTGCCATGGCAGGATGTTCTATTTTTTACTGCTTGTTCACTAATTTGGGAGCTGTCTTGGCAAAAATACATTTAATTTTCGTTTTCCAAGGCGAATAGTTTTAAATTAAATTGCGGAGGCATTGTAAAGAATAAGAACTTACAACTAGTCACAATTTCTTTTCTTCTATGCGAAACTAATTGTTTCATATATGAAGGAAAATAATGTTTTCATGTACTTCTTTTTCATGAAAACAAAAACGAAAAAAGGAGCGAAATTTCCATTGCTTCCAAGCATCCTCAATGCAATTTTACAACCTCCATACATTGTTTGCTTTTAAATATTATTTGAGAAAACTACTTTCATGTAAGAAAAAATAAATCGTAATTATTGGAAAGTTTGAACTTTTTCCAGCTGAAATGTCTGTTCCTAGAGTAAATATTTTATCGCAATTTAATATAAAATTATTTTCTTATGGAAATCAATAAATAGTATATAATTTAATTTTCTCAACATGTTGTCGATAGATTTCAAATTGGTGAATAAGTAAAAAGGATATTCATTAATGTAAGCATCTCTTAAAATTATTTGAAATCATCCGAATTTTTTACTGCAATTTGATAAAAGCTTTTAAAATAAAGAAAATGAAATATAAAAGATAGTTGTTTTAATCGTTTGAAAAAAATATTTAAGATCTGAAAGAAAACCCTATATATCATTAAAAAATTTCTAAGGCCTGTACTTTGAATTATTTTCATTTAATAACTTTTATTGCGTTGACAATTATACAAGGTTTGGGAAAGCTGGCTATGTTCCTCTTAAGTTGAAAATAAATTTAAAGCTTTTAGTATTTCGTAACCGACTTTAAAAAGGACCAGTTTATTTTACTGTATGTACCACACCACTTTTCAAAAAAATTTTCTTTTTATAAAAAAAGGGGCGTCGAAATATTGAAATAAAATGAATTTGTTTTTTTTATAAAAAGACCAAAAGCTCGTTTTTATGAAATAAAAGATATTTGAAAAAAGGTCGAAAAATAGTGTAAATTATTTATTTTATTTTTTTTTTTTGTTGGGAAGGACATGCTTGCATTTTTGCCCTTTGAAAACATTTTTTTCGACATTCTAATGGACAATTTGTGTGCAGAAATACTGATTATCGCATTACTCCTCCACTTATGGACAGATTTTGTAAACACTGTATTATTTGAAAGTGTTTGTATGCAGTTCTGGTCTCATGAAAATTTAAGTGAAAATCGGACGAAAAAAGTGATCGCATGTAATATTGATCATCGCACAACACCACCATTTATGGAGCAATTTTGAAGAAAAAATTATTTCCTGCTAGTAAAATACAAACTAGAAATGGATGCTATCCGATTAGAATCTCATTGCATTGATTTTCAAACCAGTTTATTTGACTCTTTGTATTAAAGATGGGTTCTCTTGCCACAATTATTTCAAATCGATTTTTAACGTTGTTTTAAGCCAATAACGACTCAGTAATACCCTTGACAGACATATGGTTTACATACCATGGTACGTATACTACGGTTTTGTATACTACTTATGGGTGACAGACTTGTGGTATCTATACTATGTTTTTGTTTTTATGTTTGATCATATGTTTACAAATACGGAACGAGAGAAACGGTTGACTGTTGTTATAAATAATAACAACATTTTGAATTATATGCGGGGAAAAATTTTGCTTACGTTATGCATTAATTAGGTATAACAGAATAAATAGAAAATATACTATGTTAAGTGTTAAAAAAATAAAGAAAAAATACAGGCGTTTTTGGACATGTATGAGTATTGTTGTTGGAATAAATTATAAATGGCAAACATCAACGGATTTACAGCTGACTTTGTTACCAGGGTTGCACAAATGTGTACTG
This sequence comes from Germaria angustata, assembly GCA_963681545.1. Classification (NCBI taxonomy): domain Eukaryota; kingdom Metazoa; phylum Arthropoda; class Insecta; order Diptera; family Tachinidae; genus Germaria; species Germaria angustata. The sequence continues at coordinate 63,129,697 of OY813001.1, forward strand.
AACACAGAAAAAAGGAAGTGTTCTGTGAGATACTACGTTTATACCACGTTCATGTACGTAGTATAGAAACCAGCTTTATACCAGCTTGTTTCGTGGTTTAATTGTGGTTTACGTTGACACACATGTAGTATACCATACTATTGTAGTACACGAATCCTATGTGTGTCAGGGGTATAAGGCAATAATAAACTTCATCATGACGATTAGTTCGTAATATAAAACTCTATTTCACAATTTTTTAAAAAAATTTGGTTGATGGCAAATCTGAAATAATGGTCCGATATTTAGTTAAGCCGAATCTGAGTAATTTATGAAATTATGAGTAATTTATGAAATTACTTGGGAAAAAGTTTTTAAAAATTATTATGCTTTATACAAATCTTTATCTTTTCAGATTTTTTATAGCGAAAATCATTCTTCGTTGCCAACTGCCTTTGTAAATCTTGTAAGTGCAACAAAAATTTTTAGACTATAGCAACAAAATACATGAAATTTTCTTGCACACATTTTTAAAAATAATCAGGGATGGCAAAGCCTATAGCGGTGTAACAATACAATGTTACATTGCAAGCTTAACATGTGTATCGGAAAGTCTGTGTGTCCGTTTGCGGCATCATAGCTCTCAAACAGCTGCAGAGTTTTTTACTTAGTTTGTGAAAAAAAATTTTATACTTAATATTGAAATTTATTATTTCGGATATTCTCCCCAACTAAACGATTAACCTAATTATAGTTTCGACAATTTATTGCTTGTTATGGCTTTAGCTGCTCATATGACGATATTTCATTAATCACCAAAAAAAATCGTTCGTGAACTTTAAACAGTTTGAAAATATTCAACCTCATATTTTTATGCCAAACAAATCAAATACAATATGAGAATTCTAAGTCCACTATGATTATGTATGTTATAATAACAATGTACGATGGATAATTCTCATATTGTTCTTTTACTACAGGGACAAAAACGTTCATTTCCATTTCTACTATTAAAAAATCTATCTATATATATAAAATAGGATATGTGTATGTATGCATGTATGTAACGTAATGGCTCCAAAACGGCTGGGCCGATTTTGACGAAATTTTCAGGGAACCTGCAGAATACTCGGGCGGGTGACACTGTGAAGTCCGATTTTTTATTTTCGGTCTGTGGGCGGAGGGGCGTGGCAAAATCTAATAATTCATAAAATGAGAACGGCTTGGCCGATTTCTGTAAAACTTTTTGTCAGTTGTTCGACGAGAAGGTTTTTATGGAAGAAAATTTTGGAAAATCCCTCCGGAAAAGTCGGAAAATTGGAAAAATCGAAAATCGAGTTTTTGTATGAAATTTTGTTTGAAATTATTCGTTAATGGCTTTTCAAATGAAAAAATATAAAGTTTGTCTGAAGGCTTAAAATTGGGGCGAGGCGAAGTTCGCCTGCAACAACAACATATCCTTAAAAAAATCAACTATTTTACTTAAAATTTCATACATTATGAGTTAATATATACCCAATATATGGAAAATTCACGGGAAATTCCAAATGTTTTAATACCGCAAAAAATTTTATACCATCGCACAAAGATATGGACCCAGCATGACACAAAATTAAGATATTGGCTGAACTTTAGAAGTAAAAATCTAAATTTTTTTTTTAAATAAATTCATTTGAAAATTAATTATAAAAATATAATCAATCAATAAACGACCCTGGTGTTTCGATTAAATATTTTCTTCTTGGTACATTCATCTTTAATCCTTTACTGGAGTTCTTCAGAAGACTGGTATATACATAATATATCGTAGCCTCAAATGAAAAAAAATCAAACCAACATAATACGGCTTTGAATGAAGGTGTATGAAACGAAAATGCTCGTAAGGAAATACGAGTAACTTATATATGTACACACTCGTATTATAAGAATTATTTTTTTTAAATGATCCAGAACATTTGGTCGTCCTGCTGGCGATATGTTCTGTTTTTGTTTGTATACATTTTTTACGACTTTGTCCAGCAAAAGTGTCAATAAACGTTAATTTTTGTTTGCGACGATCTGTTTTTTTTTGTTGCTTTTTAATGTCTCATAGTCTTGCGAAATTCTCAGCGTGTGATAAGCAAGTCAGACGCTAGTCTTTGGTGACTGAAAGGAATTTATTCTTTAGTTGCAACAGAAACACAGTGATTTTCAAAGTTATTTATTTTTCGAACTGAGTTTCCTATACATAAATTTTAAATATGCCATTCCTGCCATCGCTGTAAATTTTGGTCTTTTCTAAAAGCGGTATAAAATTTGTTGCTCTTTCAAAAAGAAAAGACGAAGGACTTTACAAGAGCAAACTTATTTGTAAAAAGCTGGCTTGTGAATGAACTGAGGAGAAAACTTGAAGCAGTGTCGTCCGATTAATCTTATTATTTTGCAAGAATGTGAACATTTTTGAGTTTTTGATTAAGTCCTTGAAACTTTTATTATAATTTTCTGAAATAAAAGTAACTGATCCTTATGTACTTTTGTCCTCTGCTTATAGAAATGGCATTTGTATTATTATTTACCTAAACCTATCATGGACTATTTCCACTTGTTCCAAGACATGTTCTCAAAATTGAGAGATCTTGGCATTAAGGTTCATTATTTTCGTACACATTTGGATTGATTTCATAAAAAATTTAAAGCCTTGGTGTAATGGAAGAACAATATCAAAGAAGATGGGACATACATATGAATCATATGGTAGAATCATTGTCGGTATAATTGAAGAAAGTCATATAAGAGACCAAAATAAAGTCTGAAAAAATGTTTTATTTTTATACGAACAAAACCATTTTTGGTATGATTTTAAAAATATAGAAAATTAGTGGAAGCTCTTTTCTAAATATTTTAGGACCCTTTTGAAGGGTTTGCTTGAATGTGTAGCATCTGCATAACTTGGAAATCACAATATATAATTTTGGAGTTTTCGAAAATTTAAGGACTAAAGTAAAAAACACAACTTTGAATATCTTAGTTTAACCCAAAAACAATCGACAAATACCTGGAAAATTTTCAGTGTTCTCGTGTGTTATCGATTACGATAAAATAGTGAAAATAAAAAGTTATGTGGCTTAATATTTTGTGGCGGTAAGAGCGGGCATATGATGAAAATTATATAATTTTTAATATCCAAAATTTAATCAAAGGATCTTGTGTTTAGAATGCGATCACCTAAATCATGTTTTTTATTTGCATGCGAAATTATTCTTTAGTGCACTCAAATAGGGAAGTCGGACGAATTAAATTGGACGCTAAACATTTCAAGTGCCTTTGCACAGCGAAATGATCATGATTAACTAATAAACTCAAACTAATTAGTAGACCAACTAAGAGTGCATCATAAAAAATAACATATAATTTGAAGTGGAGAGTGGGAAACAAATATATTTCATAAGAGTAGTATCTACTGTCTATTGAGCAGGTGCGTTTTATAAGGATCGCAATGATATTGGTTTGGTATTATGTTAAATAATTTGCATAAGCAAAAAACCGTGCATAGTTTCGTGGATATATATTATTAAGCCTGAATGACTAAAATAATTATAACCGCTTAGGCTTAGGTCCACACCTCTGCATGTTGACAATTCAAGTATTCTTGATAAGATAATACTGAACCTTAATTAAGCTCATCAAAATATATTTATTTACATTTGTTATTTGTAAACAAGATGTAAAGTCCAGGAGATAAATCTATACTTTGGGAAACTGTATTTGATAAAGCCAGATTGAAATAGATTATGAAAAAAGGGAAATGTACTTCTTAATAATAATTAATGCAAGAAATAAACAACAATCACTTCTTATTTTTATTTTTTCAATTTCTTTGTTCTTTCGCAATTAAATGATTAAATCGATTCCTCGAAATCTCTGACAATGTTAATCATTTGAACTTTCTTGCAACAAAAATGGCAGCAATAATGATGATGGTGTTTACTTTCTTTTTCAACCACCTCATTTTGAATAATATTCAAAAATTTTTAATCGCAGTTTTGAAATCTTAAAACGAATAATTCATTTGTTGCTGGAGTAGATTTACACTGTGCATTTTTTTCTTGAAATTTTTAATCGTAGTTTTGAAATCTTAAAACGAATAATTCATTTGTTGCTGGAGTAGATTTACACTGTGCATTTTTTTCTTGAAATTAATTTACTGCCAAAAGCTATTGGATATTGAAACAAACAGGATAACACGACTGGCAGGATATGAAATTTCATATTGACAAATAGAAAAAGTTTCATGCAACAAAATGCATGAAAAATGTTTAGTGTAAATAAATACAGTCCAAGTTTGTAGAGCTAAAAACAACTCATATAATAAATCAATACATATAATCTAATTATTGCATGATTGTAAATTACAATTAAAGCTTTTTAAACGGAAGTGTGAAACAGTTTCTATGATGTTCACATAAATCGTGATACATGTCGAGACCTTTCTTATACTCCACCATACACGTGTGAAATAGTTTTCATCTTGGTGTGGTTACAATATCCTGGCATAAACAGGTGCGACGAATGCCTCAGGAGTAATAGGCACAAATTCAATAAGATGTTCGCTCAGAGCATATGCCTTATCTTTCTTTTACAAACAATGTCGTTCTGAGAATGGCGTGGCTATTTTCATTTTAATATTTAATAAACGTCACTCATATGTACGAGTATCGATGCTCATGTCAAAGAGTCCAGCTGAACAGATGGATTAGATTATATTGATCACATTACGGGGTGATTATGGTCGTCATAATCGACGTACTGTGCAAGGACCAATGTGCGCATTGCCGAAAATATCAGTACTCTTAGTGATAATCCCAATTTGTTGATACCACGGCGTTCCCTGAAATTGGACCCATCTTGTGGCTCATTATGTCGTATTTTATATTTGCATTTGCACCACCATCCATATAAAGTCCAAATCACGCAACAATTAAAGCCGGCTGACCATTCACAACGGCGCGCCGTAGATATGCCGATTGGGTGCCAGAGCAATAGGCCTTCAAAGCTGATTTTTCGAAACAAATTTTCTTCGGCGATGAAGCCCATTTCTTACTCGTACGTTATATCAACAAGCAAAATTGTCGCATATGGGGTTCGGAGGGCCCAGAAGTGATTCCGGAATAGCCATTGTTTGCAGAAAATGGCTGTTTTGAGGTGCCATTGGGGCGGGCCGTATTTGTTGGAAAACGACGCTGAAAAAACCGTTACTATCGATTCAGAACGGCATGGCCGTATGATAACCGACTTTTTTTCGCTTGCAATTGAACATTAGATACATGGTTTCAAGAAGATGTTGCCACGAGCCACGCAACACGACCGATTTTCTCCTTATTGCATGGGAAGTTTCCAGAACGAGTAATTTTGGCCACCAATATCATGCCTCCGTCAAAGACAATGTCTACGCGGATAATCCTCTAACGTTGGAAAATTTGAAGACTAACATTCGGCAAGTTATCGCAGAGACACCGTCCAAAATGAGCGAAGAAATGGCCCAGATCTACCTCAAAGCATCCATTACTGCAACCAATGTAGAGCCTGTCCTTTAAATGACATTGTATTTCGTACGTAATGGCAAGGTCAAAGCTCTATAACTGAAAAATGGATAACGCTGTATTTCAGAAAGCAAAGTCGTTGTCGGACATACCATAGAGGAAAAAGCGTCTGCGCCCATCCGAAGGCCGCCAGTTGCAGAAATGCTTAAAAAAGTGAAACCTAGCTTGGACATAAAGTTTTCTGTATGAAAAATTAATAAATTTAAGAAAGTGAAATAAGATTATGTTTCACCTTTTTTCAGCGATGAAATAACATCAGAAAAAGCTTTTTGGCTTTATGCATTAAACACATTCGAGACAGCAGGCTACCGGCTACAACCTGTCAAAATAGAATACATGTGTGTATATGAAAATGATTATTTTCACAACTGCGCGGCTATACGACTGCAGGTTGTTGTCCATGCTACTTTTGTCATGTAGTCAAATTAAACTAATTTCTATTTTTGTTGGCTACAAAACAAAAACAGTGTTGACAATATAAGAAAATATGTAAAGCAAATTACCGATTAGAAATATTTTTTATTTCAAAATAAAAAAGGATAATTTATATGTTATAATATATATGCATGAAGAATTTTTAAATAAATAAATTTATTTGTTTTATTGTCTTGTTTTTCTTTCTTGGCCAATTTAGATTTGATTTGCGTTAGTTCCTTGTTTTTTCAGCTAATCAGGCCTGATGTGTTTTTATGACAATAAATTTCAAAAGTTATTTATTTCATATTTTCCCGACGTTTCGTGAATTTTTTGTTCACTTTATCCAGGGACTCGACTATTTTATTAAAATATTAAAAACATCAAAATTTTATAATTTTTTATAATTTGTTTTATTGTTATATATCATACTAGCTGACCCGGTCCGCGTTGCTGCCCCTAAGCAAACATTAGTGTTTATTACCACACGATTTAAATTGAGCTTTTAACGAAATTTACGGCCTTTAAATAAAAATCCATTGAATACCTATCATAAAGTTTTGGAGTCCATACGTTACATATATATATCCTGTTTTATATGTATAGATCTTTAACTTATTGTACAATGCTGCACCTTAGTAAACGCGGAATATCTTGTGTTATCGAATGATGTAAATATTTTGTAAATAAACCGAAAACTCGGATTTTCTAATGCAACATTTCGAAAGTTTTAAAATTTTGATATTAAATCATTATTAACATAGATTTTTTGGAAATATCTTTAGAACTACATAACCGATTTAAGAGTTTGATATCTCGTTTTGAAGAACATGCCAACGGCTTAAAAAAAAGGAAAATAAAATAAAAAAGCACAAAAAATAAATATATGTATATGTCATTGGTGGTGCAATATGAAAATTGGATTTTGCCACGCCCCTCCGCCCAGACTTTACAGTGTCACCCGCCCGAGTATTCTGAAGGTTCCCTGAAAATTTCGTCAAAATCGGCCCAGCCGTTTTGGAGCCATTGCGTTACATACATACACACATACATACATACACACATCCTATTTTATATATATAGATAGATTGACTTGAGCCAAAAATACCATCATTGGTGAAGATTAAAAAAAATCACAGGGTAATAGCCCTTTTTAACATAAAAATTAATTAGTAAAATTTATCAAAGATGTAAGGAAAAGAAAACTATCCTGAACAAGAACTTTAAAAAATTAACAGAGCTAAATATGCACCACTGTAATATACATAAATGAATTATTGCAACAGCTGTTTACCATGTAGCTGTCGTTTTCATAATAATTAAGTAGCTGGCTACATGACGACGTTTGTAGACAACGAAATTTGTAGTCGGTGTTCGTGTAGCCTGCTGGTGTCTATGTGTTTATAGCATTATTTCGTTTTAAGTATTTTTATACAGAATGAAATAATTCCAAAACGAGGACGAAATTATTTAAAAAAATAATAATAATAAATAAAATAAAAAAAATAAGTTCCAAAAAACCAGTAATTACTCCCAAAATATATAAAAATTTTCCGAAGTTAAAATTTTTGGGTGTTATTTCTTTGGACATTATTTCACACGTCCTTGTTGTATTAATTCTTTAAGCAACCACTGTATTTACTTTTAGCGCCTGTAATTATCATTTAAATACACATTTGTCAACTTATGTTGTTGTTGCTGTTGAGAGATAAATCGGTAGTTTACCGAAGTACTGAACACAAAAACAAACAAAAAAACTATTCTAAGAAAAATAATAAAAATTTCAAGAAATTATTTTTATAAATATTTACGTATTAGTGATGTAAGGAATGTTACATTTTATGTATTTTCGAATACGAATGGTTCGACTATACATACATCTGAAAATTTAAAATTTAAATAAAATTTAAAATTTAATTTAATTTAATTCTTTTTCGCGTGCATTTTGACTTGCAAAACTTTAACCAGAACATGTTAATGGATGTCACTCGATTACTTTGAAACACGAGAAAAAGGAAATTTCTATTTTATATTATATTTGCACTTATTATGATTGTCGACGTCGACGTTACACCAAGTCGACATTAATATATTGGCAATTGTGGCATCATTATCGAGAACTATTAAATATTATTGTTAGGATATTACTACTCTATGGCTTATAAAATTACAATTAACCATCAATATTAGCTAATTATTGCCTACAATGTATTTAGAACTGCTGTCTTTTTTTACTGTCGATTTGATGTGACGTCGACGCGACAATCATAATAAGAGGGATTATATTTAAATTACCAAATTGCTTTATTTAAAATTTGTAATTCTTATTGCTTTATTTAATGATCAATTAACATTGATATTTAACAAGATCCAACAATGTGTATGTTCGAAGCTCATTCTAACTTTTCGACTCGCTCTGACTGCGCCCGAATACAATTCAATATTTTTCATGCCAATTACTTAATGCTGTTTGTGCTTTGTGTGTGTTTTTTTTTTGGCGAATTATTTGCCTGATCCTGGCGTTAAGGAATGCGAGCTCGAATGTCATGAATTAGGCGAATATTCGGGATTACGAATACGAATATTCACTAGCACATTTGTATATATCTGCGAGCGACTTTTTAAATTTCGTGGTATATCCAGTGTTGATTTTATTTTTTTTTAAATCTTATATTGATGCAAACGTCCCGAGCATGTAGTACGTTCACAGTTTTTACTATATAGTATTATCTGTTTGCTTGTTACAGGCGTGCTCAGCTCCATTCTAAAAAAAAAAATGGATCAAGAGATTGGCTTGTTATAGGCATGCTCAGCGATTTTCCGAATTCTAAGAAATATATCAAAGGATTTGCATAAAATTTTGACTAAAAATCGAATTAAGTGCTATACAATTCTTGAAATCCCATACCACTGTGAGTATAAATGGTTCTAAATAGTACAAGCTTTTCGCGAGATGCCAATGATAAAGATCGCTGAGGAGAACATTGCGTTGCAGAAACTAGCTTAGGTGAAACGTCGAGACACCATTGGAGAAGCAACTTTTTCTGTCTGTTGGCAAAACACAACATCACTGTCATATCATAGCTACCACATTCATCAAATTTAGTCCTGCGCGACTTTTTTCTATACCAAAACTGAGACTATAAAAAAGTAATTTTCCAAAATGCTTCGAGATTGGAAAAAAACACTGACACAGACGTATGGGGTCGTTCTAAATCAACAAGACACAAATATTGGCGCATATAATAAACCATAAATGTATTATAACACGTGTTGCTTGAGCGAAAAATATTATTGCGGCAGTAATCGATTTCGTATTGCAAAATATGCATATTTTGTTCGGAAGAAAACTAGGGCAATGACAACATTTCTAACTAGTGAGAAAGCGATTCTTCTAGATTATGAATTAACAATATCACCAGATAAAAACTTAAAAGAAAATGAGGAAATACAATAAAGGATATACGACAGGTACAGGGCGGCGAAAGAGTAATGTCATAATTTTAGATGGCTACAATGTATTTACTTATAAATGGAAAAAAAAATTTGCTCTGACTTGATCTATCCACATCTCTATATCTTTATCTAATGTCAAAGCACAGTGACATTTCGTAAAAATGGTAACCAATTCAAAAACAGCATTACCTTGCCCCACCCTCTATATGAATGTTTGAACACTGCTGTTTTTTCAAATAAAAATTTCGCTGATTCGTGTTCATTTTAAAGAAGCTTTTATATATTTATAAAAGTTTTTCATATAAGGTTACTTATAATTCTTATTTGAAAATGACAAATACCAATCGTACCTTTACTGTATCTTTGTGTAGCATGATGTGTTCATATATCGGTTAAAAAATAAATAAATATATTCACATACTCCATTTCTAACAATTTATAAATTGTAATGAAAATTTTCTTCAACTATTTTCTTAATTGAACTGTACTCAGCCACACGATTTAAATTACGAAGTGACCGTTTTTGATCATAAGCTTGTGCTCTGTTACTCTATAAATCGAAAGTGATTAGTTACATTATGGCTTCAAAGTTGAATTCAAATACACTTATTATTATTAATCATGTTAACCTTCACCAATACAGATAAGGGGAATAAATAATTGCTTTATTTTGGTTTGAATTAAAAAAATAACAATTTCCTTAATTTTCTTAGACGAACAAAAAAAGTACACATAATAATAAAAAATAATCAAGACACTTAAAATCAACAGTCGAATTTTTTATTCATTTTGATTTTCAACAAAGTATTATCCTATCGCATTGAAGCACTTGCTGCAGCATTTGTTGTTCTGCATCAGGCGATAACGTTTGCATGGTATGCAGCGGATAGCCTTTTCCGAAAGCTATAGTTCAATTTAGGTAATCGGCATAATGATGCTTTCCATTGAATCTCGAGAAAAACCATAGACATGCCTGCGCACAACTTCCCGAGTTCTCTCCCTACACGGGTATGCTATCGAGACGCAGAATTCTTTACGAATATATATGCGTCAATTTGCCATGCAAAAAAGCGATGAAAATGTAAGTGGTAAGATCATACTATCGAAAAAATTGTCATTATCCTCCTAAATGGGATCTTCACTGAAACAAGAACTTTCCTAAGAGTTTCTCGAATAGAAACATGTTTTTCTAAACAAATTTAGTAAATAAAAAAATGGAGTTCCACTATGTGTCTGGAAGCCTTTATTTCGTTCGAATTAATAACAACTCATCAGTAGATTTCAACCAGCATGTTTGAAAAGCATCTATGTATAGCTTAATGTGCTTTTAAATAGGCTCTTAAATATGGTATGAGTATTTCAAATTTTTTTTTAAATAAAATTACGAAAATATACAGCCATAGTAGGCTTAGCAAACTCTTACAAAAACAACACAATGTACAATTTGCATTGGTTTTTTATCTCTTTTAAATAAAATTAGGTTTGCTCTTTTAAACTTCTCGTATTACATGTGATAGTTAATAAATGAACATACGAGGTAAAACGCTTTTCATATATGTTGCCTGAAGTCTACTGATAAATTTGGAATGCAAGCATACGCCAATTTAACCCATAATATAATAGAATAGAATTATTAGTTGCGAGAATATCCGGATTAACATAATAAATTTAGTGGCAAATTCTATTTACTGCAGAGTCCATCTGAATACTTTAAAGGCGAGAACTAAAAAAAATTTATGAGGACAAAGTCATTCAAGATGCATAGCAACCATCCAATAAGAATCTGTTGAAATCATTGCGTGGGAAAGTCACTGGGAAAGTCCATGAATCGGACAGCACTGATTTGGACTTGTTACGGTTTCAGTACGATGATGGGACTGACTGCAGTGCCCACACAACAATGTAATTACTGAAAGAAACATTTACTTGTCGTATAATCTCATCGTTTGGTAAACAGAATTGGTATTTTAGCTGATATCATTTAATCCCACTGAATTTCTATATATAGATTTGCTTGAAGTCTATAGCAATATGAACAAGAAAATTCTACGTGGATTCAACGAAATTCGGTCATTATAAAATTATCATAGAAATTTTTGAGAGCCATCATATGCCACATATGTTATTCCCTACATATCCGTATTATATGTGGCTTATATTTCATTAAAAAAAAAAATTAAATTAAAAAAACATATATATTTTTGTTTAGTGCAAATATTGTATGAGTTCCGGGATGTGCCTTACATACATTCAACATTCAAAGTTTAGTCTCGAGTATATTTTTCTTCACATAATCGTATTTCGTGTTGATTTTAGTTGCCAAGTAGATTTATGATACACGTGTTCTAAATAAGTATGCAGGCTTGTATTTACGTATGTAATTATGTATACATAGATTAATGTTTGTGTATGTGTGTGTGTTTATGTCTCGTTGTCATAAACCCATTTTTGTATAGTTTTATAGACTTTTGATAATTATGCTTCCAGAGATTGAATGAGTTGACTCCAAACTGCCAGAACCCCTGTGTTTTCATTATTCACTATCAATATGTGAGCAAGAATCAATTGATCGCTAGACTGATCGAATTGATCAATGAAACAATGTAAGAAGAGAATATTTAATCTGAATGCGACTGACATCAAGGGAATCAATTATATGTGTTTTTGTATAGAAAATACTTATAGAATATTAGTAAATGAGGGAGCGATATACGCCTATTCTTAAAGAGAAATTTGTTAATTATTAAAATTTTTATTGTTATAAGTATATGTATGTATGTATGTACATATGTACATACACAGATATTTCTGAACACAAAAGTTTTTACTGCAAATTCATTTATTTCAAACAGCATTCTGATATCTTATGGCTAAATTTCAAGCCTAAGCGAAAATGATGTTCAAGCGAAATAAAAGTTTTCTGTGAGTTTCTGAATTTCCTAGTGCCATTTTGGTACATTTTTGCAGTTATTTTGATATATGCAAAAAAAATATAATTCTTAAAAAAGTACTTTTCCAAAAATTTACTTTTTAAGAAAGTTAGATGTTTTATTGAAAAATTAGGTTAGGTTAGGTTAGGTTAGGTTGATTGGAGGGGTATGTCAGCCCATGTCATACGATATACACCTAAGCCAGTGAAGGCTTGTTGTGCGCTCCTTTGAATTTAACCATAACATATTGACCCAAAGGTCTAGAGAAACTCCGTGTCACCCACAAAGTTCCTCAATTTCCTCCAGCATATTCCCCGTAATCGGTTTATATCCGGTAAGATGTCACCCCCAAGATATCGGGATCTTATTGTGAGAAGGCGGGGCATTGGCACAAATAGTGTTCCAGTGTTTCGCTCTCCTCCCCACATGCTCTACATTCATCTCCTCCCGCTATTCCGACGCGTTTAAGATGTGCCAGTAGTTGAGAGTGCCCTGTTACAACTCCCATTATTCTACTTAGTTCGAGCTTACTAAGTTTTAGCAGCTCCCTCGTTCTTCTCTCGTCTGGATCTCCCCATAGAATTTTTGTATTGAGTCCCATGGTTCCGTTATTCCCGAGAGTTGAATGGGCCCTGTGTGCCCAAGTCTTTAGCTCGGATTTAACTGCATCGAAGGGTTGTTAATAGCGTTTTTGCAATCCCAAACTGTACGTGATTTAGTGCGTTCTTTTGAGATTGCTCTAATGGCCATCTGACTATCTGTGAATATATTTATTCACAAGTCCTGACCTCCCCATTACGTTGAGTTCCCTGATACATTCCGTTATCGCCCGAACTTCCGCCTGCAAAACTGTGCAATAGTCCGGCAGGCGGAAAAACAGTTCTGTGGTGTTTTCTATATAAACACCAAATCCCGTTTTTCCTCTCGACCTTGATCCATCCGTGTAACAATGAAGCCCTATGGGGATCTGGTTCCAAGGGTCGGTCGGTGGATGTCGGGGATCAATGTTCCGCAGTTGGCCTCTAGTCTAGTCTCCGGTATGCGGTCATTTGCGACATTTTCCGGTATGGACTCTCCTATGGCCGTAAAGATTCGTTGATGATGCGCTTCGTGTTCCTGATCGATCCACTCACCCATCACCTTTAGTCGGTTTGCTGTAAGAGCCGCTTCGTATTTTATACGAATTTCGATTGGCTGGATAGATAATATTGTTTCCATCGCCCCTGTTGATGTCGTTCGGAAGGCCCCACTTATACCAAGACAGCAGGTTCTCTGAACTTTCTGTATAGCTTTGATGTTGCATTTATATTCCATCGACGTCCACCACACTATAGAAGCATAGGTCATAATCGGCCTGATGACGCTACTATAAAGCCAGTGTGTCATCTCTGCATTCAGCCCCCATCTTGTGCCTATGGCCCGTTTACAGATTGACCAACATATATGAGCCTTTTTGACTCTTTCGATTATGTGGTCTTTCCATTTTATTTTCCGATCAAGAATGACTCCTAGATACTTCACCCTGTCTGAAATATTTACTGTCCTTTCAAGAAAGCGCGGCTCATCATATGGAGCTTTTTTCGTCTTTCTTGTAAATAGGCCAATTTCAGTTTTTTTCTGGGTTAACGTTTAACCCTCTTGGTTGAGCCCAGTTGTGTGCCAGGGTTAATGCCTCCTCGGCCTTCCTACACAAATGATTTGGATCCCTTCCCTTCAGAAGTATCATGACGTCATCTGCATAGCAGACTGCCTCGAATACCTCATCGATCAGAGTCTTAATAAGGGTATATATTGTTGTGGTCCATAGAAGGGGTGATAAAATCCCCCCTTGTGGAGTTCCACATTGCACCCTTTGAAAAATTACCTTTTTAAAAAAATAAAAAGATTTACTTTTTTAACGAAGCGTTTTAAAAGGTTTTTTTTGCATTATCATAAATTTTTTAAAGTTTTATCCGCGGTTTGTTAACCGAATTTATCGCATAGAATTTTACTGTTTAACATTTCACAAAACGAAAATATGTTTAAGAATAAGGCAGTATGTCTTTAAGGAGGCAATTGTTGTTTAACCAAAGTACCTATTTGAAAAGTAATTCTTTAAGAAGTACTTTTTCCAAATGTACTTTTTTAAAGGGTACTTTTTAATAAGTTATTTTGTGGAAAAGGCAATTTTTTTAAAAGGTTCTGTTTTTTAAACGTACTTTCTTAAAATGGTTTTTTGTTGAAATTGCGATTGATAATAAGGCCTTTAAAAAAATTGCTTTAAAATTATATCTTTTTGAAGCCCTTTTTAAAAATTGTTTAAGAAAGTATTTTACTTTCTTTAAAAATTATTTATTAGAAAGAGGCTATTTTAAAAGTTTGCTTTTCAGAATCTATGTACCTAAAAAGTTATTTTTAAGATAGTTTATTTAAAAAATGTTTCCTATTAAATAAAAACTTTAAAAAATATGATATTTTTTAAAAGGTGTTTTCTAAAAATATTTATTCTTAGAAATATATTTTATATAAAAAAGCAAAATCTGGTAATTAAAAAATATTTTTGCACCTTTTTTAAATTTACTTTTATAAAAAAAGTCTTTTGACGGGCTGATCTCTGGGGGAGGAGCTTCCATTCGAAAAAGGGAAATCATTTTACGTATTTTTCTCTTGACAAAATGACAGAGAGTCTTAATAGTCATTACCTTTTGTAGTGATGCTAATATAATTAGAAATAAAAATATATAAATTTTAAGGAGGTCATATTAAATAAAAAGCATAAATATATATTTATGGTCTTTGTACTTGCTTTGCTTAATTAAAGGTTTTTTGACAAAACATTTTTGCAACGGATATTTATTAATTTATTACTGACCCAAAAATTTTATTATCCGCCAACCAAGTATGTAGCAGGTCAGCCGCTGGGCAAAAAAAAAGCTTTATTGTGTTTGAGATGTAGTCTGTCTCCACGCTGAATCAAAAACAACATACACTCTGTTGAATTTAGATAAAGGGACTTTCAACTTTTTAAGAGTGACTTGATTAAATAATTTACATTGAATCTGCTATACATATTTAAGTCGAACATTATAATAATGCATTATATATTCCCAATCATAGTTCAAAACTGCCATATGAACATGAATAATTTTAAATGTTCAACTTCATGAAATATCAAGTATTTAAGCTTTAGAAACATTACCTGCTTGGAGTTTAACTTTGTTAGAAAGGCGGAAGCCACAGCCTCTCCAGCAGAAGACACACAAACACAATGCAAGATTTTAACTGTTCCACAGTGGCCTCAATTTAGGCAGAAGGTACTATTAAGTTATTGAATACAAAACCCTACTAATCCTTACTGATTTTTTTTTTTGTGAAGTTGGAGAAACCACGTTTTCATACTCTCTTGGTAGGATAGCAATACTGCGCAAACTTGACAACACATCGTCAAATATACGTCCGACGTGTAGATTATTTACCCTGAAACTCATAACAAATGTATATGCAAATTATTAAAATATGTCAATAATTTTCAAAAATACTATATTTTTTTGGTAAATATACATTTGCTGTTGACGTTGAAAAAGCATTTCCGAATTTTGAAGCTTTTTTTTTAGAAAATTCAGTTAACTTTATTTTACTTAATACCAAATTGAAATATTATAGCAATTTTTTCTTTGATTAAAGGTACCAAATCCGTAATAAGTGCAAAAATGGAATGTATTTATCCGGGATAGAAGTGCAACTAGCCGAATGACGGCTAAATATGTACACACGTCGAAAGTATCAAATTGATTGTAGTTTATAATTGAATTTGTGCTTCAAATCGAGTGCTTGAAATTCGCAAATGCATCTATATATATTTGCCGAAGTGCAGCATCAATTTAAAAATAAATTGTATATGCGAATATAAATTTTCTTTTAATAAAATAAACAACCAGAAGTTAATAAAACTCTTAAAATTTGTTGATAATGAATGAATGAAAACAATAACAAAATGGTCCGGACCAATAGTTACGAATAAGAGTTTGCCTCTAGCTGCTCGCTCTGATGCTTGTGCAATTCTAAGCGGATTTTATTTTATTCAACGGCTGTGAACGGAGGCATTTAAACGCGAAAGCTACAAGAAATCGTTTTTTTCCCTTACAACATATGTAATAAATGCTAAAAAAAAAACTAAAAATAAATAAATAAAATCACGAAAAAAGGCAAACAAATTTCTTCGATATCCAGCAAAAGCTAAAAATAGCCAAACACGCAGATAAAACACACGCACTCAAAGTTAAAAAATATTTATATGCATATAAAAATAAATTAAAATGTTTTAACCACGTTGATCGTGTAATAAAAAAACCGGTAAAACCTAGTTAAAAAGATTACATATCAAACACTCTTTCAAACACATCTAAGATTTAATCGGTTTAATATTTATGTAAAAAGATATTTCAATATTAAAAAAAAGAACAGCTCCGGCTAAGTTTAGCCAGGCGCCAGTATAAAAATAGAGTGACTGGATCGATCGGATCTTATATTTACCAAACAACATTAAACCAGCCAACCAAACAACCACTTAATTGTAATCATTGTCAAACAATCAAACAAATACGAGGAAGGTTGCAGAATTATCCGACTTTAAAGAAAACACACACACACATCAACACATCTTCAGGGGATATTTGATAATTAATTTTTGAATAGGATACATGAGGCAGCAACCATTTTTCATCTAATTGCCGATACTGAAGTTACAACTTGAATTGTTAGAATTAACAATATTTTTTCTTTATTTAATTAAATCACTTGCAGTGGTTGTTGTAATATGATATGTATCGTAATACTATGTAAAAATGTCTAATGTCTATTTTTATGGTACACAAGATTCAGCTCTGCAGTAGATGGGCGGACGAAAGATAGATGGAATAATCATTATTTAGTTTTTGCTTTTGCAAAAATCTAAAAGGCTTCCAAAGATCTAGATCTGTATCAGATGGACGGACATAATGTTAATGCTGTTTATCATTATTACAGAGATTATAATAAAATAATAATAATAACAAATTTCTTCTTTTGAGGTTGCATAGCCCCCATGATGGGCAGAGAAGTACAGTCTGATTTTTATATATGTTCCTTTCACCCCTGGAGGGACCATACGGCTTCTGAAGGCATATCCAACCCTACACATATTGTTGTTGCAGTTGTTTTCGTATTGTTATTATTTGTTTTTTGCCTTGTATTAGTTTCGGTAATCGGTTCTTATTTCAGCTAATTAGATGATTGGTGTGCTGTAACATGTCTAGGATAATGGGGCTAACATTTGTCGTTGCCTAGAAACAACGCCCTCTCTGTATTTTGCGGTAGTGGTGAGGAACCTCGCTAATCTTTGGTTCCTATCTTTTTTCCCCAGAAGGTGATGGCACAGCCTGACCTTTGTTTTTCATGATGTTATCCTCTTTTCCAGGGAGAGGGGGTGGTCAGGGGGCTCATTGAATGGATTTTTAGGAGGGGGTTGAAGCCACTTCATTTTTAAGACTTGAAAAACTATGGTGAAAATATTTTTTCCTCTGTCAGAGAGCAAACCTGGGGTAGGCAAGCAATTTAACTGATGTTTATACTCTCTATACATATATTTATTTCAAAAGATCAAGAGATTAAACTAAAAGACAAACACTTCCAAGATAAATTATTATTTAATGAGGGTAAAATTTAACCATCATGTTCGGAAAGCATTCAGTGTGTTAATAAGGAGTTGTATTAAATAATTAAATAATAAAAAGGAAGGACGATTACTAAGGAAAAAGTTAGGTTAGGTTAGGTTGATTGGAGGGGTGTGATAGCCCATGTCATACGACATACACTTAAGCCAGTGAAGGCTTGTTGTGCGCACCCTTTAATTATCAAACACAAACTGCCAGAGTTCTGCGGCAGGATTCGAAACTGCGACCTTCGAGTCAAGTACACTACCTATTAGTCTACGAAGGCCAGTTAAGGAAAAGGTTAAGTTAAATAATTGTTTCATTAACGTAACGGTTACGTTGACTCGGTCCAAAACATGTATTAAATCAATTATTTCATTATTTATTAGTTAAAATGCTACTGAAATATTAGCAACAGAAACGCAAAACAATTTAAAATTATTTTCACAAGTTGAAAATTCAACCACACGATGTTTTCACGGACAACGGATTTCATAAGAATAAAAAATTATAAAAATGTCTACATACAAATTTATTTATTAATGTGAAAAGTGTTCGTACTTGGCGGATGCTATAATGATCATGCAAGCTTTATAACCACTTCCTGGCAAAGCAAGAGAATTATTAAAAGAATTTCAAGAATTATCTAATTTAAGGGCTCTGACTAAGATTTTGCAGAATTTCATAAAAAAGGACTGGCTTCCTGGAGACCTTTGAGCGGAAAATGCTATGCGCATGCCATTAGGGACTTAAATTGCTTTAAAAAATATTAAAATTGTTGCATGCTAGAGCCAATAAGCTTTTATTTAACTTGCTAATGTAGAGTATAGCATATATGTATGTATATTTTATAACAGTTCGGATAGTTCTGCAATCACCCTCGTTTATTTGAAAATAATCAAACAAACGCATATAAAATTTAACACCAGCTGATTGCAGTGCCCTGAAGTATTTGTTTTTATTAAATAATTTTTTGTTTACAGCATTTGAAAACAACATACATAAATATGCAGATATAGTGACAACAAAAACAACAACAATAATAACATTAGGGATCAAATTTTGTTATCTGTGTACGCTGCATGCGGGCATCTATATAAACGAATGCATATTAAAAGACAGACATTGTTTGTTTGATTGAGGAGAAGCTAAAAATAGAAATGAATTACTGAAATAAAATTAATGTTTGTTGCACAGGCGTAATAATAATGATAACACCAACACCACAAAAAAACAAAAACAACAACAACATTCAAGTGCTGCCAACAATTATAGCTATCGCCTTGCGTTGTCAATAAAAACAAGTGAAATGAACAGTATAAAATAGTGAACAAACAAAGCAGCAGCAGCAGAAGCAGCAGCAGCAGCAAAAAGAGATCACTTCAAACAAGTCGAATGTTTGAAGCCAACGGTGACAACAAACATTGTAAAATCACTTTGATAATAATAATAATAATAATAATAATAACAGCAACAACAATAACAAAAGCATTAGCAGCAATACCAGCAAAAAAACAATAAAAGGCACGTTGTCAAACATTACAACCATTACACACTTCTAAATCACAAACACCGTCACACGAAGGTTTCAACGTTCATCGCAAACAAATTTATTGACCAGACCTATGCTGAGCTCGATACCAAACAGTGTAGTGCTCGCACCCTGCACGCAGACTTTTTTACTTTGACAAAGTTAAATCAAATTAGATTACATTATTAAAACGTTAGAACATCAGTGAGAGTATAATAAATAAAAAATCTGATGAATTCTATAATAGACGACATTTCCTAAAAATTGGAAGAAAAAACTTAATAAAAAAAATTGTGATTTAAAATATCTACGTGTGATAGACAAATAAATAATAAGTTTTTCTCTACATCTCAATAAAACCTTGTTAAGTTTCAACCCTCGTAAATCTAATGAACTCCATATAAAATTCAAAGTTCCTCATACAAGTGATTACAACAACAAACATATATATTTCCAAGTCTATACAAGGAATTATAACAATAATTTATGAAACTAAAACTTATTGCAATATTCACTACAATTTCATCGACTCCTGCATAGAAGACAAAGCAGAAGAAGGGATATCATCTACAGAGCTTTTGTTGTTTGTATAATGAACAAAAGTTACATCTCAACAATTTGCAGGACTGTTCAGTTAGATAACCACAAAAGTAAGTAGGACACCTTAATTTTTAATGCATGCGTTTGTTAAACTAACGAAATAAGTCGTGTGTAAATTTTTGGGAATTTTTTTATTGCCAGGATTTAATTACTGCTAAACATACACTGAAAGAAAATTTCAGAAAAATTTCTACTAAGTGTATGTATGAAACGTGAAAACAAAACTTTTGTAAAAAACACATGACTTGTTTCGTAAGATCGATAGTTACATGTGTTCATTCAATTTAAAACATACATATCGCACTCGTTCAACAATACTGTATTAACTTAAAATTTCAAAATTTTCAGTAGAGGCAAAAAACTTTTTGATTTTACATTAATCATATATGATAAAACAAATTTTAAGTCTCCATTTTTGTATGAAGGAGTGGTCAGTACAATGGGAAAATGTTTCTAGCAGGTAGATATGGACAGCGTTAGTCGTTTTTTAGTAAAAACTGAAAATTTAAGAATTTTGAGTTAATACAGTATTATTGAACGAGTGCGATATGTATGTATAATTTCATCGAAAATTTTAACTCCTTTTCATAGAATAGTGAGTCTAATATTCGTGTATGTATGTATGTACACGTATAAAACGTTATATAACATACAGAGTTTGAAAAGAATAGAAAGATTCGAGGGAATTTTAATAAAAAATCAATAGAAGTAAGTGCATGATTTCACTTAAAGTATTGATGAGTATTAATGAATTCACATATGGGCATTATTAAAGGGCTAATGTTTAGGATCAATGGGCGATTTTAAGTTTTTCGTTGTAAATTCGCATTTACAAACAATACGTTAAAAAGTTTCAGTAATTAAAACTCTTGCTGTCACCTACAGCTGCATAATTAAATATTGAAATATTAAAATTTTAGGAATACAATAAGTCTTTGTGTATATTAGAATTCTAGGCTATTGATTAAATTATTTAAACTTTTGAACCACACAGGCCTTTGAAACAGTTGCCCTTATTATGATTGTCGACGTCACACCAAGTGGACATCAATATATTGGCAATTGTGGGATCGTTATCGAGAACCATTAAATATTATTGATAGGATATTACTACTACTATGGCTTATAAAATCACAATTGGCCATCAATATTAGTTAATTATTTCCTACAAGGAGTTCAGAACTTCTGTCTTTTTTTACTGTCGATTTGATGTGACGTCGACGCGACAATCATAATAAGAGGGATTATCTGCGAAGAGTTGTAGTTTACGCTGTTGTGGAGCCATAAGGAGTAAAATTTTGTGAAAAAAATCATAAAGTAACTACAAAGAGTCCTGCGTGAAAAGCTTAAGGGACATTAAGGTATTGAACTTGAGTAAATACATTTAGTTTAATATGCCATGAAATAAATTTTTATTTAAAATTTTTTTATATACATATAAATAAACAAATTCAATGTGTTACGTTCATAAATTTGTCATCTCGTAATCATGTTTTAAAATAATGTTGGTCTAAGAAAGACGGTAGAATAGATTATGAACAAAATTTTGCATTTATTTCTTGAGTTTTGTGAAACTAAAAATACAATGGCATGGTAGACTAGTAGCAGCTGTACTAGACTAGTAGTCCAAAGATCGCAGGTTCGATTCCTGCCGAAGACTTTGGGTGTTTTTTCAGAAAACCCAAGCAGCTTCGCCGTTTAAGTTTGTTAAACTTTCTTATTTCTCGTTACATCTGCGTTTTCAACGATAGAAAGTCCAAAAACTTGCAATGACGTTTATTAAAGGTACAGCTCAATAAAAAACCGTGTTTTAAATTTTTTCTGCTTATTAATTTTACAGTATTGATTTGCGAACCCACAAAGTATACATATAAACACATACACGTTTATTCTGGGCTTTAATAGATATAAAACTTTGTTTAACGCTGTCCGCCTCTGTCCGATTAACTTTAAATAAATGATCGGAAATGCCAGTTGGATGGAATATTTAGTTACGAGAAAAAAATGTTATCCAAAACATGCCTCCAAAAAAACATCTGAAAATCTCACCATTTTATGCATGGGCGGCTATCGACTGCAGTTTGAACTATTTACAATCTAGTGCAAAATGTGGAAGTAGAAGACAATATTAGCCATTCACAGTAGAACCCCAATAGGTGTTCAAACATCTTGTTGAAAGTACAATAAGTCATTTTGCCATTTTCCTTGCATTAAATTCACGGATTTTTATTTAATAACCAGGAATTTTGAAGAAATACAAGATAGTATTACACTAGTCTGTCATTCTGGGAATCGCAGTTTCGATTCTCTCCCACGACTACTCGTATAGTAAGAGAATGAAAAAAAGATAATAATAATTCAATTGTCAAATTTAATAATTATAAAAAAAACGATTATTTTTTGTTGGCTTAGCTGCGTATATGACTGGATTTTATTGGCGCCAAATTATTCTTGAAAATAATTCAAACTCATATACTTATCAAAAGCCAAAAAATAAATAATAAAAATTATGAGAATTCCATGGAATTCAATCCTATTTTTCAAGTTGCGAATTACAAAATGTATTTATGAGTGTAATAGTTTTAGAAAACTTTTATAAAAATACAACACAACAAACAATTATATGTATACGACTTGCTGCCTTTTAATTCTCGAATATAATTAATTGTTTATGCAATGAAATGCAGGCATAAAATAAATAATTAAATTTTAAACAAATTAATTGGGAGAATATTCTTAATAAAAAAATAAGTATATAAATTAAAACAAGCTTTTCATTTCATTTTTGACATCCCATCCTAGAAAATGTAAGCAAAATTTGAAAAAATCTTTTTGACATTTTTACTCGAAATTTGCCAATTACACTCTATATAGAAATCGGCAACTATTGTCGTTCATGTGACAAATGTGGCAATTCAGCTTACTTATCAAATGCTCCATACCAGCAATTTTGCCAACGATAAAAACGGATGCAAAGCAATCGTTTGCAAACCTCCTTGTGAGAGATTATAAATGTTTTTAATTTTAAAAAGGATACGGGCGCAATAAGTAGCAATTATTTCAATACAAACGTTTCATTTTGTTGGTCACTTGGCAATAGATTGTACAAGGGATTCCGATCTTCACCTGCTTCGTTAAGGCTCACAATTTTTTAGGTGGCAACAAAGCAGGGGAGGGAACAGCTCTCGCCGCTCATTGTTATTCTTATTTGAGTGTGGTCAGGCTTCTTTTTATTGTGCTTTTGTTTGGTCTTCCGAGACTTTTCCGTCTCACTCCCACGAATGTTAATGATTTTTGCTCGAATAACTGTACCGCGTTATGATTGTTTTCAATTGGCCCAAGCAAAAGACTTTTGACTGGCCCACAGCTTCCTATACGAGAGTACAGATCGAATACTAAGCACTCCTTACAATTAATATGCCCAACGACGTAGCATTCGCATTCACTCGGCAATTGTAGTTTTCAAGGATACAACCCGGCAATATGTGTGTTGGGTACAACACCATATAATCGAAACTCACAACAACAAAAAAACATACGAGTATTGCTACAGAGTGTATTAAAGAATCTCTAAATTAAACCCGCCTCAAATATCAATTGAGCAAACAGTGTTGCCAATATAAATTTAAGCGCATCAAAAAAATGGATACTTTAAGCTTGTCTGGTGACTATTCTCCTACCAGAAGAAAAAAAAAACAAACTTACGATAAGAACGCTATTTTTAGTGTTAGAAACTTGATTTATGAGCACACACTCTTCTTTAACACACTTTATTCAGTTGAAAAAAAAAAAATACAATAGATATTACTAAACATAACCATTCAGCAAAAAGTTGTCATATAGTAAATCATTTTCTGATAATTTAATTGTGACGTATTGTTATTTTGTACAAGTGATTATGCAAATTATTCAAAATAAAATAACCACACAGTGTGGCTAGAAAGTTTTCGAATTTCACCGCACAACAAAGACAAATATTTTTGCGAAAAGCTTTTAGTTTTTATTTAATTTCTACTATTGATTTTTTTTTGGAAATTTTGCGTTATACTGTTTTGAAATGCCAAAAATTTTGAGAATAAAATTTTTAGAGACAGATCGGTAATAAACAAACAAACGCCTAATTATATGGAATTATAAGTTCAAAACAATAATGTTTCCATATTCATAAGTAGTTCATCAATATCAAGAGGAGCGATAAGTTTAGAATTTTTTTTTAATAAGTGTTTATATTAAATAGAATTTTAAATAATTAAAACAACTAAGGTAGACTTAAATCAAGAAAAGCTTTAAAATAAAAGTCTGCAAGACGTCTTACTCGTATACTGAGATTAATTAAACATTTGAAAAGGTAAATAATGTTAATTGAAAACGCTTTATTTCTACTGATCTTGAAGTTTGTTGATTCTTATAAAAAATAACATTTAAGAAATAGAGTTCAAGCATCAAATTCATTAAATTCATAGTTGTTGGAAACGAATAAATAGTAAATTTTTACTCTTTTAAAACAAAAATATTTGAACTTGAAACTGGTATATTAAAATAATTAAATAATTAAAATAATTTCATTACTTACGTATAATGCCCCCGACAGACAGACTAGAGTTGCTGGTTCGCACCCATCGCGGAAGAAGTGGAAAATATTATTTTTTTTAAGTTCCTTACTATATTGTGGATTTGAAAATTTTAAGAATAATACTCCCATGATGGATGAAGCTTCCTAAAATAAATAAAAATAAAATAATTCAGTTGGAAAAATTAAGCAATTTTATGTAAAAGAATTTAGGAAATATTACTAAATTTAGTTTAAAGCAACTCTAATGTGACAATATTTACCAAATACATAAGCTAGAGTTCAGGAAAACTTCCTAAATTTGAGTAGTTGTAAAAAATGGGAAAAATTCCAAAAAATTTTTTTAATTACGTCTTTTCCAAGAATTTAGTAAAAAAATTTAATAAAACGAAGTAAAATTTTCCGGGAATTAGGAGAAAAATTATATTTAAGTTGGGTAAAAGGTCTTTGCTGGTAGCAAGGAACTTCATACTTCATATTTTTTAAGTGTAGAAGTTTGGTCAAGGCTTCTGAACTTTTGTTGTTTATATTATTTGTGTTAAAAAAAATCACCAGACTTTTTATTTTCATTATCTTTACTTTTTTTCACCGATGTTTTTGTTGTTCCTTTCAAAGAAATCTCCTCAGGTATTATACACGAGTAAAAAGGATCTTTGCAATCCTCAAAGCATTTTTGATAACAACTGTTTGGTGTAGCCATAAGCTCTTTGAGTGTTGCATTCCTTATCTGTTCAATCATTGCACATCTCAACCTATTCAGACATAAACATATTCTCATGATTCGCCACCATTTATAGGGCTTTCGAACGAGGTTCATGCAACGATTTTACTTATCAGGGTAAAGCTCTTTTGGAGCGAAGTACGCATGTGCCAAATGAGCTGCCGATATCATCAACGATTTCACAACACGATTTTCTTCACTTCTTCAATGACTTCATCAGTTGTTGGCGTCCTGGGAAGTCATGAACGAGGTTCCTCCACACGGCCTTGTTGTAAGAGCTTGTACAACTCAAAATATTCCACCATCAGAATTTGGGACAATTAGTTCGATTTTTCACAAAAATTTTATGCAAATCCTTTGATCAATTTTTATCAGCGGAAATTCAACAAGTCATCTTACTTTTTGAACGCACCTCGTATACCACATCAAATAATATTTACTATATTTGTCGTCACAAGTAAATAGATTGTAGTAAAAAATTGATTTTACTTGGTATGTTTCCGCAAGGATCGAAACGAAGCAAAATGTGGTGAAATAAGTGAAAAACACTTGAACACTGAAAGGGTTGTTAGTATAATTCCGTCATATTACATGAAGTTTTAGAACTTTCCCTTGATATTTTCGAACATTTATATCATGACCGATTATTTATCGTTTCTTTTTTAATAGAAAATGACACAAAAGACAGCGTATTAAATGAATTAGCCTGCAACTGAAGATCTTAAATGATCGAAATAAAACAATTAAAATTAAAAATAGAAAACAGTCTTAACAGATTTAATCACATCTCAGCCATGATGATACAAAGTTTAGGGGAATACTTGAAACCTATAGACATATTGCCATACCTTCCAGATTTGCAAACACTAAAATTTATGTTTGTTATGTTTAGTTTTCAAGATGCGGATGTCACAGGCTTTTGCTTGTTCACATCTCCGAATGAATGTAGTGAGACTGCAACGGTTTTAAAATTCAACGAACTAACGCTGGCAGTTAAGCGGCATTAACAGCTTTGAAAGGACAACGTGCCAAATCAAAACCATTCAAAGAATGTATTAGATCTCTCAACGTTCTTAGCAATGAATGAAAATGCTATAATAGGAAGCTTAATATTTCAGAGAGAAATATATTCAAAAGAGTAGATGATATATGCCCCAAAACGAACATTATAGATAAAAGAACTAAATGGATAATTGTAAGGTTACTGGCGAGTGAACACCAACCGTCTCTATCTAACCTAACAGATTAGGTAATCTGTTCTAACATCGGGCAGATAACTTTCCTATTCCATGACTTATCGAAACCCAAGTTAGTTTCCTATTAATAACATACGAAATGGTAATCTTATAAAAATCCTTTTTATCTATAATGAAAACACCAATGTAATTAAATGAAATCAATGAAATTGATTAATATAAAAATAATTCTAATTAATATAAAAATAATTCTTCCCAAATAAGTTTCTAAGGTGGTTCCTAAACTTAGTGGCATAATTCTCGAATTTGTTTTTCCAACTCTTTAGGCGAAATGCGACAAAAGTTTTCAAATTATGTATTAGCCTTCATAACAACACCTTTTGGTATAACTTGCG
Organism: Germaria angustata; assembly: GCA_963681545.1. Taxonomy (NCBI): domain Eukaryota; kingdom Metazoa; phylum Arthropoda; class Insecta; order Diptera; family Tachinidae; genus Germaria; species Germaria angustata. Next base: position 63,156,737 of record OY813001.1, read on the forward strand.
AATTAACTTGCAATATAGGTTAGGTTAGGTTGATTGGAGGGGAGTGATAGCCCATGTCATACGACATACACTTAAGCCAGTGAAGGCTTGTTGTGCGCTCCCTTTAATTATCAAACACAAACTGCCAGAGTTCTGCGGCAGGATTCGAACCTGGGACCTCCGTACTACGAGTCTAGTACACTACCTACTAGTCTACGAAGGTCAGTTGCAACATAATTTTAATTTTTTTCCACATATAAAGAACATGTTGAGGAACACTTTTTCCTCAGTAATTATAAAATTAACAAAAATTATATTGTACATACTTATGTATAAAATTCTTTAATTGCATTTCAAAAATTCTTTAGGTTGTAATATATAAGGAAAAAAATATTCACCACAACACAAATGTTCTACAATTCTGCTACTGCACATGATCGTGCATGCTTATAATATTGGATAAAATACTGACTCGTATACAGCATCAGTCATGAACATACTCTCTGTGAAATTCCTAGTCCATGTTACGCATGTTTAAAGTTTTTATTATAGATGTCTGTTTAATGGAGTTGCCCACGATTTTTCAAAACAGAGAAAATCAATTTCATTTCTTTAAAATATTTCCCCGCAGCAAACAGAAATTTCGAACTTCCTTTTGTTACCGTGCAGAAGTAACCACAGTGTTTGCCAGAGTTGACGCCGCACCCATCATACTAAAAATCCATTGCACTAATCACTATTCTATAGGAATACCAACATTTTTATATATGTACTTATGTATATAATACACCAAGTTATGAAATCATATTTTTTCGCATAAGTCCGAAAATTTCACTCATTCGTGATGGTTGCCGTTGATACACTACAGCAAAGTCGGTGCTTAAACTTCACGATTCCGTACACAGCACTTTAAAATTTCAACTATTTCTTTTTACAATTCAGAGTTTGAATTTGGGGGTTCCATTACTACTTAGGAGTGTATCTGTGAAAGTAGCATTCTTTAGCATATATTGTTACGTTTGATCTCTTCTAAACGTTTATGCAGGTTTTTTTAATAATTTGCAAATAAAATGTTTAACTCAACATTATCCTGATTTTATTCACACCACCTTTTCACTTTATTAGCAGACTGATATAATAGAATACGCAAATACTTTTAATAACAGAACACCCCCTTTACTACTGCAACATAATGATGATCTCACTTTACACACAACTGAACTTCCACTTTCATATTAACTAACTCACTATTAACGCACGACCGTCTAGCAACAGAGCTTTTATAGTAATCAATTATGTTACTCGAAAGCTGTGGAATGTAAAAGAAATGGCCTTTAACTTCTTCAAATGTTTATTTAACTATTAACGGTCGCTGCGCTGCCATATACTATCCTTCAGCTAATGTTTGTACTATGTTCGTTGGCATGTGTATCACGTCATCATCGTTGTTGGGGTTTTTCATTATTGTTATTGTTCATAGTTTCTTAGTAATTTGTCTTTAGTATGACTTAAGTGGTTTTAATTATTGTTGTTGCCGAGAATTGTGGCATTTCTGTTTGAAATGCAGTGAGATCAAAGAGATTATTCGCTCAAAAAACATAAAAATTCTCAAATCCACTTTCGCAGCAACATTTATCACAAGTAAACCACCAATTTATTGTAGAATAAGCTCAACGAAATTTACCATTTTCTCTAATGGTATAAATAAGGTTATGAAAATTTTAACACACATATCATATTAGTGAAACATGATTCTTTAAATCGTTACAGATGGTGTTTCCAAAGGTTTCCGCTCCGATCAATGACTGCACTTCAGGCTCACCGGTTCAGTTGATGAGTTTATCAGCATTTTTAATTGGTATTTTAGTGCTTGTATTAGTTGCACCCTTGCAAGCGCACCCCTTAATACCGGGTAGCAATAATCAAAATTTTGAATATAAACGGTATTGCAGCAACTCGTTGTCTGATGTAATACGACTGCTCTGTGGTGGACGTACGCCGCAAAATGCTCAATATCGTAAGTTGACCCCTTTCATTCCGAAAGGAATAATATTATTTCAAAATATATGAAATACGCGGTTCAAAATTATTCACTGATTATTTTTCTCTATCTTTTTTTTTCTTGGTTTCTTTTCATCTCGCATATCAGCGAACAGTAATGGCACGTTGTTCAATTCAAGTTCATTGAATCGTCTTGCAAATGATGATGTCGTCTTTAATAAAAAATTCCAGGCTGAACGATTACATGAATGTTGCATAAGACCCTGTGGCTATTCCGAGTTGAACAAATACTGTACGCCTATCTGAAGTGTGGACAAACGAATATGCAATAAAAAAAATTTCGCAAGATCTCCTGCTATTTGGGACGAGATATTTCTTCTCTACTTTAAAGAATATTTTTTAACAATTACTATCATTATGTAATAAATAACTTGTCTTAAGAATATAAATACAGATATCAAAAGAACTGTGCGAGTACTTATTTTATCCTTTCGAAATTGTAACATTTTGTCTAAGAAATGTAATCGTATGTTTAAAGTTGACGTTCAGGCTTGCTCATGTGTTTGTAGAGATAAATTAATCATCAATCACGATACCCTTATCAGTCAGTGTGTTCCTAGACTAGTACTCTGAAGGTCGCAGGTTCGATTCCCGCCAAACAGCTTCACATTTTTTATTTTTTTCTCTCTATTTTTTCTGTATTTTCATAATTTTCTCAAAAAGTTTCTGCTAATTTTATTATGACTTAATTTTGCGCTTTATTTGCAATATTAATGATTAGCAAATAGTTCTAGAGCTTCTTTCGTTTAAAGTGCAAACCCTTTTTTGCTCTTTCAAAGAGAAAAAAGCGATACTCAATCCTGTAAGAGAGTTAATTTTTTTCCAATTACAGCAATAAATAGATTTTTTTCAGAAGCGAATATACCACGAATTCCGCACTGGGTTTTAATTTAGAACGGACTTCTTTGGTTTGATTTGAAAAAAGATTGTGATTACGTCTACCATATTGTCAACGCTTATTGAAGATAATTTTTAGTATATTTCTTTCCAAGTCCATTAATATTAAGATTTGTAAAACGTTTTACATGTTTAAAATTAATAAGTAGGTGAAGATTTTATTCCGTTGATAGTGCGGTTGATGCTTCTGTGTTTGTCACTGCTGCTGTTGATGCTGTTGACGTTAATTTTTGGTGATGTCTTAACACTTTTTATATTTGTGAGACCGTTGTTATACGAGTCAAACGTTTTTCTTGTTCCTGAGAATGATTGGAGACAGCCGTGTCCTCGAATAACTCAACATAAGTTTGTTCATGTTCTGAATCGGAGACAGAAATTACATTTTCATCCACATGAAAATTAGATAGATTTTCATAATTGGTACCGAGGGCTGCTGCCGTAGATGAGCGTGTATGTCGCGTTATTAAACCAGAATTTGAACAGGTTGTCTTGTTTGTGCCCACCAATTTGGTTTTTAGCGGAACAGTATACCCAGATACGGAGGTGGTCATTGTAGCAGCCCCAGACTTAGGTTCATCAAGGGAAGATGCCCTTAAAGTAGCATTCGCTAAGCTAGCAAAATCCTCCGCAGACCCTGAAGATGTTGTACTACTTTTTTTTAGTTTATTTTCAATTTCATTTTTCTTTCATATTTTATCATCTTATTTTTCCTTTCCGATTGACAGCTGTCAATGTCAGCTTACTGACAACAGTTGTAAACCATAATCGCATTTTGAAAAATACAACATTGAAGTAAAAACTGTTGTAAACCATAATCGGGGCATAAGAGTTTCAAACAATTAATGGTTGTTGTACCTTTAGCTGTTCATATGCCGACATGACAAATCGCCAGTGAACTTTAAGCGACCAATGAAATGTCGGCATATGAACAGCTAAAGCCACAGCAACCAATAATTCAATGTTTTAATATTTCAATATTAAGTGTTACTAATAGTTTTTATTCAAGTTTAAAGTTCAGTTTAAAATTGTAATACGCCTTCACATTCCGTATATTAAATATTTTTGAATTTTATCAAGAAGGGGTAAGCGACTCTGCAAAAGGGCGGCGCGCAAGCTCTAGATCCAAGTTTTTAGGAAAATTTCTCGTTATTATGTTTAATTTATTATTCATTTAAACAATTAAATATTTTTTAAATTTTTTATTTCAGAAAATGTTTTCCTCAACTCATCGTATCTTAAGTTTACCAACAATTATTTTAGTTATTTGTTTAATTGTGATAATTTACATGCCCATACCTGCACAAACACATCCCATGTCACCGCTAGATAGTGATATGGCCAGTAGACGTTATTGTAGTACAGCATTATTTGAGGCCATACGACTCATATGCGAGGGTCGTACCAATTCGCTATCGAGTAAATTTCGTAAGTTCTTAACAAATATCCACACAAATTTTATACTAATAGAATTAAAATCTTTATTTTTTATTTCCAGCCGAAAGTTTTGGCAATCGAAAGCCAAGTCTTCTCAGGCGTCTTATGTCAGCCGACGGCGACGGCATATTTCGTCCAACAGTAAGTGGTGCTGCACATGAATGCTGTCGACGTCCATGCGGTTATTCGGAACTGCATGCATATTGCGAAGACTAGCAATAAATACTAAATAAAGTTCATCATCATTTTCATTATATGCGATCATCTTTATCATATTAAAAAAAAATTCTCTTAAACAATTAATTTACTATAAAAAGCATTTTATATGTATAGGTTTGTTTGTTCGTTCGATCACACATTTAGGCTGTTTAGACTTATTTCTTTAAGGTTTTTTTAATATTATGTTTAATTCTATTAATCTTATATTAACAATTTAGGTCACCACTTTTCCAATTTATTCTAATGTAGGATTCCAACAAGCTGTGTGTATATTTTTTAATTTTCGTTTTAGCAAAATGTTTTTAGCAAATTTTTATTTAAGTAAAAAATTAAACAAAGAAATTGTTATGAAATTATTTTTAAATAAAATTATAAAAAATGAATAATGTTTGTTATGTATTCGTTAATGTTAAAGTTTAAAAATTATTTTAATTTTTATATACAAGTATTCAGATAATTTTTCATTACAATTCGCTTAAAATTTGAATTTCGCCACGATTTTATGGAAATGGCCCAACTGCAAGAAACAGTTTAACGACTAAAAAATTTATTTCAAGAATCCAGGTTTCGTATATTTCATATAGACTGGCGCCCAGGCGTATTTCATTGGTAATCGCCAATTTTATGTGATTTGCAATTTCCAGAAGATGTGTGTATGTGCTTGAGGCACTTAAGTCACTTTAAAGGATTACTCCACTAAAAAAATTTTTTTTACATATATATATAAAATTTTCTATGCATAGATTAAAGTGTAAATTAATGAAGGATTTAGAGCAGTATGTATGAATACAATTTAAATGACTGCGAGTTTTTTCTTTATCTAATTCATTTTCACCTCAATGAAGCTTATGATCGAAGGCGGCAAATATGCGCAATATCTCTGTAACATAATTTTTTTATTATTCCATCTCCAGCACTCTGTAAGGAAAGACAACTTAAGCAAAGGCAACATCGACTTTGTCCAATAAACGTAAAACACACGTACATATGTAAATGCTGATGTATGATAGACGGAAAGATTTATTTGTGTTTTTCATTATTCTAAAAGTCAACAGTTTCCTCTTATCTCCATTCTGTCATTCTATATTTTTCCGTCCTGCGTACTGATTTTGCTGTTAAAAGTTACTTGGGTTCTTTACTACCCCGGTGCTTTTCTCCTAAAGAAGCTATTCGTAGTCGCTATAAAACCGTATTTAATAAATACTATAATCCCTTTGATTTTCTTTTCCTACCAAATTTGATACAGTTTATTAATTAAAGTCATTATTTATTAGTTATTCGGAATTATTAATCGATTCCACATTACGAATTTGTTCACTGTGCATGAAACATTGATTTAGCTTTGCTTAATGTGAAAAGAGTTATTAAGACCGAAACAGGTTAGAAATGCTGAAGCCACTAATTACCATCCCATTTATATGGTATTTTGAAGGTCAAAAGTTGATGTCAGTAAGCCCATATCCACCCGTATAATGCGGGCAAAAACTTAAAACTCATATTGTGGAAGAAAGGCCCAGGAAAATGAGAATTCATCAAAAAAAAAAATTCCATCAAAAATAAATCGAAAAGAGAGAAATAAAATCAATTTATGAAAATAACAACTTTTCAAATTTGATTATCAAAAACCTTGGAAAAGAAGTCAAAATGTCAATATTCTACTTGTGTTAGTCGCAATAAATAAATTTTTTTTATTCATTTATTTTATAAAAATTATCACATGGAAAATTTTTGTCTTAATCAATAATAAGCTAAAGCCTACTGCAGTTAAAACAGCATTTTCACTTACTAGAAAATACCAAAACATATGTAAGTCCCATTAATTTCTGAGTTCAGCAAGTCTCGACACTTAAAAACTGAAAATCCAATGAAACATCAACGAAAAATCAGAATTTTATTGAAATTCAAATTTTTCAAAATACGTAAATTTAATATTGCAGAAAATTCGAATATTATATTCTATTATTCCCTATAAAATCAAACATTTTCAAATGCTCAAAAATTCGCTAGTAAATAGAATGTTCACTAGAAATCTAGAGAAAATGGAAAACGTAATTAGCTAAAGTCCAACAATAGTTACCAACAAATGGAAATTCGACATAAGAATACATCAGTTCTCGCAAAGAAGTTGAAATTGACCGCATACGTTTTATATCCTCCACAATAAAGAGTAACGTTTTTGCTTCTAAAAAAAATTCCCCCTTATTATGATTGTCGACGTCACACCAAGTCGACATCAATAAATTGGCAATTGTGGGATCGTTATCGATAACTATTAAATATTATTGATAGGATATTACTACTACTACGGCTTATAAAATTACAATTAACCATCAATATTAGTTAATTATTGCCTACAAGGAGTTCAGAACTGCTAACTTTTTTTAATGTCGACTTGATGTGACGTCGACTTCGACAATAATAATAATAAGGGGAATTGTTTCCTTAGAGAAATGCTTGATCTTTTCTCTTTGAGAGAGCAAAAAATTTGGAAGCAAAAAATGGAAAGGACACCACATCGAAGAGACATCGCATAAGTGTGTAGGACCATATTATGATTTCCGTCTGTCCGAAGTTGAAATTAACTTTATGAAGATCCCATGTTATCTAGGTACCTAATTATTGGACTGGTCTATCAAATATTATAATAGAGTTCTTGATTTATTAATCAAAATAATCGAAATCGGTTTATAAACTGTTGAAATATGGAGTACAACCAAACTAGTGCTCTTTTTTCTCACTTATTTTAATTTCATTAGACAAGTTTTCAAATTAGTTAAAAAATAAAACAAATAAATAAAAAATTCTCTTCAATAACATTAGGAACACATAATACAACACATATTGTCAGCATATAAGCACTTCCATCCCACTGTACAAAAGAAAATTATAATAGCTCAAACAATACTAGATTCATACAAGTATAAACCTAAGTTACGATTTAACAACCCACTGAAATTTTTTTTCTGGCGAATTCGGTCAGAAACTCTGTACAAGTTGTCGAATTCGTACACGAAATCGGTCGGAAAACGTACAGAAAATCACATGAACGGTTGATAAGAAAGCCTCTGTGTCTAAGGAAATTCTGAAAACTTTTACGATTTATCCGTGAGAATTCTGTACGAATTCTAATTAAATTTTCTAGGGATATTCTTAAGGAACTTTCGGCATGTATCTTACCAATGTAGGAAAAAATTTTAAGAAAACATCATGAAGTGTTCCCACTTTTCTGAGGGGAGTGTGACCCAAAATTAGAAATGTAATACTCATAGGAATGTCATATGAGGTTCGCATACAGAGTCAAAAAAGTTGTACGTTTTCTATGACTTTTCTGGTGGCCTGCATTTTTCTCCTACTTATTGCAGCTCATTGTAATATATTTAATCATATGAGTTTAGTTTCGTTAGACATTTATTCAAAAAACTTTTAAGAAATAAATGAGAATTATTATTAAAAATAAAATCAGATTATGTGCAGACTTGACCGATAAAAGTCGTAAGATAATTTATGAAGCTGGTAAAACAATATGTAGACTATTCTGTCTTAAAGGATAGAGATACGTTCTCTATCTTTCTCACAGCTTAATTGAAAGTTGCGCAACAAAGATTGAAGTGCGTGAACCGGGTGTTACTTGATTGTCTGGAAAAGTTGCTGATGTTTTCTGAGATGAGACATCGGCAAAAATCTGTGGGAAATTACTCTGTTACACCCAGTTCACACACGGCAACATTTTTCGTACATACGTTCTCTATCTTTCCCACAGCTGAAATAAAAGTTGCGCTATAAAAGTTGCCGTGTGTGAACCGGATGTTAATAAAACTTGTAAACACTAACAACGAAGGAGGCTTCTCATTTTAAACGTACATATTGAGGAAAATAATAACAATAATTCTGACTGAAAGCCCATTAACTTAACAAGAGCCAAACGAATAGATCGACACAACTATGAAAATCAGTCCATTAATGGTGAAATTATGCGATAATTAATAAATATTTCGGGCGTTCACTTTATCCATCTGATTTTCGAAAAAAGCCAAAAGACCAAACTGTAAGCCTACACTTTCAAATCAGAAATGTATTTTGAAAATCTGTTCATAAATGGAGGAGTTATGCGATAGTCAGTAAATCGAGCCGCCAAATTGGTAATGAGAGAGTTATGCGTCTACAAACATTTAAAAATAATAGCACAGGCGGCGAATTGATAACTCTATAATTTTTTAATTGAGAAATTAGAAACAACATCACTAAAAGAAAACATATTTAATTACAACTATAAGCAAACTAATAAAAATAACAAAAAGACCACAACAACATACTCGTAACCAACATGTTGCAACATAAATTCAACAACACATTGTGTCGTAAAACAAAGAACTTTAAATCGACTTTCATGAAACAAATTGCGATTCATAGAAGTCTTCAACTTTTTGACTGTAATACTTTGAGATACCTTGTCATGCCACAAGGTAGCGCAAAAATACGTCGAATTTGACAGTCTCGTTTGAAATTTTTTTTGAAAATTTGTAATTTAATAGACTTCCGTAGTTGTTAACCAATTTTATTGAAAAATGTTTATGTTTCGACTTTTTTTGCACTGACATTTGGTAGCAATTTTTCTAAAATTCTTTATATAAAATAATATAATATGGGATAATTTTTTTTATACCAGAAAAACTGTGACAAAAAAACTTTTCGTCTTAAATTAAAAACAGAGAATCCCAAATATAAAAATTTTTTTCTCAAAAAGCATACCTTTTTTTAACTATTTTTTGAAAAAGTTTTCAATCATTTGAGATTCAACTGTTTCTAAGCCTTAAAAAAATACTGTACAAAATTTTTTCAGTTTTTGGAATTGCACCCTACTTTCAGCACTGATGGGAACATTTATTTTTTAAACAAAAACTATATTTGAGACTGAAAAAATGCATGCGGTTTTTGTTGTTGCCATTTTTAAAGACTGTTATTGTAAAATGTATTATTTTATATAGATGGTGCAAACATAAAGACATCCGCGAAAGAATGTAGTCTGTAGTGTAGTTAAAAAAAAAAACAAATTTTGACCAGAAATTTTTTAATCCTAAAAAAGTGAAGTTATAATTATTTTAATATATTTACTTTTAATGCTTTTAATTACGTGTACTTTGTTACTTAAGGTATGTAAATTTTTCTTACAAGCCCCAAAATATATAGTAAAATTTAGAAAAATTTTTTTTGCACTTTTTTCACTCTTTTTACCTTTTCCGTTCCTTTTCTCTACTTTTCATTTGTTTCAAATTATGTAAAATATTTGATTATATATTCTAATAGTAGATATAATAATCTATTCACCGGTTTACAACCTGTCAATGTCTATCATTGAACAAACTTAAAAGCTGCACCCAAATACAACACTTCCGTTAAAAATTATTGGGATTTTATTATTTTGACAACTGAATTTAACTCTTTGTGAGCTCTCACAAACAATATTCTAGATTTTTTCAAACAAATTGGCAGGAAGATTCAAAAGAAATATGTATACATATATGCAATTTGATAAAAGTCCATGAAAAATACATGATCCTGTAACCATTTTATTTGGAATTTTTACAAGTTAGCATGCATCCATTATACTATACAGCAAAATCAAACTTTTTTAAAGTACCAGGATTATAACAAATTATTCTGGCAGATCCAACAAAGTTTACATCAGTCCTATAATTTACGATGAGATACAGTTCTCCTTTCCGCACTTTGTTATAGTGAATCGCCATAGCAAATTTTATAAAACTTGCACTTCAGGCTTCTGGTGTGTTCAGCATTTTTTTTATAACTGTAGAGAACATTTTCGTTGAGTAATTTAACACTCTAAATTTACATAGTATAGGCCTTTTCCCCCTTTCTTGGAAGAATATTGACCGTTGCAAATACTTTCCCTAAGCACTGATGCACCAAGACGAACTGCTCTACAAAAGTATTTATCATAAGATTCTTGTACAGTTTCTCGAAAAAACAGAAGCTGGAAATTCAACTTGAAATATATTAAGAATTCAATTGTATTTAAGGATTAATTTCGTACATATTCACCGTTGTAACAACAATCGTAACTCTTACAATTTATGTACAAGACGTATTTGGCAATTTTTTTTAAACAATACTAAAAACAGTTCTGTGGAATATTTTAGCCCTATAATTCTATATGCATGGGTCTCTTTTTTTCCCTTTCGTGACGAAAATCTCCTTTAAACAACGATGTAGTGGGTTGAAATGTACTACAACAATAATTTTCATAACATTTTTAAAGTTATCGAGTACGCCGATATTTCTCTACATTTTTGATGTGTTCAATAATTCAACTTTTGTCATACATAAATACGTACATATTTCACTAATACGATATTATTATTTTTCTTTTTACATAGAGAAATTTACTTTAGAAATTTCACGATATCTAATGTACTAAAAAAACTTATATTGAATTATAATTAACATATCAAACTACATATGTATGTATGTATGTATATGAAAAAATCTATGGTTTTGCTTTTGTAAATATTATATAGATTTTCAACATTAGTGGTGGAATTCTCTGGACGTATATCACAATCTCACTTATGGTGAATATAACGTTGACTTCAACCATACAACTTAGTGTAATAGCGGAAAAGCATTGCATGGCCCCATGCGTAACATGAAATAATGTTCATAGAATGTATGTAAAGTCCTGTTTCACACACATCAAGTTTTCTTGATCAAGTTTCAATTCAGCTGTGAGAAAGATAGAGAAAGTAGTACATACGTTCTCTATCATTCTCACAGCTGAATAAAAACTTCATCAAGAAAACCTGATGTGTGTGAAAGGGGACAAATATATGTCCACATATGAAATTTTTTGACTCTGGCAGCTTTTACAATAGATTCATGGCTCGATTGCGGATAGTTACGTCCGGTTCACACACAGCAACTTTTGACGTGCAACTTTCAGTAAATTTAATGCGGAGCAACAACAAAAATTTCGTTCAGAACGAATGGGTGAATTCACCTTACGAAACACAGTCTCAAAAGAACTTTGTTGAAGAACCGCTTAAAACAAAATACGTCTTTCCGCCAAAACTAGAAGATTAAATTAAAAGAACATGGCTTAAGATAAAGAAGTTATTAATTTGCAGCAAGCGAATCGCCATCTAGTTATAATACAAGCAAACGATAAAAGTTCAGCGAAACAGTTTGCCCTTAATGGAAGTCTATTTAATTGCAAATCTTACAAACTAACTCCTGCTTAACCAATGATTATATACAAACTGACTAATGCTTAATATTGGCAGGTCTGCTACCTCTCATTATTGCAGGAGCTTATTTACCAAGTGTCATAATTTTATCAATAGATGTCGCAAGTGAAGACGCTAAAATTGAAGGATTGTATAAATAAAAACCAATGTGTATCAATATGTGTAATTGGATTAAAAATATAATTTTTCAACAAACACTAATGGCGTTTTCGTTTCTGAAAAAAAAGTGTAACATTTCTTTTGCACAAACTTAAGACTCTTTTCAGGTTACAGTGCACTCATTACTATTTCAAATAATTTTTATGAATACACGACCTATGACTTTTATTTGCAAGTCAAAAACTTCTTTATTAAAACTAATAAAAATAAGTTCAGAGACTTTATAGCAGAGCAAGGTTTCGATACTCGGACCTCTGAGTTATGGGCCCAGAACGCTTCCACTGCGCCACTCTGCCTCGCGCAGGTTGTCTTATATATACCCAAGCCTAGGTGTAACATTATTACGTTCAGAGCCTACAAAAATAGTTAAAAAATGTAAAAAAAAATTGAAAAAGTAGTGGGATCAAAACCTGCGACCTTTACGTTACTAGAACAACGCTGTTTCTAAAATAAGTTCAGAGTTTCTTGCGACCAAACAGACATGTCTCAATTTTATAAATCAAAAAAAAAAAAAAATAAATAAATATAAAGATTTTTTTTAATTAAAAAAAATTTACCATTCATTTAATAATAAAAGTAATTAAAAAGACGGAAAAATTAACTTGGCCCATGAGGGGATCGAACCCGCGACCTTCGCTTTATTAGCACGACGCTCTAACCAACTGAGCTAATGGGCCACATAAATGCTGCGATGTTGTCCAATTTCACACAGTACGAACTGCGTAAAAATATCGCACGTGAGTTCCATATCACTCCTGCATGTGCCGGTTTTAACACAAAGTTAATGGCATGTTTCAAGATAATAGCAAGTATAGTCCCATTAAGACCATCAACTTATAGTGTTTTTTATCCTGCAAACAAGTGCTATACAGACGAATGCAAATACGAATATTATATTTTATATTTCAAGATTTTCATCTGCGGCTCGATTTATTGTCTGCAAAATGAAATATCATTGCCGATGGCCCATGGCCCGAAATCTTCGCGTTATTAGCACGACACTCGAATCAACTAAGCTTATGGGCGTAAAAATGGTGGATTAATTCATAGCAAACCCCAAACTATGCATCTCAACAACACACCACAACCCAGCGTCTGTCTGGTAGTGAGCGGTTTTCATTTGAAATGATATGCCTTTCTAAGCTAAATCGAAGATGGCAGCCCCATAAAAGGCTAAGAGCCTTGGGTTACCAACATACTGCTTCTAAATCACAACTGTTATTGAAACCAATAAAAAAAAATCAAAGAATCGAAATTTGGCAACCACTTTAAGCATGAAGACTCGGACACGAATTGCAACCTGGAATGTAAAAGCACTCTCTCAAACTGGAAAAATGTATTAAGTCGCAAGAGAAGCATACCGCTTAAAAATAGGAATTCTTGGCATCTCTTATAAGTTGATAACCCTCTCATTTTTTAAGCCATTTTCTTACACGTTCATTAAATAAATAAAAGCAACACATCGAATAAAAATCTGAATTATACCCATATATCGAAATTTTAAAAACACTGAGATTCTACATCAATAACTTCTTTCAATATTATCTAATAACAAATATCTTATATTCCAAATCAAACTTTTTTAATATTACAATTATATAATATTTCAATGTACATTAATTATCATCAAACTTACATATTCAACAATCGTAATCGGGTGCACACACCTGGCTTTACAAGTCATGAGTATAAACACAAATTGCACATCGCTAACGGGAATAGAATTTTTTTATTTTTTTTTAATTTTATTTTTCACTAAAACTTTACACACGACTTTCTGCTATTGCTTTACTTGGAACAAAAAACTACTTTGATTTACATAAACTAGTCACTTTTATTAATAAATTTACGAACTTTTATAAAAAAAACAAAACACTTTTTATCATTTAAATTTGTTAAAATCTGGGAGCGTACGCACTACAAATAATTGCTTGCGCTGCGTATTAAAACAACTAAAAGACCGAAGACTAAATTGGTACTCGTGCGTAATTTGTTGTACTCTGTTGAAGTGTTGCTTCTGTTGGGTATTCAATTAGACGGTGTAGATGGTTGGTATCTTTGGCAAGTTTAGTTAAGCCATGAATCCAGTTGGTGAATAAGGAAGCGTTAATGACAAACTTGTACAGAAAAATGTTTTTAATAGCAAAAGTACGTGGTTTGTATTTGGAAAAAAGAAGTATTGCCATAAAAATGGAGAAATGTTTTACATTTAAATAAAATCCATGTAAAGTAAAGTGATGCTCTTCTAAAGCTCACAGTAGAACAAAAAATATATGATGGAAATATTTAATGTCCAAATTAATTTGTATTCATTTTTAAAAGCTTTCCACATTAAAACAAACATTTATACAAAAATAAAGCAAAACGAAACCCTTAAAGGTGGAACCCTTAAAGGTGGAACGCTTTTTTTAATATGTAGTTTGACGTCTCTATTTTTGAGAGAAAGAGAGTAAATTTTGTGCGGAACAATTTTAGCTTGAATTAGTTTAATTTTAATTTTCGTTCCAAACGAACTGAACTGTGCTGCCAGCTACATAAATTTTTTATGCAAAATTTAACTGAGCTGCCACATCATATTATATGTACATTCTAATGTATGTATAATAATATACAGAGTATATTTGTAATTTTTTTATATTTATTTAACTGAATAGCTATTAGAACAAACACTCGACTTTTATTCATTTGTATATTTTTTATTTCCTGGAGAAAGTTCGAACAATCCTATTTATGTTTCCAATTTAGAAAATTATGCTTTAATCATTTAAAAAGCTAAAACCTTACTGCGGTTGCCTCTCTCATTGCTGCATGCCCGGCTAGCTCAGTCGGTAGAGCATGAGACTCTTAATCTCAGGGTCTTGGGTGCGAGCCCCACGTTGGGCGGCGAGTATTTTTCAATTGTGAACAATAAAATTGTTTAAATAATTAAGTCATACTTGCAATATGGGGGGGTGGTGGGGGTATGTACTCATGTACTCGTATAATAAATTTCGTCGTCGGCCGGAGTTACAAATCGCAATGTGCTGTTTTGTTTGTTGGTAGAGCATCATTATTGGAGCTTCAGTTTAGGTGCAGGGTGTCAATCGAACATAAATAAATATACACAAATTTGAAACTGCAACTTTGTAAATATCGATTTTTTGCAACTTTCTTTTTGGTGACACTATTTTTGGCAGCTCAGCTGTTTTCGTGTAACATGTTGCTGTTAAAAATGTTCAGTTTGGTTTATAATTTAAACATGAATCGACTTACAAACGAACAACCCTAGCAGATTATTGAATCAAAATTCATGCTTGGTTAAGAAAGTGCATCATCCTCTTTTTTATCAGAAAATTAGTGTTCAGCGACGAAGCTCATTTCTCGTTTAATGGATACGCGAACAAGCTAAATTGCTGTATTTGGTGTGAACAGCAGCCAGGAGCATTGTAACAACTACCAATGCAACCCGAAAAATTCACTGTTTGGTGTGGATTATGGGCCAGTGACATCAATGAAGCGTACTTTTTCAAAGACGACGAACTCAGGAACGTTACTGTGAATGGCGAGCACTACCGTGCTATAATAATTTTTTTTTTGGCCAAAATAGAACAGCTGGACTTAGGTTTGGTTGATATAGTTATTACGAATACCAGCTGATAAATTTGTGTATTCGCAATTGTGAATGTGCATTTGAAATGACAGCTGAGAAATGACAAAAAATAAGATGGAGTGAATGTGCGGAATTCGTTTAAAAATTGGTAACGAAAATTTAATTTCCAAAATGAGTTCAATAGAACTATTTTTTGATTCGGACGATGACCAATATAAGGTTCGATGTGAATTAGGAAGAATGAGAAGACGCTTCCAGTCCTCTAGAGTTGGATGATGATACATATGTAAATAATTGTAATTTTTAGAAAAAATATCAAATACTAAAGCTTGAAATTTTGCAGTTTCACAACAATATTTCGGCTTTCGAAAGAAGCGTTTGTGAGAATTCATTACCAGGCCCCTCCGTGCAAGCAGTCATATTTAACAATGCTGTCACCGCTTCCTCCGTTTCGCTCAGATTATTAAGGTCGCAGGGACCACCACCTGTTACACATACTTCCCGTCTCTTTTCGGAATTTTTTCCTCGTTCTGCACTTCAGATACTTCGAAACACGCTGCCATGTTTTGGTATTTCTGACAGGTGGATCTGTCGCATATTCCTCCCATTTTTTTTCACTAACTTCTTTTGAACAGTCCTTTCGCGATATCCGGATTTGCTTCCATCAAGCTTACAACCCTTGCAATTTGCTTCTTGTTGCTCCTAATATGCGCCCTGTGCATAAAAGCAATTAATTTGTTTATTTGTAACGATATTTATGTATTTTCTACCATTTATTGACTACTTACGTTGATACTTCTTTTCAACCGCTAACATTGCGTAATACCGATTTATCAACTTTGTTGTAAAATTTTCTCTTATCAACCGCAAGTTGCTGTTCATAATAAGACTGGTGGTTTCAAGAAAGCCACACAGCACGCGAAACAATATCCCAATTGAGAGACGAGTTCGGTGAACAATTCATTACACGTCTGAGGCCGGACAATTGGCCGCATAGAACGTGCAATTTAACGTCTTTAGACTATTTTTTGTGGGGCTATGTTAAGGATCATATCAATAGGGACAAGTTCGCAATAGCTGACACACTTGAAGCCAATATTGAAGAATTTATTGGTGAGATACTGGCAGATGATATGTTGGGGAGAGTATGCCGAAATTAGACCCAGCGTATAAACGATTTGAGGCGTAGCCGCGGTCAATATTTACATGAAATCAGATTAGATTCAGTAAATTATTTGGTATTAACTATAAAATTCATTTAGATATTGATTATGAGCATAAAATGCAAGAAACAACAGAACATTGTAGCATTTTTTTTTTCAAAATTGCTGTTGGAAAACCATTTCAGTTAACCGAAAGTTAAACCGAGCTATGATTACATATTTTTATGTCCTTGGTTTCACCAGGACGACGCACCATATTACATTTCAATATCATCACAGTTCATTTAATTAAAAGGAATTGTTTTTGGACCATCCGATGAAATCATAAAAGCGCATTGCACAAAAAAGCTAGCAGAACTTTCTCCCTTTTCAAAATCTCGATCATAAAAATATAAATCGCCCAATGTGGGGCTCGAACCCACGACCCTGAGATTAAGAGTCTCATGCTCTACCGACTGAGCTAGCCGGGCATGCAGCAACAAGAGAGGCAACCGCAGTAAGGTTTTAGCTTTTTAACTGATTCTGCTACTAAATTTAAGAGAATTTGTGGGTTAAAATCTGGGGGAATGTCTTATTTGAGCAACAATGGGTTTTCGATTGGATTGTATTTCTATGGTGCAATAGTATAAGTAATATAACCACACTTCATTGATATGTATTCATCACTCATGTTATCTCTTCCATATATACAAAAGGGCACAAAATTGTATAAATATAAAATATTTCTATTCAAAACTTTTTAAACTGTAAATATTTTTATGAGTGGCGTCCACGTGTAAAATTTTATTTATGGATGGCCCATTAGCTCAGTTGGTTAGAGCGTCGTGCTAATAACGCGAAGGTCGCGGGTTCGATCCCCTCATGGGCCAATAGATATTTTGACTCCAATACTTCTTGTTAAAATAGTTTACGTACGAGGGAGTGCAGTAAAAAAATCAAGCACTCTATTTTATACAGCCTATAATTTGTTTCCAATTTCATTTCCAATGTTTTAAAATATTATTGGCCCATGAGGGGATCGAACCCGCGACCTTCGCGTTATTAGCACGACGCTCTAACCAACTGAGCTAATGGGCCGTTGTCAAGATGATAAAACTTTCTATTCTAGGGGAATAACCAATAATGATTTTAATAGAAAAATATTTTCTAATATAAATATGTATATCTGTTCTTAAACAGATTAGAAAAATAGGTTATATTTTACTCATATGCAAAATTAAGATTATTTAATTCCATGGTATAATACAAGCAGAGTGGCGCAGTGGAAGCGTGCTGGGCCCATAACCCAGAGGTCCGAGGATCGAAACCTTGCTCTGCTATCCATATAGTGCTATAATTTTTTTAATGACATTTTCGCATTACAGGAAATAAAAATAAATATACTTATAGTTTAAAAGGCACTAATAATATGGTCTTATGTCACACTAATAATAAGGAAATAATTAGCTCCTTTTGATTGCTAATAAATAATTCTTTTTGATTCTATATTCATATGTATTTTTAATTTAGTTAAAGAAAGCACGACATGCTTTTGGATAAATCATTGGGCTGGAAAGATGCAACAAAGTTATCAGAAACTTTCGGGGATATCTACCATCTGCCACATATTCTTCTGCATTTATCCCACAACGCAGTTGTATCAACGCGATTGTATCGTAGTTTGCGATTTTTAGTACGCAATAAGAAAATTTTTTTAGTTTTTAAAACGATACATTATTGTTACTTTTTGATGTTTATTTTTTGCGATTTGGTGTCAAGTTAACTCGTGCCAAATAATTATCAGGAGTGCCACCCGCTCTGCACCATGGCATTGATAGGCATGTCTGGATGGCTATGTGCACCCCAGAAGAAATTTGGCAACCCCGAAATGTTTTCTTTCCTGTGGGATTTCTAATAAGTGAGATAATTTTCTGAAATGAATAATTGTCAGGGGCCGTAGCTCCCTACAAAATTCGGATAATTCTTAATTACAAACATGAAAAAGTAATAGCAAAAATCAGTAAAATGAATACTAATACCAAAAACAAACTCCACCCACCGGACATGGAATGTGGGATAACAATATCCACTTCAAAACCATATTGTGTACACGGATTATTAGTATAATATACGGCTATACCTTTTTATCATCATTAAAATTAAATTTTTATATAAAATTTTCTCCTGAAGAAGGCGCACAAAATGTCGATGTTGTCAAAGCTATGATTAAGTGGATAACAGCTGCAAGGCATAAAAACATTGCTCTTTCCGGACGAATAATTCGAGAAAAGGCAATTGAATTTGCAGTCATTGGGCCATTCCGATTTCATTGCAAGAGTTGGATGGCTTGATAAATTTAAAGGAAGACACAATATTGCTGGAAGAGTTGTCTGTGGAGAGAAGGGTGACATAAATATCCAAACTCGCAATGGGTGGATTAATAACGTTTTGCCGAACATAATCGACCAATACGATCATAATGATATATTTAATGCAGACGAAACAGGCCTGTTTTATAAATGCTTACCATCCCGAAAACTTGCATTTAAAAATGAAAAATGTGTTGGAGGAAAAAAGAGCAAGGATAGAATTACCGAAATGGTGGGTTCCAACATGACTGGGACAGAAAAACTTAAGCTGCTTGTTATTGGAAAGGCCAAAAATCCGCGATGCTTTAAGGGTCTACAAAATCTTGGAATGGACTATGAGAGCAACCAAAATTCATGGATGACTACCGATTTCTACGAGAAATGGCTCATAAGCCTAGACAAAAAATTTGCTGCTCAAAAGAGGAAAATTCTGCTTTTTGTTGACAACTGCCCATCACACTCCAAATCAGTCCAAAATAGGCTAAAAAATATCAATCTAGTGTTCTTCCCGCCTAACATGACATCATCTTTACAACCAATGGATCAAGGAATTATACAGAACTTAAAACATCATTACAGAAAAAAGATTCTACAGAAAATTTTAAGTTTCAACGCGAATGAAGTTCCAATAGCTATTAATTTACTTGATGCAGTCCGAAATTTAACCAGAGCGTGGAATTCAGATGTCAAAAGTGGATTTCATAACTGTTTTAAGAAAGCTGGATTTCCGATAAATTCTACAGAAACTGCAGATATAGTAGATGAAAAAAATTCCCACCTGTCAGAGTTATGGTTGGAATATGCAAACAGCAATAATATTGAAGGTGTAGCGGTTGAAGATTATGTAAATGTTGATTGCGAAAGAATCACCATGGAGTATCCTTCCGATGAAGATATCCTACAAAGCATTTTATCCGGTTACTGTGAAGTTAATTTTCTTTCAGAATCAGACGATGAAGAATCTGACATAGAACAAAATGTTTCAGAATTGCCTTCATTTTCCCAAGTACACTCGCCTTTTAACACGAAACGAACCTTTTTGGAATCTCGAAACAATATACCTGAGGATAGTTTTTCCCTTCTTAATCATTGTGAAGACTGTGGAAACATCAAAAACAAATGAAAATTATATCTTTTTTTAACACCATATAAAAACTTGTCCTAATATATATTTTTTCTACATTTAAAAAATTTTTTTTTCTACATATGTATGTATTAAAAAAAAAATTAATGTGTTCATGTAAAAACATGTCTTAATAAATATATTTTCTACATAAAAAAAAGTAAGGTCAAAATTTTTTGCAGTTTCTCTATAACGAATTTTCTTTATAACGTAGAAATTTTACGGTCCCCAACTGCTACGTTATAGAGAAGTTCGACTGTATTGATATACTAAATACAACTGTGGGAATAGAATCCAGATGTTTGTAGTGTAAGAACACCATACACGAATGATTAATCTTGTGTATGCAAATGTCTGTGCCCAAGCACATGTATGCCATGGAATTGCAATGAAAATGGCACTTAGTTGGCAGAGTACACAGAGTTGGAGATTTTGACGTTTAAAAAATGAAAAATGCAGATTTTCTTTAGATGTCGAAAGAGACATATGTTATGAATTATGCTCTTTAAATAGATTGATTTTTTATACATCGAAAAAATTAATAACAAAACAACAACAACACTTTTGGCTACTTTGTGCAGAAGACCTGAGGGTAAGATTCAGTTTAATCGGGAATTTTCCGAAAAATATTTATTTTCTCTATCTGCTGACTTTAAAGGGTCACTACCAGAGATTACTTTGATAAGGAAATTTCAAATTCCGTAAAGATTTCTCTACTCATTGGCATTTGACCACGAGAGTAGGTTTATTTAACAAGCTGATAGCGAATTTGAAAACTATGTACCTATGGTGCTCCTTGCTGTTTTTTTTTTGTCTCTGCTGACCTCTACCTGTGTGGAGTATTTTGAGGCAAAATTGTCAAGATCTCTATATGGATAGAAAGCTACCACAATCTACCTGTATTGAGTATTTTGACAACGAATTATCCAATACCCCAAACTCTCCCCATGCGGAAGAGTGCTACCATAATTTGCCGCCGCCATTTAGTATATACAGTGACCTCTCGGTAATGTGAACTTCCAATATAATGAACTATCCAGTAATGTGAACACCTATATTTTTATATGGACGCTCTAAACAGTGAACAAAGTTTTGTGGCTCTAAATAGTGAACAAAAATTTTGGCGATTTTTGTTTGTTTTCTAATTTTGAAAATCCCCCGATGGAATAAAAAACTCTAAATTATTGTACTTGCACACTTTAAGTTTTGTTGTGTTTCGTCACGCGTAGAAACCTGTGTATTTCCAAAGTTGTCTAAGAATAACAGAAAGTTTTTAACTATTAATGAGAAATATGAAATTCTTCAACTTTTGGAAAAGGGATCAAGTATTGCAGCACTAAGTGTTAAATATAATGTTGGGAAATATACCATTTGTTCGATACACAATAAGAATAATAAAATTTATAAGTGTGTTAACAATACGTATTATGGACCAGTGAAACGTAAAATTCTACGCATTTCAGAGCTTCCAATGATGTATAAATCTCTATACAAGTGGTTTCTTAACATGAGAGGTAAAAACCTTCTAATAAGTGGATTGATGTTGAAAGAAAAAGCGAAAGAGCTTCATTCTAATTTTAATAAAAATTAACACGGCTTCAATGCCAGCTAAGGGTGGCTCCAAACATTTAATATAAAAAGTGAATTTAAAATTTAAGAAATCGTTGTCATCAATAAATTACATTTTTTGTTAAAAATTCCAAGAGTTTCAATATTTTGTAACCTTTTTTAGGCAAAAAACACCATAAATTTTTACAATCGAAAATGTGAACAAATTCGATAATGTGAACTACCTTGGTTTTTATTAGTTCACATTATCGCGAGTTCACTGTATGTATATTAATTTAAAAACGTGCTGACTAAAGTAATTTTGAGTAGTTTGCTTTACGATTAATAAAAATTAATGTTGCTGCTTGGGTCCGATTGAAGCAAAACTATTAAATTAAATCCACATAGAATTTTTATTCTTAGGATGAAAAATTAATAAATTTCCTTCTAAATTTTTATTGTGGCCTTCGCTGTTCTTATACCGACAATTCATTGGTTGCTAAATAAAATCGTCAGTGAACTTAAACCAGTTTGAAAACAGTCAACCTCATATGTTTGTGCAAAACAAGCAAATACAATATGAGAATTCTCTATCGTATATGATTATTACAAAATACATAATCATAGTAGACTCAGGGCCTTTTATAGAAACAGAACAACAATTCATATTCAACATGAGTTTCATGCAACCTGTATGCAATTATTCGATTTTTTTAATATTGTCTAGTTGGTCTGTCGTAGTACTGATAATATCTACTAAACTTACAAATTACTGATTTTGTTCACAGAAAAAAAAAATGTTTTACAAAATTTTAAGAATAATTTTAGAAATACTTAGTATAATAAATTCACTACTAGGAGTATAAAAGTTAACAATATTAATTTCGGTCATGACAATGTTCGATGCTTGTTTTTGAGCTCTAATAGTGTTTTCATCTCTGACAAATATGTCATACATATTTAGTTCATTCTACATTAAACTTTATTTCAGGGCAGCTCCTATTTCTCTACTGTATTAAATAAATTATATACAAATATGGGTTTTGTTTTGCTCTATTTTCATTTATAATCCCCCTTATCATGTTTGGCGATTTTAGACTGAAAATTCGACAGTTTGTAATAGATTAAAGATACCGAGCAACATTTTTCTTTAATCTAGTACAAACTGTCGAATTTGCAGTCGAAAATCGCCAAACACGATAGGGGGGAATATATGCAGCTATATTTTTATGTGCCAAGTTTATAGAAAACTAACAAAGTTTAATATAATGGTATTCAAAGTTTCATAATTAAATTTGTCGTAACTATAAGTAATTTATTACTTTAAACCACATAACTGTATGCGGAAAATCCTTTAAACGGTGTCAAATGTCATAGAAGAAATTACTTTTTTTCATTCCATAAAGCTAAATATATACATTTTGCTTGATTTATGGTCTTTTGTGAGAAGAAGACGCCCTTTATAGAATAGAAAATGCTATCTCTTTTATGCCATATTGTATTAAAATAATTCGATTGGCAAGAAAGATTGAACTATCTTCTTAAATAAAAAATTATGAAAATGGGTCTATAAATGGCGGAGTTATATTATAATAATTATTTCGGGCTGCCACTTTGTCACTTATACGATAATAATATTTCTGGAAGGTAACCTGCAATCAACACTTTCAAAAAATAATAATAAAATAAAAATCGGTTTACAAAAGATAATATTATGCGTATGTAAACATTGAAAATAAAAAAGTGAAATATACACAGAATTGATAACCTCCTCACAAAGTCGCTTAAAAATAACATCAAATGTCATTTTCTTACGAGAGCAATAAATAAATAAAAGCAACAGAGGGAGAAAAATTTTAAATAAACCGATATATCTACTGTTTTGTCCTATTTCGAAAAGCATTTAACATCTACATCAATAACTTCTTTCAATATTATCTAATAACAAATATCTTATATTCCAAATCAAACTTTTTTAATATTACAATTATATAATATTTCAATGTACATTAATTATCATCAAACTTACATATTCAACAATCGTAATCGGGTGCACACACCTGGCTTTACAAGTCATGAGTATAAACACAAATTGCACATCGCTAACGGGAATAGAATTTTTTTATTTTTTTTTAATTTTATTTTTCACTAAAACTTTACACACGACTTTCTGCTATTGCTTTACTTGGAACAAAAAACTACTTTGATTTACATAAACTAGGCACTTTTATTAATAAATTTACGAACTTTTATAAAAAAACAAAACACTTTTTACCATTTAAATTTGTTAAAATCTGGGAGCGTATGCACTACAAATAATTGCTTGCGCTGCGTATTAAAACAACTAAAAGACCGAAGACTAAATTGGTACTCGTGCGTAATTTGTTGTACTCTGTTGAAGTGTTGCTTCTGTTGGGTATTCAATTAGACGGTGTAGATGGTTGGTATCTTTGGCAAGTTTAGTTAAGCCATGAATCCAGTTGGTGAATAAGGAAGCGTTAATGACAAACTTGTACAGAAAAATGTTTTTAATAGCAAAAGTACGTGGTTTGTATTTGGAAAAAAGAAGTATTGCCATAAAAATGGAGAAATGTTTTACATTTAAATAAAATCCATGTAAAGTAAAGTGATGCTCTTCTAAAGCTCACAGTAGAACAAAAAATATATGATGGAAATATTTAATGTCCAAATTAATTTGTATTCATTTTTAAAAGCTTTCCACATTAAAACAAACATTTATACAAAAATAAAGCAAAACGAAACCCTTAAAGGTGGAACCCTTAAAGGTGGAACGCTTTTTTTAATATGTAGTTTGACGTCTCTATTTTTGAGAGAAAGAGAGTAAATTTTGTGCGGAACAATTTTAGCTTGAATTAGTTTAATTTTAATTTTCGTTCCAAACGAACTGAACTGTGCTGCCAGCTACATAAATTTTTTATGCAAAATTTAACTGAGCTGCCACATCATATTATATGTACATTCTAATGTATGTATAATAATATACAGAGTATATTTGTAATTTTTTTATATTTATTTAACTGAATAGCTATTAGAACAAACACTCGACTTTTATTCATTTGTATATTTTTTATTTCCTGGAGAAAGTTCGAACAATCCTATTTATGTTTCCAATTTAGAAAATTATGCTTTAATCATTTAAAAAGCTAAAACCTTACTGCGGTTGCCTCTCTCATTGCTGCATGCCCGGCTAGCTCAGTCGGTAGAGCATGAGACTCTTAATCTCAGGGTCTTGGGTGCGAGCCCCACGTTGGGCGGCGAGTATTTTTCAATTGTGAACAATAAAATTGTTTAAATAATTAAGTCATACTTGCAATATGGGGGGGTGGTGGGGGTATGTACTCATGTACTCGTATAATAAATTTCGTCGTCGGCCGGAGTTACAAATCGCAATGTGCTGTTTTGTTTGTTGGTAGAGCATCATTATTGGAGCTTCAGTTTAGGTGCAGGGTGTCAATCGAACATAAATAAATATACACAAATTTGAAACTGCAACTTTGTAAATATCGATTTTTTGCAACTTTCTTTTTGGTGACACTATTTTTGGCAGCTCAGCTGTTTTCGTGTAACATGTTGCTGTTAAAAATGTTCAGTTTGGTTTATAATTTAAACATGAATCGACTTACAAACGAACAACCCTAGCAGATTATTGAATCAAAATTCATGCTTGGTTAAGAAAGTGCATCATCCTCTTTTTTATCAGAAAATTAGTGTTCAGCGACGAAGCTCATTTCTCGTTTAATGGATACGCGAACAAGCTAAATTGCTGTATTTGGTGTGAACAGCAGCCAGGAGCATTGTAACAACTACCAATGCAACCCGAAAAATCCACTGTTTGGTGTGGATTATGGGCCAGTGACATCAATGAAGCGTACTTTTTCAAAGACGACGAACTCAGGAACGTTACTGTGAATGGCGAGCACTACCGTGCTATAATAATTTTTTTTTTGGCCAAAATAGAACAGCTGGACTTAGGTTTGGTTGATATAGTTATTACGAATACCAGCTGATAAATTTGTGTATTCGCAATTGTGAATGTGCATTTGAAATGACAGCTGAGAAATGACAAAAAATAAGATGGAGTGAATGTGCGGAATTCGTTTAAAAATTGGTAACGAAAATTTAATTTCCAAAATGAGTTCAATAGAACTATTTTTTGATTCGGACGATGACCAATATAAGGTTCGATGTGAATTAGGAAGAATGAGAAGACGCTTCCAGTCCTCTAGAGTTGGATGATGATACATATGTAAATAATTGTAATTTTTAGAAAAAATATCAAATACTAAAGCTTGAAATTTTGCAGTTTCACAACAATATTTCGGCTTTCGAAAGAAGCGTTTGTGAGAATTCATTACCAGGCCCCTCCGTGCAAGCAGTCATATTTAACAATGCTGTCACCGCTTCCTCCGTTTCGCTCAGATTATTAAGGTCGCAGGGACCACCACCTGTTACACATACTTCCCGTCTCTTTTCGGAATTTTTTCCTCGTTCTGCACTTCAGATACTTCGAAACACGCTGCCATGTTTTGGTATTTCTGACAGGTGGATCTGTCGCATATTCCTCCCATTTTTTTTCACTAACTTCTTTTGAACAGTCCTTTCGCGATATCCGGATTTGCTTCCATCAAGCTTACAACCCTTGCAATTTGCTTCTTGTTGCTCCTAATATGCGCCCTGTGCATAAAAGCAATTAATTTGTTTATTTGTAACGATATTTATGTATTTTCTACCATTTATTGACTACTTACGTTGATACTTCTTTTCAACCGCTAACATTGCGTAATACCGATTTATCAACTTTGTTGTAAAATTTTCTCTTATCAACCGCAAGTTGCTGTTCATAATAAGACTGGTGGTTTCAAGAAAGCCACACAGCACGCGAAACAATATCCCAATTGAGAGACGAGTTCGGTGAACAATTCATTACACGTCTGAGGCCGGACAATTGGCCGCATAGAACGTGCAATTTAACGTCTTTAGACTATTTTTTGTGGGGCTATGTTAAGGATCATATCAATAGGGACAAGTTCGCAATAGCTGACACACCTTAAGCCAATATTGAAGAATTTATTGGTGAGATACTGGCAGATGATATGTTGGGGAGAGTATGCCGAAATTAGACCCAGCGTATAAACGATTTGAGGCGTAGCCGCGGTCAATATTTACATGAAATCAGATTAGATTCAGTAAATTATTTGGTATTAACTATAAAATTCATTTAGATATTGATTATGAGCATAAAATGCAAGAAACAACAGAACATTGTAGCATTTTTTTTTTTCAAAATTGCTGTTGGAAAACCATTTCAGTTAACCGAAAGTTAAACCGAGCTATGATTACATATTTTTATGTCCTTGGTTTCACCAGGACGACGCACCATATTACATTTCAATATCATCACAGTTCATTTAATTAAAAGGAATTGTTTTTGGACCATCCGATGAAATCATAAAAGCGCATTGCACAAAAAAGCTAGCAGAACTTTCTCCCTTTTCAAAATCTCGATCATAAAAATATAAATCGCCCAACGTGGGGCTCGAACCCACGACCCTGAGATTAAGAGTCTCATGCTCTACCGACTGAGCTAGCCGGGCATGCAGCAACAAGAGAGGCAACCGCAGTAAGGTTTTAGCTTTTTAACTGATTCTGCTACTAAATTTAAGAGAATTTGTGGGTTAAAATCTGGGGGAATGTCTTATTTGAGCAACAATGGGTTTTCGATTGGATTGTATTTCTATGGTGCAATAGTATAAGTAATATAACCACACTTCATTGATATGTATTCATCACTCATGTTATCTCTTCCATATATACAAAAGGGCACAAAATTGTATAAATATAAAATATTTCTATTCAAAACTTTTTAAACTGTAAATATTTTTATGAGTGGCGTCCACGTGTAAAATTTTATTTATGGATGGCCCATTAGCTCAGTTGGTTAGAGCGTCGTGCTAATAACGCGAAGGTCGCGGGTTCGATCCCCTCATGGGCCAATAGATATTTTGACTCCAATACTTCTTGTTAAAATAGTTTACGTACGAGGGAGTGCAGTAAAAAAATCAAGCACTCTATTTTATACAGCCTATAATTTGTTTCCAATTTCATTTCCAATGTTTTAAAATATTATTGGCCCATGAGGGGATCGAACCCGCGACCTTCGCGTTATTAGCACGACGCTCTAACCAACTGAGCTAATGGGCCGTTGTCAAGATGATAAAACTTTCTATTCTAGGGGAATAACCAATAATGATTTTAATAGAAAAATATTTTCTAATATAAATATGTATATCTGTTCTTAAACAGATTAGAAAAATAGGTTATATTTTACTCATATGCAAAATTAAGATTATTTAATTCCATGGTATAATACAAGCAGAGTGGCGCAGTGGAAGCGTGCTGGGCCCATAACCCAGAGGTCCGAGGATCGAAACCTTGCTCTGCTATCCATATAGTGCTATAATTTTTTTAATGACATTTTCGCATTACAGGAAATAAAAATAAATATACTTATAGTTTAAAAGGCACTAATAATATGGTCTTATGTCACACTAATAATAAGGAAATAATTAGCTCCTTTTGATTGCTAATAAATAATTCTTTTTGATTCTATATTCATATGTATTTTTAATTTAGTTAAAGAAAGCACTACATGCTTTTGGATAAATCATTGGGCTGGAAAGATGCAACAAAGTTATCAGAAACTTTCGGGGATATCTACCATCTGCCACATATTCTTCTGCATTTATCCCACAACGCAGTTGTATCAACGCGATTGTATCGTAGTTTGCGATTTTTAGTACGCAATAAGAAAATTTTTTTAGTTTTTAAAACGATACATTATTGTTACTTTTTGATGTTTATTTTTTGCGATTTGGTGTCAAGTTAACTCGTGCCAAATAATTATCAGGAGTGCCACCCGCTCTGCACCATGGCATTGATAGGCATGTCTGGATGGCTATGTGCACCCCAGAAGAAATTTGGCAACCCCGAAATGTTTTCTTTCCTGTGGGATTTCTAATAAGTGAGATAATTTTCTGAAATGAATAATTGTCAGGGGCCGTAGCTCCCTACAAAATTCGGATAATTCTTAATTACAAACATGAAAAAGTAATAGCAAAAATCAGTAAAATGAATACTAATACCAAAAACAAACTCCACCCACCGGACATGGAATGTGGGATAACAATATCCACTTCAAAACCATATTGTGTACACGGATTATTAGTATAATATACGGCTATACCTTTTTATCATCATTAAAATTAAATTTTTATATAAAATTTTCTCCTGAAGAAGGCGCACAAAATGTCGATGTTGTCAAAGCTATGATTAAGTGGATAACAGCTGCAAGGCATAAAAACATTGCTCTTTCCGTACGAATAATTCGAGAAAAGGCAATTGAATTTGCAGTCATTGGGCCATTCCGATTTCATTGCAAGAGTTGGATGACTTGATAAATTTAAAGGAAGACACAATATTGCTGGAAGAGTTGTCTGTGGAGAGAAGGGTGACATAAATATCTAAACTCGCAATGGGTGGATTAATAACGTTTTGCCGAACATAATCGACCAATACGATCATAATGATATATTTAATGCAGACGAAACAGGCCTGTTTTATAAATGCTTACCATCCCGAAAACTTGCATTTAAAAATGAAAAATGTGTTGGAGGAAAAAAGAGCAAGGATAGAATTACCGTAATGGTGGGTTCCAACATGACTGGGACAGAAAAACTTAAGCTGCTTGTTATTGGAAAGGCCAAAAATCCGTGCTGCTTTAAGGGCCTACAAAATCTTGGAATGGACTATGAGAGCAACCAAAATTTATGGATGACTACCGATTTCTACGAGAAATGGCTCATAAGCCTAGACAAAAAAATTGCTGCTCAAAAGAGGGAAATTCTGCTTTTTGTTGACAACTGTCCAGCACACTCCAATCAGTCCAATCAGGCTAAAAAATATCAATCTTGTCTTCTTCCCGCCTAACATGACATCATCTTTACAACCAATGGATCAAAGAATTATTCAGAATTTAAAACATCATTACAGAAAACGGATTCTACAGAAAATTTTAAATTACAAAGCGAATGAAGTTCCAGTAGCTATTAATTTACTTGATGCAGTCCGAAATTTAACCAGAGCGTGGAATTCAGATGTCAAAAGTGGATTTCACAACTGTTTTAAGAAAGCTGGATTTCCGATAAATTCTACAGAAACTGCAGATATACCCCCTTATCGTGTTTGGCGATTTTCGACTGCAAATTCGACAGTTTATACTAGATTAAAGAAAAATGTTGGTCGGTATCTTTAGTCTATTACAAAATGTCGAATTTGCAGTCAAAAATCGCCATATACTAGATTAAAGAAAAATGTTGCTCGGTATCTTTAGTCTATTACAAACTGTCGAATTTGCAGTCAAAAATCGCCAAACACGATAAGGGGGATAGTAGATGGAAATAATTCCCATTTGTCAGAGTTATGGTTGGAATATGCAAATAGCAATAATATTGAAGGTGTAGCGGTTGAAGATTATGTAAATGTTGATTGCGAAAGAATCACCATGGAGTATCCTTCCGATGAAGATATTCTACAAAGCATTTTATCCAGTTACTGTGAAGTTAATTTTCTTTCAGAATCAGACGATGAAGAATCTGACATAGAACAAAATGTTTCAGAATTGCCTTCATTTTCCCAAGTACACTCGCCTTTTAACACGAAACGAACCTTTTTGGAATCTCGAAACAATATACCTGAGGATAGTTTTTCCCTTCTTAATCATTGTGAAGACTGTGGAAACATCAAAAACAAATGAAAATTATATCTTTTTTTAACACCATATAAAAACTTGTCCTAATATATATTTTTTCTACATTTAAAAAATTTTTTTTTCTACATATGTATGTATTAAAAAAAAAATTAATGTGTTCATGTAAAAACATGTCTTAATAAATATATTTTCTACATAAAAAAAAGTAAGGTCAAAATTGTTTGCAGTTTCTCTATAACGAATTTTCTTTATAACGTAGAAATTTTACGGTCCCCAACTGCTACGTTATAGAGAAGTTCGACTGTATTGATATACTAAATACAACTGTGGGAATAGAATCCAGATGTTTGTAGTGTAAGAACACCATACACGAATGATTAATATTGTGTATGCAAATGTCTGTGCCCAAGCACATGTATGCCATGGAATTGCAATGAAAATGGCACTTAGTTGGCAGAGTACACAGAGTTGGAGATTTTGACGTTTAAAAAATGAAAAATGCAGATTTTCTTTAGATGTCGAAAGAGACATATGTTATGAATTATGCTCTTTAAATAGATTGATTTTTTATACATCGAAAAAATTAATAACAAAACAACAACAACACTTTTGGCTACTTTGTGCAGAAGACCTGAGGGTAAGATTCAGTTTAATCGGGAATTTTCCGAAAAATATTTATTTTCTCTATCTGCTGACTTTAAAGGGTCACTACCAGAGATTACTTTGATAAGGAAATTTCAAATTCCGTAAAGATTTCTCTACTCATTGGCATTTGACCACGAGAGTAGGTTTATTTAACAAGCTGATAGCGAATTTGAAAACTATGTACCTATGGTGCTCCTTGCTGTTTTTTTTTTGTCTCTGCTGACCTCTACCTGTGTGGAGTATTTTGAGGCAAAATTGTCAAGATCTCTATATGGATAGAAAGCTACCACAATCTACCTGTATTGAGTATTTTGACAACGAATTATCCAATACCCCAAACTCTCCCCATGCGGAAGAGTGCTACCATAATTTGCCGCCGCCATTTAGTATATACAGTGACCTCTCGGTAATGTGAACTTCCAATATAATGAACTATCCAGTAATGTGAACACCTATATTTTTATATGGACGCTCTAAACAGTGAACAAAGTTTTGTGGCTCTAAATAGTGAACAAAAATTTTGGCGACTTTTGTTTGTTTTCTAATTTTGTAAATCCCCCGATGGAATAAAAAACTCTAAATTATTGTACTTGCACACTTTAAGTTTTGTTGTGTTTCGTCACGCGTAGAAACCTGTGTATTTCCAAAGTTGTCTAAGAATAACAGAAAGTTTTTAACTATTAATGAGAAATATGAAATTCTTCAACTTTTGGAAAAGGGATCAAGTATTGCAGCACTAAGTGTTAAATATAATGTTGGGAAATATACCATTTGTTCGATACACAATAAGAATAATAAAATTTATAAGTGTGTTAACAATACGTATTATGGACCAGTGAAACGTAAAATTCTACGCATTTCAGAGCTTCCAATGATGTATAAATCTCTATACAAGTGGTTTCTTAACATGAGAGGTAAAAACCTTCTAATAAGTGGATTGATGTTGAAAGAAAAAGCGAAAGAGCTTCATTCTAATTTTAATAAAAATTAACACGGCTTCAATGCCAGCTAAGGGTGGCTCCAAACATTTAATATAAAAAGTGAATTTAAAATTTAAGAAATCGTTGTCATCAATAAATTACATTTTTTGTTAAAAATTCCAAGAGTTTCAATATTTTGTAACCTTTTTTAGGCAAAAAACACCATAAATTTTTACAATCGAAAATGTGAACAAATTCGATAATGTGAACTACCTTGGTTTTTATTAGTTCACATTATCGCGAGTTCACTGTATGTATATTAATTTAAAAACGTGCTGACTAAAGTAATTTTGAGTAGTTTGCTTTACGATTAATAAAAATTAATGTTGCTGCTTGGGTCCGATTGAAGCAAAACTATTAAATTAAATCCACATAGAATTTTTATTCTTAGGATGAAAAATTAATAAATTTCCTTCTAAATTTTTATTGTGGCCTTCGCTGTTCTTATACCGACAATTCATTGGTTGCTAAATAAAATCGTCAGTGAACTTAAACCAGTTTGAAAACAGTCAACCTCATATGTTTGTGCAAAACAAGCAAATACAATATGAGAATTCTCTATCGTATATGATTATTACAAAATACATAATCATAGTAGACTCAGGGCCTTTTATAGAAACAGAACAACAATTCATATTCAACATGAGTTTCATGCAACCTGTATGCAATTATTCGATTTTTTTAATATTGTCTAGTTGGTCTGTCGTAGTACTGATAATATCTACTAAACTTACAAATTACTGATTTTGTTCACAGAAAAAAAAAATGTTTTACAAAATTTTAAGAATAATTTTAGAAATACTTAGTATAATAAATTCACTACTAGGAGTATAAAAGTTAACAATATTAATTTCGGTCATGACAAT
The DNA here is from genome assembly GCA_963681545.1 of Germaria angustata. NCBI lineage: Eukaryota > Metazoa > Arthropoda > Insecta > Diptera > Tachinidae > Germaria > Germaria angustata. The sequence continues at coordinate 63,189,798 of OY813001.1, forward strand.
GTTCGATGCTTGTTTTTGAGCTCTAATAGTGTTTTCATCTCTGACAAATATGTCATACATATTTAGTTCATTCTACATTAAACTTTATTTCAGGGCAGCTCCTATTTCTCTACTGTATTAAATAAATTATATACAAATATGGGTTTTGTTTTGCTCTATTTTCATTTATAATCCCCCTTATCGTGTTTGGCGATTTTAGACTGAAAATTCGACAGTTTGTAATAGATTAAAGATACCGAGCAACATTTTTCTTTAATCTAGTACAAACTGTCGAATTTGCAGTCGAAAATCGCCAAACACGATAGGGGGGAATATATGCAGCTATATTTTTATGTGCCAAGTTTATAGAAAACTAACAAAGTTTAATATAATGGTATTCAAAGTTTCATAATTAAATTTGTCGTAACTATAAGTAATTTATTACTTTAAACCACATAACTGTATGCGGAAAATCCTTTAAACGGTGTCAAATGTCATAGAAGAAATTACTTTTTTTCATTCCATAAAGCTAAATATATACATTTTGCTTGATTTATGGTCTTTTGTGAGAAGAAGACGCCCTTTATAGAATAGAAAATGCTATCTCTTTTATGCCATATTGTATTAAAATAATTCGATTGGCAAGAAAGATTGAACTATCTTCTTAAATAAAAAATTATGAAAATGGGTCTATAAATGGCGGAGTTATATTATAATAATTATTTCGGGCTGCCACTTTGTCACTTATACGATAATAATATTTCTGGAAGGTAACCTGCAATCAACACTTTCAAAAAATAATAATAAAATAAAAATCGGTTTACAAAAGATAATATTATGCGTATGTAAACATTGAAAATAAAAAAGTGAAATATACACAGAATTGATAACCTCCTCACAAAGTCGCTTAAAAATAACATCAAATGTCATTTTCTTACGAGAGCAATAAATAAATAAAAGCAACAGAGGGAGAAAAATTTTAAATAAACCGATATATCTACTGTTTTGTCCTATTTCGAAAAGCATTTAACATCTACATCAATAACTTCTTTCAATATTATCTAATAACAAATATCTTATATTCCAAATCAAACTTTTTTAATATTACAATTATATAATATTTCAATGTACATTAATTATCATCAAACTTACATATTCAACAATCGTAATCGGGTGCACACACCTGGCTTTACAAGTCATGAGTATAAACACAAATTGCACATCGCTAACGGGAATAGAATTTTTTTTCATTTTTCACTGAAACTTTACACACGATTTTCTGCTATTGCTTTACTTGGAACAAAAAACTACTTTGATTTACATAAACTAGGCACTTTTATTAATAAATTTACAAACTTTTATCAAAAAACAAAACACTTTTTACCATTTAAATTTGTTAAAATCTGGGAGCATACGCACTACAAATAATTGCTTGCGCTTCGTATTAAAACAACTAAAAGACCGAAGACTAAATAGTATTCGTGCGTAATTTGTTGTACTCTGTTGAAGTGTTGCTTCTGTTGGGTATTCAATTAGACGGTGGTAGATGGTTGGTATCTTTGGTAAGTTTAGTTAAGCCATGAATCTAGTTGGTGAATAAGCAGGCGTTAATGACAAACTTGTACAGAAAAATGTTTTAATAGCAAAAGTATGTGGTTTGTATTTGGAAAAAAGAAGTACAGTCGACTCCGCTTTACTGGAAATGACCAAAACCCAATTTTCTTTTCAGTTATCTGATTTTTTCTCTAAAACGTAGTTCGGATTACTGAAATTTGTTACAGTTAAGCGTACTGCTTAAAATCCATAAAACAATATTTTTTATATCAAATCTGTATATTTTTTTACGTCAATTTAACGTAAAAATTTAACTAAAAAAAATTATTCATAGAAACATATTCATATTTGATTTTATTAAAAGTTTAAAATATAAATTAAAATAATTCAGTTTCACAATGCTGTCCATTTTTTACATTTGTATGCATGCGGTTAAAAAAACATAAAATAATAAGAATTCAGTCTCAGAATATTGTATTGCATTAAATATGTATGTACTTAATATAACAGTTAATAATCAAAATCATGCATTGCTTTCAAAATAACTGAGTAATTTTCAAATTTGTATGCAATCGATTTCTTATATATAAATTCTCATAACTAATAATCGATTTGTTATCGATTTCTTAATGAATATGTCAGACTTAATAAAGTTTGTCTTTTTGAGTATACCTACGAAAAACACACGTGTTTTTATGACATAAATAAATTTGTCATTGTTTATTTTTTCACTAAAGCGAAGTAGTTTCATACAAAACGTAGTTGTGGGGTTGCTTTTGGTTTTCAGTAATACGATATTTTCAGTAAAGCGATGTTTCGCTAAAGCGAAGTGAATAAGACTAGCTGCGTTTAAAATCAGTGCGGGGGTTTGTATCGCTTTCAGTAATCCGATTTTTTTCAGTAAAGCGTGTTGCGCTAAAGCGAATTCGACTGTATTGCCATAAAAATGGAGAAATGTTTTACATTTAAATAAAAACCACGCAAAGCAAAGTGATGCTCTTTTAAAGCTCACAATAGAACAAAAATATTTGATGGAAATATTTAATGTCCAAATTAATTTGTATTCATTTTTGCAAGCTTTCCACACTAAAGCAAATATTTATACAAAAATAAAGCAAAACGAAACCCTTAAAGGTGGATTCACTCATTCCGTCAGAACGACATTTTCGATCCGAACGCTTTTTTTTTATATGTAGTTTGACGTCTCTATTTTTGTGAGAGAGAGAGAGAGAGAGAGAGAGAGAGTAAATTTTGTGCGGAACAATTTTAGCTTGAATTGGTTGAATTTTATTTTTCGTTCCAAACGAATTGAACTGTGCTGCCAGATACATAAATTTTTTATGCAAAATTGAACTGAGCTGCCACATCATGTTATATGTACATACATATGTTTTATACTAATATACCGAGTATATGTGTAATTTTTTTTATATTTATTTAACAAAATAGCTATTAGAACAAGCACTGGACTTTTATTCATTTGTATATTTTTTATTTTATAAAAAATTTTTTTAATTTAGAATACAGCCAATTGGAATCATCTGCCACTGTGCTGCCTGCTTGTAAAAGTTACACACATAATTTACAGAGTTGTTCCATATGGTTTGTTTCTTCAGAACATTTGTTCCAACTGGATGAATCCTTTTGTGAGCAAAATCTCAGCAAACTAAAATTGGCTCACAACAAAAATGTTGTTCCGAACGAATGGGTGAATCCACCTTAATAGTCATTATTATAATTTAAGACATGAACCTAAGACAAACTTATTGCCACAATACGAAAAAAAATTTATTTTGTTTTGTAGGTTGTAATAACAAAAATTTTGTTGTATGTCACTTAACCCTTTCTCTCCTATTGGTATAATACGCTGCGAAGAAAGTTCGAACAATCCTATTTATTCTTCCAATTTAGAAAATTATGCCTTAATAGTAGAATCAGTTAAAAAGCTAAAACCTTACTGCCTCTCTTGTTGCTGCATGCCCGGCTAGCTCAGTCGGTAGAGCATGAGACTCTTAATCTCAGGGTCGTGGGTTCGAGCCCCACGTTGGGCGATTTATAATTTTATGATTGAGATTTTAAAAAGAAAGGTAGTCCTGCTAGCTTTTGTGCAAAATGCCCTTTCTTTATGCTTTCATCGGATGGTCCAAAAACAATTTCTTTTACTTAAATGAACTGTGATGATATTGAAATGTAATATGGTGCGTCGTCCTGGTGAAAGCAAAGACATAAAAATATGTAATCATAGCTCGGTTTAACTTTCGGTTGACTGAAATGGTGTTTCAACAGCATTTTTGAAAAAAATGTTCCAATGCCTTGAATGCATTTGCTTCTCGCATTTTAAGCTCGTTATCAATATCTAAATGAATTTTGTAGTTAATACTAAATAATTTGCTGAATCTAATCTTTTTATATAATCTTTTTATATGTTATACGTACCTACAAACATACACATTTGTACAGTGTCCTATGTTTTTACATTAAAAATTAAACTAAATACACATGCGGTTATAATGTCTTTTTTTCTGTCGAACATTAAATATATTGCACGTAAAATAGTAAACATGTTGCACTAAAATAGCAAACATGCAACATGTTTGGTAATGAATTTATATTCAGGCTTAGGACACACTTTTTTCAACTGTATTAAATACACACTTTTTTTACACAAATAAAGCCCATTATTGCAACTGCCTCCAATGTGCCCAATAGGAACTTTAGTTAAAGTGACCTTAACCCTTTCGATCCGCTTTTTTATTTCTTAAACAAAAACTTTTTGGAAAATTTGTTTTCGTGTGCGTAAAATACACAAGAAATGATGATATTTTGCATCATAAATTTTCTCGTTAGTCCTTTAATTATCCAGTGACATATTGTCCCACCCGGAAGTTCTGGAAGAAGCTGTGACTTCTTTTCCTAGAAATAACACGAATAGGACATATTAACCCAATAAACACTACTATATGGGGCATATCTGAAAATATGTTAAAAAAATTAAAGCTATACTAACAAAAATAAAAAAAAATTACATTCAAATAATAAGTATCGTTTACTAAACAAATTTGCAAATTTTTATTTCGCCACAATTACAAATACTATGCTTTTTTCATGTAAATTATCAACTGATGTTGTCTTCTCGAAAGCTTCTCATCAACCAAAATGTTCAAATTTCATTAAAAACTCACTCAGTTTAGGTACCGTTATTTCAGATATAAATTAATCCTATAAAATACTGCTCCGATATATTAATTTTTAGAGAATTTATGGGTTAAAATCTGAGGGAATATTTTGGTTGAGCAACAATGAGTTTTTGATTGGATTGTATTTCTATGGTACAATAGTATAAGTAATATAACCACACTTCATTGATATGTATTCATCACTCATAATATCTCTTCCGTATATACAAAAGGGCACAAAAGTGTATAAATATAAGATAAAATATTTCTATTCAAAACTTTTTAAACTGTAAATATTTTTATGAGTGGCGTCCACGTGCAAAATTTTATTTATGGGTGGCCCATTAGCTCAGTTGGTTAGAGCGTCGTGCTAATAACGCGAAGGTCGCGGGTTCGATCCCCTCATGGGCCAATAGATATTTTGACTCCAATACTTCTTGTTAAAATAGTTTACGTACGAGGGAGTGCAGTAAAAAAATCAAGCACTCATTTTTTTTATACAGCCTATAAATTGTTTCCAATTTCATTTGCAATGTTTTAATATATTATTGGCCCATGAGGGGATCGAACCCGCGACCTTCGCGTTATTAGCACGACGCTCTAACCAACTGAGCTAATGGGCCGTTGTCAAGATGATAAAACTTTCTATTCCAGGGGAAGAACCAATAATGATTTTAATAGAAAAATATTTTCTAATATAAATATGTATATCTGTTCTTAAACAGATTAGAAAAATAGGTTATATTTTACTCATATGCAAAATTAAGATTATTTAATTCCATGGTATAACACAAGCAGAGTGGCGCAGTGGAAGCGTGCTGGGCCCATAACCCAGAGGTCCGAGGATCGAAACCTTGCTCTGCTATCCATATAGTGCTATAATTTTTTTAATGACATTTTCGCATTACAGGAAATAAAAATAAATATACTTATAGTTTAAAAGGCACTAATAATATGGTCTTATGTCACACTAATTATAAGGAAATAATTAATTCCTATTAATTGCTAATAAATAATTCTCTTTGATTCTATATTCATATGTATTTTTAATTTAGTTCAAGAAAGCACTACATGCTTTTGGATAAATCATTGGGCAGGAAAGATGCAAAAAAACTTATCCGCCACATATTATTCTACAATAATTTATACAACATACCGAGTGAATTAGAATCCTCTTATACAAACAGCTCAAGATACAATTCAACATGCAAACATGTATACAATTAGATGTCCTTTGGGTGTCAATCATTGTGTTTATTAGGCTTTTTCAGGTTTTTTAATGTTTTAGCATAAACATGACGTTGAATATTTTTAAACTGCCGATTTGTTTTAACGATGTATAAGTATGAACGCCTAAAGCCACAACAAATGAATTTGAAATCTTAATATATTTTTTGGTAACAATATCAATAAATTTCAATATTAAATATATTTTCTCTAAATGTATATTTCCACATACCACAAAAAAACGTTCATTTGTTTTTCAGTCATAGATGTTGGAGAGGAGCCGTCTGATCATGATGTTGATATAAAAATACAGCAAATTATATAATTATTTAAACAATTTTATTCTTCACAATTAAAAAATACTCATCGCCCAACGTGGGGCTCGAACCCACGACCCTGAGATTAAGAGTCTCATGCTCTACCGACTGAGCTAGCCGGGCACATGGTATTTCTATTGCTTAATATACTTCCGCTCCTTCATTATTAACAACACATTTAGTTGTCTATTTTTGTTGTGCTTGTGTGCGTCTAATGAGTCAAATTGGAACTGACAGCTAAAAATACTTGCGACAGTATTTATCTAAGAATATTTGAACATTTTGCGAGTAGTTGTGAATATTGAATAAATTAAATGTACAATTGATAGTACGTACAAAATTGGAAGAAGCAAACGTTATAATTAGATCAATGATATAAATTTTTGTGGAAATTGAAAATTAAAATCATGAAACCAAATTATTTATCGATCAGAGACAATTGATTTTACCCTCGGACTGCAAGGAGGATGCTACAAGTTTAACCTGTACGAGCATATCTGTAAGCTTTCGTTAAGCTTTCATCCAGCATTATTATTTGCAAGTAATACAGAATATTCACTGATATTTTTATGATATGGTTTAAATAATTCTGTTTAACTCGTTCAGAGCTACAATGTGTTTCCAAATTGAAGAATTTTGCTTTTTACATCTAAGCACTTGCATGATAAGTAGTGTAAGTAGTTAGTCGGAGAACTTATAACTAATACTTATTCTCAGAGTTGGCAAGCACTTATATTTTTTTGCCTGGGTCCTTGCAAGTTCAGCTTTATAAGCATTAAGAATTATAAGTAATTATAATCAGGAGTATGATTCCAAACTAGCGAAGCAAATTTCTTAGTTTTACCATCTTATTTCAGCAGCACAAACTGTACCACTTTTGTGATAGATCTACTACTTTGGGGTATTTCACCCAACTCTGCTATTTTCCCAGAAAAATCTTTTATTGTATTAACAAGCTTTAGGTCTTTATATAAAAAAACAGATTTATATTATTTCAATATTTTGACGGCTCCTTGGGTGTCTTCTTTTCTTTTTTTCCCGAAGAAGACACACAAAGAGGCGTCGAAATATTGAGATAAAATAATATATAAAAAGACCTAAAGCTCGTTAATACAATATAAGATATATTAAAAAGGTCGAAAAAATAGTGTTAATTAATTGAAAAATCTTTTACTTAAATATTTTTTATGATGCAGGTAAACAGCGGTCAAAACGCTGCATTGATTACACTATTTAAAATGCTATGTTGACGACACTATTAAATTTTTCAGTTCAAAAAAGCATCCTCCGCGCTTGAAGAGTAGAAAAAAAGAAGGTAGGGAAGTTAGGGAATATAACATTTTTGGTATGAGTAAATCGGTTTCGTATAACATGTTACTGTTAAACATGTTCAGTTTGGTCTATAATTTAACCATAAAAAGTGCATCCATCGTTCAACGGAAAATTGTGTTCAGCGACAAAGCTCATTTCTAGTTGAATGGATACGTGAACAAGCAAAATAGCCGTATTTAGTGTGAATAGGAGTCAGAAGTATTGCATCCGGAAAAATGCACTGTTTGGTGTCGATTATGAGCCATTGGCATCATTGGACGATGAAGGCAGTAACGTTACTGTGAATGGCGAGCGCTGCCGTGCGATAATTCCAAAATCTTTTTTGCCCACAATAGAAGTGACATAAGGTTTTAAGAAGATGATAACATATGCCACACAGCGCGCGAAACAATGGCCCAATTGAGAGGCGAGTTCAGTGAACACTTTATTTCACGTCTTGGTTCAATTCTCAAATTGTTTACTTAGTTCTTCTAAAGAATTTTAAGTACTAGCGATCTGTAACTAATATTTATGATAAGCCCTTATATTAAATATTTTTAAGCCGAACAAAACATCAATTGAAAGTGTTTAAAAAACCCAAAAAGTAAAAGTAGTAGATCTACTACTTTACAAAGTAAATTTTGTTGTATTTGTTATGAAAACATCTTTATCATCCTTCCACCGGTAAGGCACAGTTTAAATTTCCGAATTTTTGGTTTGCTTTTCAGATATTTTAAACTGCACATCATTGAAGGAACGAATTTTTCACGATTATAGATTATTAAGCATAATAACGTGAGAGGTTACCATCTCTGGCTTTAAGCAATGGCATACTTTTTTGTATTTTTTGTATACCAGTGGATCACTATGATAATACATATAAATTTATTCTAATTTTAAGGCTGAACGGGTGCTCTTAACAGCAAGTACAAGCTAGCAGTCCCAGCTCGGGGAAAATTTAAAAAATTATGTTTATGTATTCGATTGAACTATTTTCAACTTTGTTTTTAGCTTCTTTTATTAAGTAAAAGTAAAAAGTCTTGAAAATGTTGTATACATATCGAGCGAGGTATTTTACCCAGAAGTGTAAATTATTTATGTCGTTTCAGAGATTTCAATACGTGTATCCGTTTAGAAAAACTCACTGATATACAAATGTTTTTGAACAGGGGTTCGAAACTAACGTGATCATCAAAAATCATTAATGAACCTTTTTAAATCTTATAATGGTGTTTTAGTTCCAGTAAAAAAGTGTAAAAACGTTTGCCCTTTCAAAGAGGAAAGCGTATACTTAGTGTTGTTGAATAAACAAAAACTTATTAAGAAAAATTACGCCAACTTGTAAGGAAGTTATACACGTAAATCGTTCAAATTAGAGCGATAAATAATTTTCTGTCATAACTTTATCAAGAAAATTTAAAATTTTCCCCAGAAATAATTTCACAGCAGCTTTTTTTCGATTTTAGTAAATATTAAGCGTGTATTAACAAATACCTCATTTTCTCAAACAACATCACAACTCCAAAATTGCATTTTTTTAATTAATAATATATTTTAATCGTCATAGCGTTCCTCATTGCATATAAGAAGTTCTAAATATTCTGTCTATTAGTATTGTCTATTATTATTATATTTTTCTATTGAGCTCCTGTATAAATCAAAAAATTAAGCTCATTTTCTGTAAAACTAGTTTTTTTTTGCATTATGACGGAAGCGTCTATTACTACGTTTATACGCACGTCTTATTTGCAAATAAAAAAGAAGAATGTTGCCGTATAACTTTTTTATTGTAACTTATTAACTCACTTAACAAGTCGTGAATAACGACACTATTTGCAAATAAAAAGTAAGACGTTGCCACTTCATGAACGTTTTTTGTGTTTTACTTACCAAACAATCATATTTTCGTCACATGGCATCACTAATAATAACATAAGTTCTGTATGCGATTTCCCGTATAAACAGTGAATTAGTTATTTGCAAATAGTTCTATTTGCAAATAAGACGTGCGTATAAACGTGGTATATGAACGAAGTGACATTGCTCCAATAATTTTTTTCTTAATATACCTATAAAAACATTTAATACAAAGTAATGAAATCTTGGCAGAATGTCAATTTGAAAATATGTATGTGAAATAATGCATATGAAACATTCATTAAACCGGACTAATTCCTTCTATTTTGGATAAATCATCATGAGGAAATGAAATTACAACTCTTATTACTTATATCCTCAAATCGTGCACCCTACAACAGGCCCATTAGCTCAGTTGGTTAGAGCGTCGTGCTAATAACGCGAAGGTCGCGGGTTCGATCCCCTCATGGGCCAAGAGATTCTTTTTATAAAATTAAGTCACCACATCCGTAAATATGAACTGAACATTTTCTTCAAAGCTTATGGTATGATTTTTTAAACAAATTAGTATAAGAAGTGGATGCTATAATGGTGTAAAACATAATAAAGGGAATACATCTCAGATGGAAACATGAAATAGGAATCATTTCTTGACGGAATTTAAAATTTATATACGAGTGACATCATTCTTCTTAAATGCCTGCGTATATTGAAATTCTTGCTCAACTCCTTTCTTTGAAATTGATATAATTAAAGCAGGAAACATTTTAAACAATATTTTCTATCAAATTAATTATTATTTATCTCACTGCAATAAAAATTTTAAACATCTTGGGAACATAACATCAGTTGATTACAACCTTGTGCTAATAACGCAATGGCCTTACGGACCAATGCATTTTTAAGGTTTTTAATAGAGTTGATCTAAAGCAAAAGAATATAAAGTCAAATTCGAATAAGCGAAAATAGAAAATTTCAGCGATTGTTTTTCATTTAAGTGGATTTCGGATACGAAAAAACCGTTTCGCTGAAACGATCATAGATAATTTGTAAGAGGTAAATAAATGTTCTCGCTTAAGAGATGTTTGTTTCATACAATCTTCCTTCGTTATTTTTCTTCTGAACAGCGTTCATCTGTCCGCTTCAATTTTCATGGCGGATTAATTCTCAATTAATCCATAGTTAATAAAAAAAATATTTTATAAGAAAATAATTCTGGCCCATGAGGGGATCGAACCCGCGACCTTCGCGTTATTAGCACGACGCTCTAACCAACTGAGCTAATGGGCCCTACGCATAATTCCATAAGAGATAATTTAATAAATTTTTGATGGAAAAATAAGCAAAACCGATATATTTTTATTTGCCTCATCAACAATAATTAAAGGAAATTTTATAAATACGAGCTAATGGTAAATTTCGAGTAATTTTAACTAAAGCCTACACATTTCATTAAAATTAATAAACAATTTAGAGTTGCATGACTGTAAAATGCAATGCGATCGGTTCTGACAAAATAAATCAAAAATTTCTTAAGATCATATTACTATGATCATTATCATGATCATTAACATTATACTTAATAAAATCGTCACATCTTGTAAATAGCTTTCAAAGTGGAAAAAACCCCGAGTAATATCAATTCCTAAATTTAATTGTAATTATAGCCTCGTAGCTATTCGGCCGCTTCTATCAAAAGTTTTTGAAAAGCTCCTCTAAGCTCAAACGCCCTTATATACAAATAAAAACAAACCCATATTAGATCGGATTTTCTCTATTAATTGATAATGCTAGAGTGAAATTGATAACAATAATGTTACGTTTTTCTTGCTTTTGCATTACTTTGAGGCTTCATGAGCACAAAAGTTAATTCGTCCATATTTTCACTACAGATTCCAACCGCCTGGCCTTAAAAAGAGGCGTTCCACAGCGATCAATACTAGGATTACATATTTTTCACTGTATTAAAATGATCAACCAACGACTAAATCAACTTAAATAATGCTGATGACTTTTGGACTCAAGGGAGAGCACAACAAGCCTTCACTCGCTTAGGTGTATGTCGTATGACATGGGCTATCATACACCTCCAATCAACCTAACCTAACCTAACCTTTGGACTTGTACCAGTGTATGATTGTGTTCTAAATCTGAATATCATGTACGAAATCAAGGTATACTAAACTGATCAAATTATGGTTGTAGGTAATTATAACATTTGGACAAACACAGAATAAAAATGCTTCTAGCAAAAATTTCCTTACTGCCAGCACTTTCGTATTGTTGCAAATTATTTGCTTTTGATTCTTTTGTAATCTAGGAATCTATGCAAATTTGTGTCATTAAGATCAGTTTAGATGACATTTTAATATGTTCTGAAAACAAAAGTTTTCATAAAATAATTTGCAATAAATAGCCAGAGCATCTTTTCAATCGATTACACGTTTCAAGATCTAATTGAGTAAAAAGGAACACTTTGTACGAGGGTGAGTCAATTATTTCCTGATTTTTTTAATGAAACGCAGCTTTTTGGGATAAAACATAATTTTATTTTTCAACATATACACTTTTCAACTCTATACACTTTGTCCAACGTTTCTATAATTATTTTATTTCCTTCCAAAAATTAACATTTGTTGAGATCATTAAAGTTAGGAATTTGTTTGTGAGATGATGGTATCGTTAGAGTCAAATTTCTTTCCAGCGAGGCATTTCTTCAGATTTATAAACAAGAGCTTAGTCCGGAGAATAAGGCGGATGCGGAAGCGATTCATAGCCGCAGTTATTAAATTTTGTCATGAAAACTGCACATGTCTTCATTCTTACTTTGCTCTTAAAGAGCTTTTTTCTTGGCTAAATGTGGTCGTTTTTTTTTCAAATCCTCAATAAATCGACCCAATAATATTCACCATTAATTTTTTTACCCTTTCGAATGTAGTCAATGTGGATTATACCGCGTGCATTCCAAAAAGCGGTCGCCATGATTTTATTGGATGGTCTTCTTTGGCGCCGATTGATCCTAAAAACCCTGCTGTTTTCACTGCTCTGTTTGGTCTCTGGCATGTTATGGTGGAACCACGTTTACGAAACGGCACAAAAACTCATCCATATTGCGGTTGAACAATGTCAAACACTTTTGTGAAGATGTGACACGATTGCGTTTGTAGTCGATTGTGAGCAAACACGGCGCCCAACTTGCTGAAAAGTTTCTGAAAGTGATCATCAAAAATTTAAACAACTGAGCCATGTGACATTCATATGGCTTCCACAATCTCTCGCACTTTCAATCTCCGATCGGACAACACTATAATATGAATTTTTTTAATTGTTTCAGATGTGCGTGGAGACCTCCACCGGGCATCCAGAATATTCGGCATCTTCGGTACTCGTATGGCCACTGCGAAATTCAGTAAACCACGAAATTTAGTTACTATTGAAATTGATGCTGCTGAATTTCTAGAGTATTTACCAAGCTTAGCCTTGATTTGAGTAATAGTTTTTTCCGCAAAAAATAATGTTTCATGAGCACACAGAATTCACTTTTTGACTTTTTTCCTCTTATCTTGTGATAGACTGCTATCAATGGCTGTCAAACACAAACTATATGACGCAGCTTGCGCAACTGACAGATGCTGCTTGATAGCAGCAGTGTTGCCCTTTCAGTTGAGAGGTGAGAAATTAAAAAAAAATTCACGGAATAATTGACCCATCCATCCACGTTTATATATACACTTTTTTCAAGAAATAAAGATTCTTATTCTTCAGAAATGTTTAATCCCTTTTGACCTACTGTGCAAAAGAAAATTTCAGTATTATATCAACAACAAGATCTTTGAAGCTCATTTAAACCATAGCTGCACTAAGAGCATCAATTACACATACAAAATATATGGACGTCATAATAAATAAACTGGGAGAAAAAACTCCGTGATACATAAAAAAGCTTTAATAAGATAATCACTTACATTAGATGCTTGCGCAACTTCCGCAACTTTCGAGTACTCGTACCAGAGCTCCGACTTTCAAACGGTGGGAGTTCAGTTGTGTGCAAATTGTCATGTAATTTACATTGTAGTAAATATCATTGAGTATTGAGCGCTCTCTGTTATTAGAGAGCATTTGTGTATTCTATTGATATCAATCTGTAAATAAAGAAATCAAAAAGAAACTGAATAAATATTTAAAAGGTTAAAATTAAAAAATATATTTATATACAGTGAAACTAGTTCATAGCAAATTGTGTAGGACTAATAAAAACTTCTAATATGGGTATTGATTAAACTAGACGGATTTTCTGTTCGTAAATAATGTTTTTACTGTTTTATTTAAATACCTGGATTGGGTTTTATTTTTTTACATTTGACTCTCCTTAATTTTATTAAATACTTTTCTACACGACTGCAAATTTCAACACGTTGGAAAAAATTCTAGTAAAAAAATTTATTTCATTATGCAATTGAGTCGTAAGTCTGTAAAACGGACTTCGTTCTAAACAAGGTTTTTGTACGAAAATAGAAACAAGACAAACATTTTCACGTTAGATCGGTCTTGTTTCCCAAAATCTGTAGATAAATTTTCTTTGCAGTTGGATTATGATATTCCAGGCTTATTTTGTATGAAACCTTCAAACTCATTTTTTTAAATTATTTGTGAAATACTCTAATCATTTTCACGCATTTGAAAATTGTCTCCTTTCTTTAGTATTGGGCTGTATAATTGAATTTCATAATATAGACTGTGTTAAGAATTTCTCCTAATAAGCCAATTTCAATTAATTAAAATTTAATTTGGTATGGCCTTGCATCAATGTGAGTGTTAAATATTAAACGATGAACGATGAAAACTGTGATATTTGGCTCAGCAATGATGTGGCATAATTGGGGCATGGTTATACGTGTAAATCAATCACAGATAGACATATCAGAGATATAAATCATTTATAATACACTATAGTTAATACAACTGTATCTTAAGTCACTTGTGGCGACAGTCATAAGCTCCCCAGTAGAAGCTTAAGAATATTTACAGGCAAGATATAAGGGTTTACAAGTCGTAAATTTTTCTCTTAAACTTTTTTTCTAAACACATTTACAAATCGATTTTTGTGATATTCTTCCGACGGGGTTTGTTTGAATTTGGAACGATTTTCCGTCATCCCACGTCAAATTTGGTTTATGAACAGACCGGTTTCGGCTTTGTGCCATCTTCAGTGTTCTCGAATACTGAAGATGGCACAAAGCCGAAACCGGTCTGTTCATAAACCAAATTTGACGTGGGATGACGGAAAATCGTTCCACATTTACAAATCTAGTCAATTAATACTCATTAGGAATGCCGACAGTTTTTGTTATTAGTAGTTATAAAAATATTTAGACAAGTTTATTTATAATTTTTCCTGGGTTGAAGCTTTTAAGACGCCAAATAGGACTAAATATGGTACTAATTATTACTTTTATAAAATACTGGAGAAGTTTCTTTTCGCCCATTTCTTGGCATCCTTTGGTAAGACATTAAATGCCTGTGTCCTCGTAATCACATTTGTGATTTAGACTCGTAATATCTAAAATATGGAAAGGATTTTCTTTTTATATATTTTTGTTATTATTTTTTTTAGTCAACAAACACAAATCGGCTTGTCCGCACCTGCGTCCCTCGGTCTAATAGTCTAGTACACCACCCCAGTCTACGAAGGCAAGCAGAAATAATTTTGGAATACATATAACCACAAGTATTATGATTGGAGATATGATGATAACAAGGACACTATCAATTAGATTTTGAAAAAATTTTTCTTTATCATTTTCAAAAGTTTATGGCGTAAGAAACGTAAAAAAGAATCGCAAAATGTATTTTTATAAGGGCCTCTTTTAAATTTTTATTTTAATTTTAATTTTCCGCTAAATGTTAAAAATAAAAACGAATTATATGCAAGTCAGCAAAAAATAGTTCAAACTTTTGTTAGTAAAAAGGATACCCTTACATTGTAGGTGTTTACGTCTTTTCCTATATTTTAAACTTAAAATTACACACACACCAAAAGAACAAAAAGGCGATCCCTCACAACATTTGGTTCCTTTATGGCTACATCCCAAGTGTCAAAAGCTCTTAAACAAATAAAAACAAATATAACGAAAACTAGAAAAGGGGTGAGGGGGCATATGTGAATATCCTCTGACATTATGATGCGACGATTTGATAAATATTTGAAAAAAAGAAGAAACGTATATGAATGAGCTTTGCAAATATTATAATTCCTTGTGTGAGAGTATTTGTTTATATTTCAAAATGAAACATCGAAACAACTAAACGTTTATGTATTTATATGTAACCATAACTATGCCAAGACCTTGTTGACTGTAGAGTGACCCAATTTTGCCCAACAGTTTCAAGATTTTTACAAATAATAATACATATATACATACATTACATACATATATTTCTTTACTTCCTTAGCTTACTTTTTGCTCCTTTACGTTTTGATTTTTTTTTTAGTTTTTTTTATTACATTTTATCCTTCCTGTTTCTATGCTTAACAATATTTGCAACAAAAGAAACCTCTGCTTAAGCGAAAAATATGTTACGAGTATATAGGAGAAGAAAATGTGATGTCTTTCTTCTTCCTGGCAAGACAAAAGAATTTGTCAACGATAATATAGCATAAGAACAAGAGAATAGAGAAGTAGACAACAATAACAAATAAAGGTATATTATGGAGATGAAAGCATGAAAGGATGCTTTGCGACGAAATGCAGCACAAAGTTTTGATTGGTTTCATTAGCCAAACAATTACGACTTATTTATTTTTAACTTGGAAACTTATTTTCTTCTTATGTGCTTTTGTTCTGTTTTTGGTTTCCATGTCTCTTTTTTTATCCAAAAAAAAAAAATGGATTTCAGGGACATGGAGTTAAAGTCTGTAAATGTTTTTAGAACTACATATTTTTTCAAACTGTCAACAGCGAATTTAGTCAAATAAAGATATTGGGTAATGAAACTTATTTTTATGGGTATTTGTGCGTGTGTGTGGAATTGTAAATGCATACTCTTCCCGGGGGGCACGAATTATGCATCCCTAAAAACTTGTATGTTGCTACCCAATCCCTGAAATAACAGGGCAGCGGCCACATATGCAAGTAAATTAAAGGTAAAAGTGGGTTCGCTCGCTTGTCCGGATGGGTAATATATTCTTTTCAGACCTTGACCTTTGACCGGTTACCTACCCATAGAACTTAATATGTTACTGCCCAATCCCTGAAATAACAGGGTAACGGGCGCGCATATATGTAGATATTTAAAGAAGTAGCTTTGCCTATGCTTGTCTGGGTAGAGGTGCTACCGATACCTCTGATTTGCACGGGACCTAAAATCGGAGGTGTTTTTAACACAAGTCCGAACAGAGATCCTATCTGGTACTACGGAACCAGTAGCCCCTAGGAATTGTCATAGACTGGTTATTGGTGGAACCCCTTCAGGGATCATGTGGCAGCTGTGGTTACAACCGAAAGATACGCGGGAAGAGTTATGGGTCGGATGAGTGTGTCTGCAATGTGGTGCTAGTAGAATCTTTTCCCGCACTTTTCTGTTTCCCGGGAAAGCGGGAAATTCTTTAAAATATCCCGGGATCCCGGTATCCCGCTCCATAGAAATAATAAAAACTAAACTTTGCTAGGCATTACCCATTTTATTTATTAGAAAGCTGAAAACATACCTTATGTTTTAATAATACATTAATATGTTAATTTACATTGGGTATTAAAAGAGGAAAGATAAGGAATTATGAAGTTTGAAATTTTTGGTTTTAAGGAGTTTAATACAAAAGTGATGCGTTGGTCCTACAGGCAAACAAAATGGCCAGGAGAAGGTTAAAAGTCATATGTACTATGTATTTAGTGAATAGTAATATAAATTGGACATGCATGATCTTGTCCTAGCAACGAAAACAAGCACCTATTGATTTATAGTTCTTCATACGTTTTAACTGCTTACCATTGATGAAGAAATAATAGTGAATTCCTGCCTTATTGCATGCATGATCATGTTTCATTTTGTTTTGTATTTCTGAATTATTTCCTTTGCGTTATATACATACATACATGATGAAGAATTTATGTATGAGTACATATGTAAGTATATAAAAGAAATGAATAAATACATAGTTTATTGACCTAACATTCAAGCAAATTGAACTAAAATGGCATTTAAAAAGAAATGCTTCAAAAAGGCAAAATGAATACATATATCCTTAAAAACGATATTGTATAAAATTGCTCAAAATAAGAATATCCCTAAAAAAAGGATATGAAATAAAATCAATGAACAAAAAGATTATTATTAAAAATAGGATTTAAATAAAACAATATTTGTGTGAATTACAGGAGTAAAATCCTTTAAGGAATTATTTCATAAACTTGTTTTAAATAAAAACATTTTTTTAAGGATCATTATTTAAAATAAAATAAAAAATACTGTAAAAAAACTTATTATGAAAAGAGGAAAAATATTTTTCGTTGTTTTAATTAAAAACTAATTTGAATTAAATTAAGTTAAATTCGTAGGAACACACGGTATCAGAAAAAAACATTTCAAAAATTATTATTTCTTATGGCTCAACTTGAGATGCTCATAAATGGCATTCTAATGATAACATCAATACAAAAGAGTTTATTATTATTTAATTAATAACAAGTAATTTAATTGAATTATTATTTTTTTTATTTCGCAATAACAACATTAAGGATATAGAGGAACGTGATGGAAATCGATCAACTTCTGAACGCACGTTATGAAGAGGAACGAATTTGAGAATAATTCTTAAGCCTTTAAACGATTAATTGTGAGGAATATCACAATAAATTTTAATATTAAGTAATTACTGTTGTTGTATTAGATACACTAAAATTGATTTTGGCACTCAGACAATATTATCTATATAAACTGACGAATAGAAAAATTCATGTTTTGAAAATACTCGTACAAGATTTATGTAATAAAATATAAGATGAAGTGAATTATTTTCTAAATTTATTTCAAATCAAGGTAAGAAAAAAAAAAACGATAAATAAACAATGAAATAATTGAAATAAAAATGAATCCAGTATATTTTTTTTAATTGCAACGCGAATTTCTAAAAAATTATAATTAAATCATAAAATAATTAAACTAATTTTTGGAATTGCAATGACAATTTCTTAATTAGATTATTATTATAGAATTAAAACTTGCATTTTATGAGCCTCTTTAGCTCAGTGGCAGAGCACTGGTCTTGTAAACCAGGGGTCGTGAGTTCAATCCTCACAGGAGGCAGAAATTACACTATTTTTTTATACATCTTTTGTAAAATTTTATTTAATTTACAGTGAACATAAAATAATCAAACTGATCATAAATTTATTTAAAAAATTCCAAGCCCTCCCATGGTTCGTGTTAATAAACTGATTACATAAAAAGCTCCTTATAGCAATAGATATGAATGAGCCTGTGTGAAAAGAGTTATACCACACCCGGAACGAGCTTAGCCACCATAATAATTCCTTTCCCTCTATGTAATTTCTATTATATGTCATAAGTTTCTTCTTACTTACTACAGGTTATAGCGGACCTGAGAAAGTTCTATACTCTAGTTACACTAATTAAAAAGAGACAGTTTTTAGATTAAAGTTAAACAAGAAAGTTTAATTTCTGTAAAGAAATATCAATATCGAGAATTCCGCAATAAATTTGGCTAATTTCATTAAAATATTGAAATTTTCCCAAAAGAATTTCTAAAATAATCGAATAAATCATTAATATGAAACTTCCAAAATTTTTTTCCAAATTCTTAACTT
Organism: Germaria angustata; assembly: GCA_963681545.1. Classification (NCBI taxonomy): domain Eukaryota; kingdom Metazoa; phylum Arthropoda; class Insecta; order Diptera; family Tachinidae; genus Germaria; species Germaria angustata. The sequence continues at coordinate 63,209,043 of OY813001.1, forward strand.
GTAAGTTCACCAAGAGATCGAGTTTTAAAAATATAAGTCTGCTAAGATCTTTCGAGAGGACAAGGATTCAACAAGGATTTAAACATACAAAACTGAAATAAGTGATTGCGAAAACAAGGCCGTGAAATCGCTGAAATGTGCCCTAAAGAAAACAAATATTAATACATTTACATACAGATTAAATAATACTTTAGTGAAGAAGTGAAGCTGAAAACTCAAAGATGAGTAGAAATTTCACAAAAATCTAAATTTCATCAAATCAAAAATCGTTAATAATGTCTTGATATTAAAAATGTTATGGATGTGATTTTTGAAAATATTTTGTTTTTTAACCGTTTGTTCCCTTATAATGAATTAAAATTAATATTAATACCAGTGAACGGTCTGGTTTTAACTAAAACTAACCTGAAAATGCTGATTTTACGATCTGGAGGTAATGCGTATTCGGGTCATTTTCAATGATTTCGATAAAAGCTTGTCATTGCAGGATCTTTTTCTCATATTCACCGATTTATAAGCTGTTTCTAATACTGTTCATAAGAATCAATAATTCCGTGACTTTATGAATTTCCTGCCTCTTAACGGGAAGGCCAACACTGCTCCTGTCAGTTGATACCAGTCAAAACTTCACCAAACTGCATCATTTAGTTTGTATTTGAGAGCCATTTATAGCAGACTGCAGCGTTATTTGAGCGGAAAATGGAAACAAGTGAATTTCGTTTGCTCATTAAGAATTTTTATTATTATTATTTTTTTTTTAAATAAAACCATCACTAAAACCAAGGACACGCTTGACAAACACTATGGGAGTTTTACACCATAAATACGAATGGTAAAAAGGCACAAGCATGGAATATGTCAAACGTTCTGGACGCACGGTTGAGGTCTCTACACCTGAAACAATTGAAAAATGTTTCAAGGGTTTCAATTTTGAATGATCACTTGGCAATGAGAAAGCTTTCCTCAAGATCAGTGCCATATTTACTCAGAATCGATCACAAACGTAATCGTGCGACAGCTTCGCAGGAGTATTTGTCATTCATTGTTCAACCGCAATATGGACGAGTTTTTGTTTCGTTATGTAAACATGGCTCAACCATAACACGACCAGAGATCAAACAGCAGTCAAAACTGTGAGTTTCTCCGAGTGACTCGCCGCCAAGGCATGCCAAGGTAGTTTTATCAGCCTCTTTTTTTTGGGATGCATGCAGTATAATCCATATTATTGACTTGCCTTCAAAAGGGCAAACAAAAAATCAATTACGAATATTATGCCAAATTATTGAATTGATTTAACGAGACTTTCAAAACGAAGGCATTTGGCCAAGAAGTCTTTTTAGGCTGGGATAATGCAAGGGTACACACATGTGCAATTTCCAGTGCGAAATTCCATTAATTGGGCTACGAAGCGGACTCCCATCGGCCCTATTTTTCCAATTTAGCCTTGAGTGACTACGTGAACTTCTTATTTCCAAATTTAAAAAATTTCTCGGTGGAAAGAAATTTGATTAAAACGATGATATCTCACAAATTTTGATGACCTCGACAAATCTTCTTTTTTTGGGAGGGATAAAAAAAAATTAAAAAAACATTAGGCAAAGTTCAAAGGAGACTATGTTGAAAAATAAAATGATTATTTTTATCAAAAAAGTTGTTTCATTAAAAAAGTCACGCTCTTATTGGGCCACCCTCGTACCACTGGTTATGGATTCTTTATATTTCCTCACAATTCAAATTTCGCTTATAGGAAAGTAATTGCATAAATCAAATTTAAAAGAATCAATTTTACTTTTTTTTAACAACAAAAGTATTTTCAAGCACGATAATAGAGATGCAGGAGTTTGTAGAAGTAATTTAGATTTTTTGGATAAAATTTTAGCTGGTAGATTTTTGGATGCAATGAAAATGTCATTCCTTAAAATTTACTTCCAATTTCTTTACTGGGGAGCCGATTAAAATTTTAAACAAGTACTCACTTTTCTTCTCTGTATCGTAGTTTTATTTTAAATTTTAATTTTGAATAGAATTATATTTTTTTAACTCTTCGAATGGCTTGTAGCTCTAAGTTACTTTAAATGAGTTGGGATGAGTTGCTTAATATCAAAATTAGAGAAAATATGAATAAATCACATAAATTACTTGAAGAACTATAAAAACAAAACGCAAAGTTTTAATTGAATTTTAACATACAGTCTCCAAATGGAAAATACACGAAAGTCCTTTCTCTCTCTCTCTCTCTCCGTCTATCTCTTGTGCTTGTCTGTGTATGTGTGTTAGTTATAGTTTAATTTTAAATTAACTAAGGACAGGACATGGCAGTCGTAGTTAGGAAATGTTTTTGAATTTGCTTTATACCGTATTCTGTTGGGTCTTCCTTTTTTGGTTTTGTTAGCTTAACAAACTTGTCCTCCTTTCAATAAAGGAACTGAAGTGAATAAATTTTGTAAAACAATGTGATTGTGAGTCCTTAGGATTATTGTTTCGTCTGAAAATCTAAATTGCTTTTTATTTTAAGATCAATATGGATTTATAATATGCATTAGGTGAAGGATAACTATTCATCGATTTGTCAAACTTTTAATGCAACTGTTTTAGTTAATAGATTAATATATTATTTTGTTTTATAGGAGCCATAAATATATAAAAGGCTTCAATAGTTTTTGAAATGGCCCACAGAGTTTATTATATGTACCGGATCGGAAAATTTGAGGTGCATACAAAAGCTAAGCTTTCGGATTTGTTAAAAAAATATAAAATCGCGCGTACGACTCAAATAGTTCATACGCTGGGTCCAATTCCGAAATACTCTCTCCACCATATCGGCCGTTATCTCAAAAATAAATTCTTCAATATTGGCTTCCAGTGCGTCTACCATTGCGAGCTTGTCCCTATAGACATGAGCCTTAACATAATCCCAAAAAAAAAGTAGGCGAAAGGCTTTAAATCGCACAATCTAGGCGGCCATTTGACCATTTGTTCTGCGAACTCACCCCTCAATACCCGTTGTTTCGCGTGCTCTGTGGCATGTCGCAGCATGGTCTTTTTGGGCAAACATTTGTAATCATCGCACGGTAGCGCTCGCAATTCACAGTAACGTTCCTGCCTTCGTCGTCGTTCCAAAAGTACGGTCCAATGATGCCACCGGCCCATAATCCACATCAAACAGTGTATTTTTTGACATGCAATGCTTTTGGCTGCTCTTCACACCAATTACAGCAATTTTGCTTGTTCACTTATCCATTAAACCAGAAATAAGCTTCGTCATTGAACACTAATTTTCTGATAAACAGACATCATTTTCCGAGCATGAATTATGATAATAAAATTCATTAATCTGCAAGCTTTTTTCGTTTGTAAGTCGATTCATGGTTAAATTATACACCAAACTGAACATGTTTAACAGTAACATGTGACACGAAAACAGCTGAGCTGCCAAAAACAGTGCTGCCAAAAAGAAAGACGTTGAAAAATCACCCTTTAGTTTGTTATAATCGAAAGTACTACGTTACTGCCGTAATAATTCTTATGAAATATTTGTACGAGAAGCGGTGTCTGTTATAACTGAACTCTCCTGTATTTGACGAGATATTCGTTCAATGTCATGGGACAAGCACTAGATAAGAAGGATAAAATTAATAAAATATTGATGTCATAGTGCCTGTTATTTCGCTTAATGAATACAAGTATATGAACATACATTATTTAGTTAAATATTCACTTAGTGTCTCCGAATTACAGGAAGTACAAAGTTAACGAACAATATAAGCACACATCATACAGACGTGAGTACTTTCACATGTTGCAAGCAACACACATATAAATATTTACGACACATTATACAAATGCAATAGAGAGTTCGTATAAGCAGAATGCGTTTCAAATGTGGAAGCATCTATACTGGAAACTCGTTGATATCTCTTGTTCTGTGTACACAAGTGGAAACACATAATATGATGAGGCACAACAAAGAGGACAACTTGCAACATATTTGAATTATATTCCCTCTGTCAAAGATAGACAAATAAAAATCGAAATCTTAATATTTGCTTCAGACTATACCTACACTAAGCACCTTCTTCATGAGATTTGAATCTTTGTATAACGAAAAAATTTATTTGAATAATTTGATGCTGGCAGGAAGCACTTTCTTCAATTTGAGTCATAATTATGAAAACAGAAAAATTGTATGCGAAATTTCTTATTAAAAAATACAATTGCTGGACGTGATATTCGAAGCAGGTATTTTGACATCTAAGCATCAGCTTTGACATCTAAAAATTCGGTATGGATGGGACTATCTTAATTTCAGAGTCATGATCTTGAGTTCCACGTTGAGTGGCGAACAGAAGAAGAGAACGGAAACCCAAAACCGATGACTTGTAAATCACGAATAAGAAATGAATAAGGTTTACATTTTATATGATAAATGAAATAATTGTAAAAATTTATTATATTTGTCATATATATACGGGGTGGCACAAGTGTGATGTTATAATTTGATGATGTCAAAACAACAGACTGCAGAAAATTTGTCAAATAAACGGTAACAATAATTTCACGTTCTTGAGGAGTGTACCGCTCCATGGCTTCTTGACAACTACTTTTCTATATATCTATTTGCATCATAAATGTCAAAGCATAATGGCATTAGACTCCACCCTGTATATGAATAAATATTTACTATAGAAATTATACTATATTGTCTATGGATATAAAATGGAGTGGACATGAATTACGTTATCGGTAGTGCTTATTTTGTGATACTTTATAAATCTATTATACGGAACAGAATCCTTAATGCTTAATTACCCAAATTGATTCATATTATCATCCGATTTTTGTTTCTACCTACAACTACCCAAAACATACTTAATTTAGAAATATGAAGACTTATAATATTTAAAAACCAAATTCCAGGATTGCACACTGGCCTCAAAACAATTTTTGTTTTGGCAGAAATTAAGGAAATATTAAGAAATTTTCAAAGTGAGTAATTAAGAAATTTTATTAAAAAAATTGATCGCTCAATTCTTAATTTGCAACGTTTTCAAATTTGAAACTTTAAGCACTTTTCGATAAATCCTTAACAAAGGACATTCAATTACAGCGTGAAAATTGCAAATTATTTGAAAACGATATAATAGTAATTGAATTTCAATATAGACTCTAATGAATAATTAAAAAAGCGTTCTTTATTGTGTCTTTTATTACTCGAGTTTGGTAATTATTTAATTTTTTATGAACATAATTTATATGTTTCGTATGTGTTGGTGGTACATGAACTGGCATAAAAGTTATAACGTGAAAGTTTTAGTTACAGTGTCTGTTATAAGTGTATGTAGGTTTTGAGGCAAACTGCTAACATCTTAGCAAGCAAACAGTCTCAAAGATGATGTCTAAATAGAATGGATCAAATTGTTCAATTTAAAATAATTTACATATTGAATAAAATTAAAGAAAAAAGTGTAAATTATTAAAAAAAAAAAAGTTTTTTTTGAGTGTGACGATTAGTTTCCAAGTATTTAATATGATGGCGATGGGAAAGCGGTACGATTTTTCATTTATATTTTTTAATTTTTCTGTATTCCATGATCTATAAATGTATAGAAATTGATACCAATAAAAATGTCATTAGAGTTTATGCAAAAAAAAAAAATTATTTAAGACCACTGCGGTCACACAATTTTTTAATATATTTATTTGTATGCATGTATGTTAATGATGTATGTTGTTTGTTGAAAGAAAAATTAAAGCAACAATAATTAATACTCATGTTATACAAAGTACATTACACATTGTATTTTTTTATTTGTTTTAATATAGGAATCAACTTTTACAATTCTACCTATTAATCCTGTAATCCGAAGATGCCAACATTATGCTACTTCAAAAAAACGATATCATGGTGATGGCAAGACAATCAGCCCATCATGTTTCCACTGCCCCATTCTGCTGATTTTGAGCAATAATGATGAATCATTTAAAAAATTTTGATGCAACCTATAACTTGTTTTAACTTCAAATAAGAAAATATGCACGAATATATTTCCTCTACATCATCCTAATTTGTTTGAGTAATTTGGACAATTGATTGTGGGCCCATTAGCTCAGTTGGTTAGAGCGTCGTGCTAATAACGCGAAGGTCGCGGGTTCGATCCCCTCATGGGCCAAATTTATTTATTTACATACTTTGGCTCATAATTTTTTTATATTTATTTTGGAAGTTCTTATCGCTTTCAGTATGAGCTTTCGAATATACATATTTAAGGACACATACATACATATATTTATATGTAATTGAGATGTCTAATACTCGTATTAGCCGATTTCTTTACGCCAAAATATTTTATTTATAGAAACTGATTTTTTAACTTGAAAATGTAATTGAGTATTAAAATATATAATATTAGCTTTGTTAATATCTGATTAGATAGATTTGTTATCAATAACATGGGGGCGACGGCGGCGGCGCCCGACAATAAATAGCCCAAATAGATGATTCATAATTTTTGTATACGTATGCAAATAAATTCAATTTTAATAGCAATTATTGATTTCAAAATACCGAGTGGCCCATGGGGGGATCGAACCCGCCGCGACCTTCGCGTTATTAGCACAACGCTCTAACCAACTGAGCTAATCGGCCATCCACAGAGAGAAACTTTACTTACAAATTGCTTTACTAAAATACATATTTTGAATAATTTATTATATAGAAGATCTTGAATAAATAGGTGCATCAAAAATGTTAGAGGAAAAGGTTTTCAAATATCACATGTATGTATATAAACACATATCAGAGTACATAAGAGACGCGCACATATCGGAATATTGTCATTATATATGGAAAAGCTAAAGTAAAAAATATGTACATACTGCGACGGTTTTAGATCAAATACCTTTTATGATTTAGAATAGAACGAGTCGCTGTATGCGCGAGTAGCTTATTCGGCAGAGCATGAGACTCTTAATTTCAGGGTTGTGGGTTTGGGCCCCATATTGGGCGCATAATTTATTTTCATACACTTATAAACATTAACATATGTTTTATTTGTTGTGGCTGTAGCAATTCAGAAACCGGCGTTTCATCAGCCGTCAGTGCACTTTTCAACCTCCTCATATGTTTATGCCAAACGAATCATATGCAATATAAGTCACTGGTAAGCCCCAATTCAAATTAGGGCATCTCCATTCCCCCAATTTTAGACACGCTGCAGCCTGAGGTATTGGCAGCACGTCAGCTGACGGGGTTTTTTTTTATTTATTTTTTCTGATAATATGTTACATAATGGTTTGTTCGCTATGTCATGTCATATTCTTTTGGCACAGTACAAGGGGCATTTATGGCAAGTTCCCATTTACTTGTACAAGAAAGAGTCCTTTAAGACAATTTTGCAATTTTGTTTTATCAGCTTTTTCATATCTATTGGGATTGGAATTTCAAAAAAAAAAAATATTTAAGTTTTCAATACTTAATATTGAAAATTTATTATTTTGGGATGTTCTCCCCAACTAATTGTTAAAGACATTAAGAGTTTTTAAAAGCGACCAACGGGCGTTTAATTGTAAACATGTTGCAAGAAAAATAACTGAAGTTGGGTATAATTGTTTGTTGTGTCGTTTGTACAAAAGCATTCTAAGCCTATTATGATTATGTATTTTGTAATAATCATATACAATAGAAAATTCTCATATTGTATTTGATTTGTTTGGCATAAACATACGAGGTTTTTAAACTGTTTAAAGTTCACTGACAATTTGGTTTAGCGACCAAAGAAATGTCGGCATATGAACAGCTGAAGTCACAACAAACAAAACATTAAAAAAAAAGTTTTCATTAAACGAACTTAAAATATCTCAAACTTTTGAAAAATTCACTTAAATTTATAAACTTGTAATTAATATATGAATATAAAAATTTTTAGTTTCTAATAATTCCATATATTTTCTATGATTCGCTTATCGCAAAAAGTCAGCTTACGGTGCTGGTCTGGTTTTTAGTCAGTTGCGAGAGCTCGGCGTGCACTGAACTTCAAATATATTTGCCTTGGAATGAACGAAGCGATAGACGATGTAACGTTCATAAAAATATCAATGAAAACAGCGTTTACTATGCAGTGCCGTCATAAGACTTACACAGTATACGAGTCTCTACTCGTACTTTCTTTTTTATTTAACTATTTAGCCTGTTTTTAAAGATCATAGGCGTAGCTAGGCAGTTTCTAGGGGGCTATGCAAACCCTAACAATTTTTAAAGGGGCTTTGGGGGGGGTGGTGTCTGAAATCCTTTTAAGAAGAATAAAATTATATCATTTATTTGAAATTCTATAAGAAAGAAAATTTTGTGGACGGTATTATATTTATTCATTTCTTTCTATCTACGCCTATGCCAACGTCGCTGGCTCTCGTGTGGAGTTCCAAATGAAAAAAGTCTCCCAAATAAGCAAACTTTAAAGCATTTCGCTTAAAAATATCGTATTTTTCCTTGACTTTTCAACTGTCATGTCTGCATACTTTAGCTAAAGTTTCTGAGCTCACTTTTGTTGGAATTACAAATAATGTATAAGAGAGGGGGTGGGGGGAGTTTTCTATGCAAGAAAATATGATACACCTAACCAAAGTTAGTACGAGTGTATATGTGTATTTAGGTACACAACACAACATTTCAACTTTGTGAAAATATTCAAAACAAACTATAAATATAGAAACAAAATGCAAAAGTTTTAATTTGTTTTCAGATATCACTTCATTCACTTTGTCTATTCGCTTTGTGTTACCAGCAAAAATAGAAGGGGTGGGGTAGAGAGCTGGAATGGAGAGTGGAAGCAGATAAATGTGTTAAGGTTTCTATGCAGTTTCCTTTTCTTCTCTATGCTGGTTTGTATGTACATTTCACTCTGTTTTACTGGGAAATCGTAAAGTTAACTTGAGTGTTTTAATGCATTCAAAAGCCTCTTTTGAATTATATATACATATATTAAATTGGAAAAGACGTAGAAAATAAATGTGTACGAGGAGTATATTCTTTTCCTTTGAAATAAACTTTTATTTACTTGTAGTAGGTTAAGTAAGTATCATATTTATTTAATGAATACTTGGAAGTCTTTTAAGTTTTGAAGGAAATTTTGTGGTATCAAATAAATAAAAATGGAGGGATATACTCGTATGTTTATGTTTTTGTTGTTGCCAATTAGGCCGGTACTCAGGGGATGGCTCAGTACTGATGCCATGTTATGTGCTAGTACTAGAAAACAGGTTGTGGAAGGGAGGATAGAGGAAAAGTAGTGTTTGTTGTCGATATTTGACTTGGAGTGACAGAAAAGTAACCTGCAGGGAGTTCCTTCCATATACCAGCAGTTCGACTAAGGAATGAATTTTGTCTATAACGCGTAGTGCGATTCACTGTCATATATGTAGATCACAAATGAATGTGCCCTAAATGAAGAATGTGTTGTTAGCAAATTAGAGCGGGTCTGGGAAATAGTTTCCCTGATTTCATCAGAACGTATTCATCTTCAGAATTTCCCTGAAGATGATACTCAATGAGTATCGAAATATCGATAATTTCAAATAAAATTGTTTAACCACTTAATAAGACCTCAAGTTTGAATAATATTTTAATCCAAAAATTTTTTTAATATTTTCAATTAAATTGTTTTTTGAATTTATAAAATTCTATTTACTCATTTAATGAATTTGGTTATTGAAAACGAAATTTAGTTTTTTCTGTTTATATTTTCTAAGTCAAACATCCTTATTTTATTTCGGTAACTGCTACTAAATTTCATTTTTATTTTTACTCTTTTGAGTATTTTTATTATTCTACGTTCTAGTTATGATTTCTATAAATACTTTCTAAGAACTCCAGGATTAAAGTGTCAAATTTAATAGCCTCAAATTGGAATTGTTTTATGACCAAACTTGGACATATAATTTAATATGTATAAAATTATTAGGAAAAGAAGTATTTTATTTTTATTTGCTAAAACGAGGGCGGGTCAATACGACCATGTCTGAATTTCCCGCATCCTAACTGAAAGACCATGATTTGAGGAGAAAATAGAAAAAAGTGAGTTTCGTGTGCTCATTATGCTTTATTTTTTGCGGGAAAACCCATTGCTCAAGCCAAGCCTAAGCTTGATAAATACTGCACCATCAATTTCAATGGTAAAAAAGTGTTTTACTGAATTTCGTTGTAGCCGTACACAAGCTAACCGGTGTGGACGCACAGTTGTAATCCACGAATTGTTTCCTCATTCACACTATTCTTCGGTTTTCCAAACCTGCAGAAGTGACTAGGCGGAGCGAGATTTGACTTCAACGATGAAATCATCTCACAAACAAATACCCATTTTGATGACCTCGACAAGTTTTAGTTTTTTGTAAGGAATAAAAAAGATTAGAGAAACGTTGGACAAAGTGGATAAAGCTCAAAGGAAACTATGTTGAAAATATACAAATTTTTTTATCCAAAAACCTGTGTTTAATTCAAAAAATCATGGACTTATTGACCCGCCCTTGTATTTTTAATGAAATTAGTACTGATTGCCTTGTCAGTAGCAGCAGTAGGAAAATGCAGCGTGTGTGTTAACGAAAACTTGTCGAATGGCGAAATGGTGTACATACTTTAGAGAGTGACGGGAACTGATACAAGGCATGTCACATGCCAAGTCCTTTGGGGATAGGAACTGATTCGAGTTCTCACATTTTGCAGGGAAGTGAATTGTAACCCTAAACATGGTTTTGTTAAAGCATGGAGAAATTGATACCTGTAGGATGCCTTGTGATAGGCTATTAAACTGGTCTTATAATTCTTGACTTTTTGACACGAAGGACCTTCTGAAACAACTAATTTAATTATGTTTTTAGTTTTATTTCTTTAAAGTGAAATTTACTTGCCAGGCTCAAGTTCCAATTCTGCATTTGCCAATTCAGTTTAATAATGTTTTCTGATCATTTTTATCATGGAAGAAGGAAAAGCCATTTTATTCAGGTCTGTACATGCGCAATATATATATATAAATTACCCACCCTCTCCCATGATAAATTTGTTTTAAATCTACGCCTGGAAAAAGGACTCTTATGCATTTCTTTACATGCTCAACAATACAATGTTTTTCCTAAATTGTTCTGAGCTTAGAAATATTTTTAAGCTTTCAAAATAGAGGTCTCAGTTAAATTTACCCTCGGCTCCACAAAACTAAATCACCCATTTGTGAAAAAAATAATGAAAGTTGTAAGAAAAAAATGGAAGAGGAGGGTCGAAAGGAAGAGGGAAAAACAATCCGAAGAAAATGATGATGGCGAGGGTGTACGAGTAGTTTAAGTTTGCACCCTCTTATGTGGCACTTTATGCCCTGGGCAAGACAGTGCCGGAACCATCCGCTGCTTCTAACTAAGAAGCTGATTTCCTCTGTCTAATTGGCTGATATTTCAGACAGGCAGCAGCAGTACCTATTGCCAAGTAGACGAAAGTGATAGAGAAGAGGTATACAAGATGAATTATCGTTATAGTGTGAGCAAAAGTTATCAAAGCAGATGTTTAGTCGCAATAGGGCATCTCCATATACAGTTTCAATAAACCTATTTTGCAGCTGTATATACATATTTTCTTCGCCAGACTAAGTGTGATTATATCAACTTTTATAATCCCAATGAATAATCAAATAATATTTTTTTCAAGACATACAATCTTCATCACCTTTCTTATGATGCACAAGAATTTATTCCGTATGGGAGGATATTGACGTAGATGACATTAAGTGGCCTAGAGAAAAGTCCAAATGAATGTGGAATTGCCCTCGAGCACTTTTTATTGTATAGTTTTTCAAAGTGAGGCTATTATAAATTTATAAGTCCATGGAGCCAGCGTCACCATATGAAGCCCCAATAGATATTTACGTGGTGTCATATATTCCATATATGGACCGTGCAGATAGAAACATGTGTTTTAGCATCTCATATTCAGGTTATCTCCTGTCGTTTCCTCCTCCCTGGAATGTCCTTTACCTGCACCACCTAATAAAAAATCCTGCTCTCGTTTCATCACATATTGAATATATGTGGCCGTAACTCAATAATGTTATGTAACTATCTGAAACCACTCGATTCACTAGAATATTACGAATACCAGAATGCAACTTGTCAAAAACAAATATCCTATTTAAATATATTTTTAACAAGTTCAACATTAGAGACTGAGTATAAGAGTGACACGCAGAAACTTAGAAGTGGCTTTAGATTGAATAAATGAATACATGCACAAATACGAATGTAAAAAAAGGACAACTGAAAGGATAAGGAGCAGACAAGTAAGTTTTAACTGGCAACATGTATTCACAGCTTGTTTCAATGTTTCTCTTGTAGTTGGCTGCACTATTAAGGATTCTGAAAGGATAAAAAAGTCACGCAGTCATATAAACAAAATTACAACAGAGAACCGTTCTATATATAGACTGTTTTAAACAATGTTAGTCTTCAAAAAATATATGTACATGTATGGTATATATGTACTAATATATGCATATGCATGCATATATGTACATGTGCATATGCAACATTTTTGTTTATATGCTTGCGGTTGACGTATCCTTATAGCTTTAGTTGTGTGTATTACATACACATTTTCTTACATCAGATTTTGTACTTAAGCTTATGTCAACTTGATGTTTCTATCAAAAGTACAACGTAGTATGCAACTATAAGTAAAATATGCAAGTATATTAAGAGTAAGTGGTTGCAGAAACTTGGCGTCTAGGCAGGACATTGTCCTAATGTTAATATAAATCTATTTAGAAAGAAATGAACATAAGTACGGTATTTAAATAGACAATAAAATTACAGCAAACCCAAAGAAATTCAACCGACTTCATATATGGCATCTAACAATAATTCCTACTGGAATCCTAGAAGATGACGATAGACGGCCGTTGTTATTATAGGACAATGCAAATATGTTTTTTTTGCTTTTTCAAAATGAAAAACTGAGTGAAATTTTCTTTAATAAACGCAAACTTATAAGAGCAGGTAATCCTTTAAGTAAGTCACAATTTTTTAATTGGAGAGATGAAATAATTCATGAATTTTACGCTTCTTTCAAAAAACAAAAAAAAAAAAAAAAAAACAGACGCCTTTAAAAGAAATCAGACTGGTAATATATTAAAATTTTATTATTATTATTAAAGTAGAAAATAGTGAAAATATAAAGTAAAAACTGCAGAAAAAGACAATCAGCAAGATATAGCAGCCATTAACATCAATACAACATGTTGCAAGGTGGTGCTTTTTGAAAATTAAATTGTAATAAATTTCCGACTTCTTAGCTTCTTATGACTATTGGGCCAAATTTAAACTATCAAAAAAAAAATGAACGAAGCTTTCAGAAATATAGATCTGAAAGAAAGGACAATCATATAGTGGTCCAAGGTTAAGGTTAAGGGTCCTAGGACCCTTCTAAATCATGCTTGTCTTCTCTAACTGAAATTTTAATTTTTAATTTTTATATCTTGCCCTCAGGAATTGTTTTCAAGTTAACGCATTTAAATAAATGTAAATATTGTTCTTATTGTTTTATTTCAAAAAGTTATTTAAAAAAAAAAAAAATAAACATTAAAATAAACAACTACCTGCCTAAATTCCAAGCACACGTGAAAATTGCCCACACCCTCAGTTGCTTAAAATGTGTTTGAAATGTTATTCACCCATATTTTTCCTAAAAATTTTGCTTTGAGGAAAAATATTTTACTGTCTGCATGTCCGTCCTCACATTTGGTTATTAAACTCCAGAGTACAATGAACGTATGAGTTCAAGTTTTGATGGCATTGACAGCACAATGTTAAGGGCAAATTAAAACCAAAAAACCACCCATTGCTTATTGAGTAAGGTCTGGGTCATGGCACCCGCTTTTTGGTTTCTATTTAAACACATTATTTAACAAAATTATATTAAATACGGCTATAAAAACAATTAAGTTTGTAAATTTTTTACCCACAATTGAATTTTATTAAGCCCAAATTGTTTTACGTAATTTTTTTAATATGTTTGTTTTACAAAAAAGTTTAGCTTTTAAAATAATTTCAATAAAATTGATTTTTTATTTAAATGTTTTATGTTTCAATTAATGCACACTATTTTTTCGGCCTTTTTAAATATATCTTTTATTTTATCAACGAGCTTTAGGTATTTTTATATTTTTATAAAAAAGGAATTTATTTTATTTCACGAAAAATTAATTTATTTTAAATTTTTTCTAGAAGAAGAGGAGTCGAAATAATGAAATAAAATAAATTTGTTTTTTTATAAAAATACCTAAAGCTGGTTAATAAAATAAAAGATTTTTCATATTTCTCTGACAAAATAAAAAAAATGCATGCTACACCGTTGTATACTATATGCAACGCTGCAAGCCGATAACTTATATTTATTTATAATATACAACACTTGATTGCAAACTAACAGCTGACAATGACATAAGAAAAATCTGAAGGGAAAGTAGGGGAAAAAAATAAATTTGCAATATTATGGAATATAATAAATTTGCAATTCATATCGAAAACGATTAACAACATAAAAAATATACTGATGAGAGCATAATAGACACAACGAATTATCATTGAAAAGCTGCGAAAGCATTTAAATGACTAAATTATTGCAGGCCAAGCCTAAAAAGGTCGTTAACAATTGATGGAAACATTTGCAATAGAACAAAATTTAAAATTACATATGCACAAAATTGTGAAAGACACTATTGGTTTTTTCAAAAATATAAAAAATTCTTCAAAATAAAATTATTCCATTTTTTCGTGGTGCCTCGGAATGATTTTTCTTAAAAGCAACGTAATTATGAATGATCTCACGTATTATGTGTCACATTTAGAAGCTTAAAAAAATTTGGGGTTAAGTGAAGATCTTAAAATATCTATCGACTTTTTTTCTAAAGAAAGTTCAAGATTTTGTTGATCAATTTATACAAAAATCTATTTATCACCAAATTAAAAAAAAATTAAATCTTAAATGAAAATATCTTAAAACTTAGAAAACTGAGCTCTCTCTCTCTCTCTCCTAATTAGTCTGAGCTTATTGAATGATATTACATTTAAGTTTTCTCTTTGAAAATCGTGTAGTAAACGGTGTAACACTTTATTTGAAAACAACCCGTCTTTAAGTCCTTATACTCGTATATATTTTTATACACATTATTGACCTACTTATTCCACATATTCCGAAGGTAAAAATCTAGTTGGTAAGAAAAATTAAGCACCCCAACTCATGAAAGAAATCACTAGTCTTTAAGAGGTATAATATTTTCGATTTGTCCCTCAGGACCTGTGTATTTTCAAAATGCATTATACCTTTCTTGCGAACGTATTAAACTGCTAGGGACAGGGGAAGCGCAATAGATCAACAATGGTCGTAGTGCAAACGGGCATCCTAGGCCAAACCCCCATTACATTACCTTCTTTGGGAATTTTATTAATAATTTGAGTTGAGCCTCTGCATGAAATTTATGTAAATCGTTCCAAAAAGGCTTGTCACACAGCTTTTAAAAATAGGACCTGTGAAGATATGAAAGTATCATGATCGATTAAATTGGAGCCTAAAATTAATTTTTTAAAGGACCAAAAACCCATTTTATGAATTATTGGATTTTGCCACGCCCCTCCGCCCACAGACCGAAAATAAAAAATCAGACTTCACAGTGTCACCCGGCCGAGTATTCTGAAGGTTCCCTGGAAATTTTGTCAAAATCGGCCCAGCCATTTTGGAGCCATTACGTTACATACATACATACATACATACATACACACATCCTATTTTATATATATAGAAGATAACATTTTTATAAATCGTGAGCGTACAGACGCGATAAGAAATTTTTAATTATAATTGTGCGCGATAATGTCCTGATATCATGCTCGCATCGCTATCAGCTCTCAATTGCAGGTATTAGAAACAAATAGTTTTTCATACTTTATTATTTCTCTATAAATTATATTTAATATTCCATACAACCAACCATATTAAAACATAATTGATTTGTTTGTAAATATAGAAAATTTTTTTGCATTGTGTCAGTGCAACAAACTCAACGTCAGAATTTAAAAACTTCAAAGCTGGCAACATGTTAAATAACAAATTTTTAATTTTTAATTTTTATCTACTACAATGAAAGAAGCAAGGTTAGTACTTTTATTATGAACTGATTTAACTCTTGTCAGAAAAACAAGCCATTTGCAGAAATGTTTGATCATAGACAAGCTGCTTGAACTCCATAGTTTTTCCTGCAGCTATAGGCGGTACTAATATTACGAAAACGGTACCAGGCAAGTAGGTACAAGTGTGCTGTTGGCTGAAGTAGTTAACGTGTTGACTACAAACCAATTTATGACTGAAAACCTGGGTTCGATCCCTGTTCAGCACAAGTCATCAACATCATGAGTTTTTCTGTTTTACATTAGTGTGGCCTTATGTTAATTGTTGTTGGACTGTTTAAGTGATGAAGGCGTAGCACTGGTCACTGAACAGTATCGGCAGCGATTGATTGATACTCTACTACGCTAATGTACACTACACCACGGCAGTCTGCTTCGTTGGTAATGTTAGTAGAGTCCTCGGCGAAGTAAAACAATTAATAAAATGGCTACACATACACAGCTTTTAATAAACTTAATGCGTCTCCTTAGCGCCTGAATGTTACTTCTCTTTAAAAAAATTAAGTTTTTTTTAGACCAGTTTAATCATATATCACAAGGTGTCCTGAATCTATGAATTTTTTCCTCCCACAACAAAGCCATGTTAAAGTGGTCTCTTTCATGAAAAGTATTACAACTTGAGCCGTCCCCTAGCCCCAAAGTACTTGTTCCAGCGGCATGTTCTCTGATAGTTCCTTTTCCCCTAGGGACTGTTCTCAGCAGGCCTATATGTGTATATTATAAGAATTTCTTTCTATACAGTCTATATTCTGTAAATCAAACAATAAACAATTTCAAAAAACAAAACCAAACACCAAACAGAGGATGTTAATTTAGTTGCATATACTTGGAAATGTTAAGGCTAAACTTTTGCCGATCAGAGTGGAGTCGTTAAGGTGATCGAGCCCCTCTTTTGGGTCAGTAAGCCGCCAAGTAATTTAAAGCCTTTAACATAAACATTTCAAAAGGATGTTTTTAAAGTTTTCACTTTCAGTCTTACTTCTACCAACAAAAAATGCTGCTTTTAAGCAGAAAAACGAAGTCATAAATTTCTTTAAAATGTGAATATCTGTGTTAGTAATAAATGTTTTTTTTTATGTTCTACCACGAATGAAATAAAAATTAATAAAATAATTTTATGAAAAGGCGTCTCTTACGATAATTTCTTGCTAAGGAGTCGATATAATAAAGCCACCTTCACACATGCATTACACACATTTGCACAATTTTGATTGGAGTTGTAAACATCAATACATTCCCATATTTATATGTGTCCTCAAGCGCTCGTGTGTGACATTTCTAAGGATCAATAAAAAATGGATTAACGAGTATATACAAAAATTCCTTGATTTACTGTCACAACTTCTCATTGACAATGGGCTTGTGATTGAAATAAAATGGGATTAACTTTTAATATTGCCAAGGCAAGAGAAAGAGGAGAAAATTTATCCAAAAGTATGTTTGCAGGACTTTGTGCAGTTTTGTACTACTTAAGCAGAACATAAAACATTTTATGGCAGTATTTTATGAAAAATCATAAAATGATAAACGAAGTCACGACATCATTTATTTAGCAAAAGTAAAATAATTTTTTTTGTTTTGTTACTCAAAGAAATAATTTTTAAAAAACAAATGACTGATTTAAAATTTATGCTGATGGCGCAGTTCTTTAATGGAAGTGGGGATTTGTAATAATATATAGCACTTCCTTATTGGTTTTTTATAGGCTCATGTAGCTTTTACTGACCGACTTCTAAAACAGAAAATCTATAAAAATTTATTGTATATTTGAACTGAGACTTCTTTACGGGTTTCTCCATTTTCTCCATTTATAGACCGATTTAAATTTCTAATGGAAAAATATGCTTTTGAGTCAGAAAAGCGGAATATGTATATCCTTAAATATTTTTAAATAGTTTTTACAGCAAAATAACACTCTCTTTAGAAAAATAGACACTTGCCCCGCATTTTTAGAAAGTAGATATTCCTTTTAAACTATTTACACAGATTTGTGAAATAAGAAATCAGGCCCTTAATTCCAATAACTCAGGAAAGATAATAACCCTGGCAGAATAAAAGGATTGAAGAAGCAAAATACATTAAAAATCCTTTTAAAAAATAATATTGGAAAAGTGCATGAAATTATTGCTGATTGTACAAGCGTACTTTTTGCAAATACGATGAAGGGAATATAGTTAAAATAAGAAGATTCATAAGGTCCCAAAACTAAGCTAAATGTTCCATGAGACATTTTTTAGGTCTCTGGACTACATTGGGGTTACTCTCTATTGCGATGCGTATGCGATGAGTAAGAAAAGTGGTACATAATCGGATAATTAGTACCCTTTATTGAGTTTATGCGCATCTGATTTTTTCACTTTCGCAAAGTGGCATCAATGCACTCTGTAATTGTCAAAATCGTTCGTTAAAAAAATATTTTGCGCTAACAAAACATCAAACGCATCGCAATAGAGAGTAACCCCCCAGCTTTAGAAAGGGCTATTCCAAAGGAATAGATCTATGCCAACAAATTCACGTCAATCTGTATATTGAGGGATTCTAGAAAAGGACATCAGATAATTTTTCGATAAATTAACGCTTACGTGTCCGCATATCAATTAAGGCCATGACTATATATGACCTTGCTAACGTTATTCTCTACACTTTACGTTTTAATTGCGTTGAAAATGCAATTGTATTTTGCATTTTCTATTTATTTTCTTTATGTGCATAAAATACTCTGCTATATAATAATATATTTATTAAATAAATAAAAGTTCTTTAAGCTGCATATGATATATTCATATATATATACGTATGACTATATAGTATACAACTGCATTAGTATATATAATGATAAAAACATTATAACTCAAGTTATGCATAAATGGCATGAAGTCTTAAGCCAATCTCAACCACGACAAATATATTAAACTTTTGAAATGTCCTAGACAGCAAAAACTTTGTAACAATTTACCTTTTTAATGTCAACTTCAGTATATACAAATTTATGCACAATCATAAAAATGTATAAACCAAATCACATTTATAACATGACTAGTTAAAACAGCACAGCTTGAGGCAAAAACGCCTACAACAACTTGTGGCAGCAGTTATAATAACAATAATATTTGATACATATTTAAAGCCAACAAACTCTAAGTAACTCTGCCACCCATTGGAGAAAAATTATTTATGAATATTAGGATACGAGTATAAAGTTTTAAATGTTATTGGAGGGGGAAAATAAAAAGCAAGAAAATTCAAAAGATGCTTGAGTAAGGAAAAATTATTAAAGCCATAAAAGGGATATAAATTTTATATACAACAAAATATAATTTTAATTGAATTTGTTAAACATAAATTTCATCTACCGAGTAAAATACTTAAGGAATTAAACTTTTTATTTAAGGTTTTAGGTCCACCTAGTTGGTGAATAAAAAATAGCTCATTGGAAATAAATACTAAATAGATAAACCAAATTGAATATATACAACAATATATATATCGCAATAGATAAACATATCCTACTTAACATAAATCTTTCACGTAAAAAATGTCCTTGAAAGAATTGCACCGGAAGTGGTGCAAATGTTTTTAATATAATCTTGTCAGTGCGAGTGTTTTTTTTTGTTAGTTTGATTACTGTGCACTAGATATCAAGTCACGTTCACAGTATTTAAAAAAAAATGCTGTTTTTAATTTTATTTGTTCCACTGTAATACATTGTTAATATTTTCTCAAAATATTTTTATTTAAGAAGAAATTGCGAGCATCTGGTTATTGCACTAGCAGAACGGAACAGTAGTGTTTTCAATAGTCGCCACACCACCATTATAGCGTCCATGTCTTTGTTTTTATCGCTTATCATGTGACTGTATTGAGGAATATTAACATTCTTTTTCATGAAGAAATAATACAAAAGATAAATGTATTTTCTATTTTAACAGCAACACCAATATGTTTTATCGTTTAGCATTTTCTCTCCTATTCTTCATAATAACGTAAAACAAAGGTGACGAAATAAGTTCATAACATTTTCAATTTCCCAGGTCTTAACTGGAAGGGCAACACTGCTCCCGTCGACAGACATCTCTCAAAATTTGAACAAGCAGCGTGATTTATTTTGTATTTGACAGCCATTGATAGTAGACAACACGCGTGATTTGAGGAGAGAATGGAAAAACTGGATTTCGTGTCCTTATAAAGCATTATTTTTGATGGAAAAAACCCATATTCATTTTTAACTTCTAGAATAATTTATATATTTAATTTTATTAAATTATTTTCAATATCTTTTCATTCAAAAATTTTATTTTTTTACTTTTTAATTTACTAATCTTTATAAATACTATGGCAACTCAGCGCCATTAATTTTAATGGAGAAAGTGGTTTATTGAATGTCGTTGTGGCCGTACAAACATAGTAGAAGCCCAGTTAAGGTCCCTGCACCTGAAGTAATTGCAAAAATTCACGATATGGTGTTGGCCTATCGGAGATTGTGGAAGCCATGGGCATATCACATGGCTCAAGGGTTTAAATTTTGAATGGTAATGTCACACGCAATCGTGTGGCAACTTCGCAGTAGTGTTTGGCATTGTTCAACCGCAATGTGGACGAGAGTTTGTGCCGTTTCGTAACCGTGGACGAGGTGTGTATCTACAACAACACACTAGAGACCAAAAAGCTGTCAAAACAGTGGGTTTCTCGGGGTTAATTGCGCGCCAAAAAAGGCCAAGGTGAAACTGTCAGCCAATAAAGTCATGATGACCATTATTTGGAATGCACGGGGTATAATCCATCAATAGGGTAAAACATTATGAAATTTTTCACACAATAGCAAAACGAAGATGTGACAACACCCAATCTTTATGTGTCAACAGATTTGAAAAAAGGATACTATCCAACCCTGAAATAAAGTTTATATGTTTCATGTGGAACATATTTGGAAATGAACACATTCTTCTTCGCACTAATGAATTATATTTTTAGAACAGAACACAAACGTCCAGGAGGGGCAAAATATGTATAACAAAAACGTGAATGCCATTAGGATTGCTACGCATAATTTTTGTTTTTAATGTCCATCCGCTAAATTGGAAACTATCAATGAAATATTAAGACAAGTAGATTCTTATGTTTTTTACAAAAAACAAAATTTTCTATTAAATTAGAATAATGTAATTACCATTAGAAATCAACATCTAGAATGAATAAAAGTTTCGTTTTTCTTATATATTATATACTTTCCCATAGTATTACTTATAAAATTATGATTGTCTACGTCATACCAAGTCGACATCAATATATTGGCAATTGTGGGTCGTTATCGAGAACTATTAAATATTATTGATAGGATATTACCACTACTATGGCTTATAAAATTACAATTGGCCATCAATATTAGTTAATTATTGCCTACAAGGAGTTCAGAACTGCTGTCTTTTTTTTACTGTCGACTTGATGTGACAATCATAGTAAGAGGGAATATTTTTTTCCATATAATATATATTGTCTTGAAAAGCTCCTGATTCCAGTGGCCGTGCTTTGCTTGAAAAGCTGCCTTCTCTAATAACAAATTTACGACTCTTTAATATTGAACTAAGAGCGTAAAAGTTTTTGTGAATAACTTCGGCTTTAATTTGCTAATTAATCCTTCGTGCGCTACTTTATCAAAAATCTGAGAAACGTCAATAAAGAGATCACAAAGGATGAATGTCATTCACAAAACAACGACCCTAGTCCTTGGAAATTTCAATCTCCATATGTAGTACGGAAAAACAAGAGATTTTTTTTATTCTCTAAGTATTGAATATGTCTTTTTAAAACTTTCTTTATTCTCGCTAAAAAAATTAGATTTTCAAAAAATAAAATTTCTGATACCAAGAAGGTATCGAAAAAATCTCATATAATTATAATTATTTAAATTTGGTTTAACATTTTAGGGATAAGTATTTAAAAGAACTTATATTGAAGCACAAAGTCCAATGTAGTTGTTGGAGATGTAAAATAGCAGGTGCAGATGTTATATTGATGTGGGACCAGGATGTTTTACTAGAAGAGATAAATGCCCTTATTATGATTGTCGACGTCGACATCAATATATTGGCAATTGTGGGATCGTTATCGACAACTATTCAATGTTATTGATAGTTTATTACTATTACTATGGCTTGTAAAATAGCAAGTGGTTATCAATATTAGTTAATTATTGCCTACAACGAGTACAGAACGGCTGTCTTTTTTTACTATCGACTTGATGTAACATCGACGCGACAATCAGAATAACAGTGAATATGTCTTTAATTATGCTACTCTAGAGTATAAGAATGACAATGGACAGTGACTGACGAGTAGTCCAGATACGAATAGATTTTAAGCATACGTGGAAATACATTAGAATAATTAGAAGTCTAAAAGTTAACAACTCATTTTAAGTTCAAATTATTAAATAAATGAATTAACATTTTAATATTTACTATGATCCATAAAACCGTCTTTCAAGAAAAACAACAGACAACCCAGAATGATGTGAATTATATTGAGTCAAAAGGCTGTTATTCAAAGACGTTTAAGGGCAAAATTTTTCTACAGTATAGGATAATTGTATTTTTAATATTAAGCTCAAGTAACTACCCATACGTAAACCAATGTGTCCTTTGGGTGGCTTGACTTCTACTACTTAAGTATTACTTCCCCTTCTCATCTTACTATTGATACAACGTTACATTTCACTTGCAACTCTAGAGTTTACTTACAATATTCTTTGAAAAAGTTTGGATAACATAGTCAAAAATAATAAAAGTCATACACACATACTCACACATACACAAACAATTCGAAGAATCCCTTGATTTGGCAGGAATGGAAAGCAGAAATTGTAATAAATTAATCATGGTGCCCTTTTAACGTCAACAATCATTTGTTGAATACTGAAGTTGATAGTTATTGTTGTTGGCTCTGGGTTGGCTAATTGTGTGTGTTGTTCGTTCTTAGACGTTTCGAAGAGGTCTGAATTTGTACATGTGTGCTTATATCCTTAAGAGTGTAGACAACAGCAGGAGCAGCACTTCAATATGCTGCACATACAAGATGCCAGAAAAATGTACTCATTGTACTTATTTGTTGCAAGTTCTGTTTTTTTTGTTGTTGTTTGTTTGTTACTTCTGCTCATTTTCTTTATCGTATCATTACATTATACATATACAGGGTGTTTATTGTGCGAGGAATTTTACGCATTTCAATTGCCAATATTGGTTTGTTTCACAGCCGTTTTGATAGATGACAGTTGCTTTAGGTTTAGCAACATGTATCCATTTTACAAGTTGGCTTTACTACGGCAACAACTATAACAATGAAAGTTTAACTTGTGTATAAAAGTTTCAAAAACGATATAAATTTATATATAATGTGCTTAGAAAGATACGTGAATCAAAATTATATTGATTTTCATGCTGGCTGGTCTTACTGTTGTATCGGGTGATTTTTTTGTTATTTTTTTTTTCAATGTAAATCTTTTCAGTGTAAAAAACGATTCGTGACATGTAGCAATGCCGAAAATGCTCAGCAAGGTACGCCATTCCACCATAAATAGAGTAACAGATGAACAACGCTTGCAAATTATTGAATTTTATTATGATAATTCGTGCTGTGTGAGAAGTGTATTTCGCAAATGGTCCACCGAACAGGCTATTCAAGCTCTTCTGAACAAATTTCATATCAGTTTTACTTTATTGGAC
Organism: Germaria angustata; assembly: GCA_963681545.1. Classification (NCBI taxonomy): domain Eukaryota; kingdom Metazoa; phylum Arthropoda; class Insecta; order Diptera; family Tachinidae; genus Germaria; species Germaria angustata. The sequence goes on from OY813001.1 coordinate 63,232,973, forward strand.
ATTAATCCATCAATCCGAATACGGAAAATGGGTACCGAATATTGCTGCTGTATCGGCCAGTGTCAATGAAGACCGCGATATATCGATTGGTCGCCGTTGTCAACAATTGTGCTGGTGTTATTCAACCACCTGGAATATTTTACATACAGAGACCGGTATGAAACCGTACAAAATGCAGCTGCTGTAAGATCTGAAGCCTGATGACGTACCACAACGTCATTCGTTTACTGAATAGGCCTAAGGAAAGATGGATGAAGATCCATTTTTCAAACGAAAAATTATCTTCAGCGACGAAGCTGATTTTTGGCCTAAGGCACATAACTGCCGATTTCATGTGAAGAGCAGCCAGAGGCAGTTAAAGAGCTCACAATGCACCTCAAGCTCAAGATGCACTGTTTAGTGCAGTTTGTGGGCCGGCGTCATCATGAAGAACGATGAAAAATGCAACGTTGCAGTCAATGGAGCAAGCGATGATTACCGACTTTTTTTGCCCAAATGGAAAAATTGGACTTGGTTGATATGTAGTTTTAACAAGATGGCACCACAAAACGCACGGCACGCGATACTATGAACCTACTGCGAGGCGTGTTTGGTGAGAAATTAATCCCATGTTTTTCAGCCGTCAAGCTTATGCGATTTGACCCCAATAGACTATTTTTTTTTTGTCGGCATACATGAAGTCTCTTGTGTGTAAGTGTAAGCCAAATACAATTTCATCCTTGGAGACAAAAATAAAACTACCATTGGTGAGATACCGTAAAAAATGCTGGTAACACTATGCCAAAATTGGAGCTGACGAATGGGCCACCCATGGCATAGCCGCGGGCAGCATTTGCATAAAATAATTACCAAAAAGGTATTTATTTCGCCCCAAATAAATATTTTATTCACTTTTGCAAATTTTTTTTTTTAATTTTCAAAACACGAACGGTTAAAAAATCACCCATTAGTTGTTGCCGTAGCTAAGTCATCTTGTGGAAATAATACATCTTGGTGGTCAGTTTGGCTGGCATATTTATTTTAGCAGTTGATAGTAGTTGTTGGTGTAGTGTTCACGTACTCGAACAATTTGGACTAGAAAAATTATTGTAAATTTTTTTATAATAATGAAAAAATTATGTGTTTGTTAATTTTTACAAATAAAAGTAAATACTGTTGTTAAACATACGCGGAATGGAACTCAACCAATGTCCCACACAATATCTAAGTTGTACTAATGTGTTGGAATTAATCCACCAGAAGGCAGTACTTTGCGGACGACGTATGTACTCTTTAAAACGAATGAGCCGAAAGCGACGAGCATTAACATTATTTTTTTAAATTTTATTAAAATTACTAATTTCAATATTAAAACGAACTTTATATAACAAAATTAAATTAAACATCTGAATAATGCACTGCAGGTACACTATGTTGGCATTCATTAAGATAGACGACTAACTTGGCGCCTCTGATCTTTACTGGGTAATCAATGAGTGCGGACAGTAAAATTATTTCGTAGCAGACCGTTTCAAGACCAATTTGAATATGTATTTATATGTAATGGAACTATGGATGTGGTGGCGTGTTGTAGTGGTTGCCTACAAAACCAAGTACCGCGGTTCGTTCCCAGAGGACAAAAAATTTTCAGCCTGATTTTTTCGAGTTTTAAAATTAAGTGGCTTCAAGCCCCCTCCAAAAAAAATTCTATCCAATAAGCCCCCGGACTACCCCCTCTCCCTGGAAAAGAGGATAAAATTATGACAAAGGTCAGGCTGCCACCACCCGCTGGGAAAAAGGTAGGAAACAAAGATTAGTAAAGTTCCTCTCACCACTATACCAAATTACGAAGAGGGCGTTGTTTCTAGGCAACGACAGATGACACTCCATTACCCTAGGACCTGCTACAGCACCACCAATTAACGAAACTGATACAATGCGAAAACAATTGCAACAACTCGTATAAGATGGAAAAGCTTTATGGAAGCCAAATGCTCGCAAGAGGGGTAATGGAGAAAAAAAATCGAACTATGGGCAATGGTTAGTAATACTAACGAGGTCTTATTGAGGGCAGAGTTAAAAGTCTATTACAAGAGTTCTGTTATACACGCGGTTCTGGATATAGCAATGTTGAAAATTTATTTAAGGAAATCTTCAGAGAGATTGGAATATCATAGAAATCCATTTGTGTGATCTCCTCGGAGCAGGTGTCCAACCCTGCAAACACATTGCAACGCAGTCATTGCACGCTTAACTGAGAAAAATTATTACTTTAGGATTCAAGTGTTAATTGCTACGAATGTAAAAAGTAGATTCTATAAATAAATAAAGCGATAAAAAACTTCGCTGTATAAACATTTTAGAATACAGACTTAAAATGTGACCAGTATTGTGCCACATTCATTCTCCTTCTTTCAAAGGTTCAATTGGTTTACTGCAAATTTACGTTCCTTTTTCAATATTTATTTACTTATTTCGCTTTTCTATGTTTAAGAATATTAATGTTATGAAAATTTAAAAGATTTTATTTATTTTTATATACACATACCGTGGGTATTACTTTAATACTCTAAATGTCCTTATTCTTTCACTTTTAATTGTCTGCTTTTTAGTGCAGCTGTTTTGTGCAATTTCATTCATACACCCTGATTGTTTTTTCTTTTATATATTTTATCCCCTTTTAGTTCTTTTTTTTCTGATGTCCTTGTAGTGGAATCGAGAGTATATGATATGTGCTTGTGTGCTTGTATTGTGTGGCAGCTTTAGATTCGTATTTATATCACTGCTTAAAATGGAAAAGGGCGTAACAGAAATCTTTCAAGAAGAGTTAAAATTTTACTAAGTACTGGTTAAGGACGAAATCATATTTATTTCTGCATAAATAATAGATTTTTTATTTTTTTTTAAATACGCTCTTTTCAATTTCGAATATGGTAGAGCTGAAAAATAAATTTGCTGCGAAGAAAGTTAATAAATTTTTGGGGGTTTTCGCGTATACTTGATTCAGACACGAGTATTCATCAAGAACTTCATTGCTGGTAATTTCTTGTTTATTACATCCTTTTGCATTTTAGTTGATGTAGGGAACAATTTCATAGATCTGTGAATAAGGACTCCAGTTACACAAATATTAAACCATAAAAAATAAAAAACTATTATAAACATTTTTGAATATGGTCATAATACATCGTTGTAATACAAGTGATACTGGTATATGGCACCAGGACCTTTTGAGTTTTCGATATTTTGTTTGAATATAAATGTACAGTTTTACTGATTTCAATCAAACTTCATAGTTTTCTTGTAACAGGCAGTACTACGTCTTGTAGATCTTTTATTTTTCTATCGCTCTTTAACAAAGGACACAAAGGTCCTCTGTTAAAAAGCTTGATTAAGGGGTTTCACTAAGTATCAAGTTAAATTAGTATATAAAATAAAACAATCACAAAAGTGTGTATCCTTGAACATTATTTGGTTAATATATTACACAAGCTTTAGGTCTTATTTTGTGGTTAAACAATTTTATTTAAAATTATCGATATTTCAAATTGTCTTGAAGATGATACTCAATGAGTATAAAAATATCGACAATTTTAAATAAAATTGTTTAACCACAAAATAAGACCTCAAGCTTGAGTAATATATTAACCAAATTGTTATAAAAAAGTCAAAAAATATAGAGATATTACTTGAACATTATTGTTAGCAGCGAATTATGGCTGAGAAAGTTTTTTTTTCTAAACTACATGTTCTATCGACAAATTCCTAATGCAGCTTCAATATATTAAGAGCTAAAAATAAGTGTTTAAGTCTTTTGATATTTGCAATAACTTGATTTATGCAAAGCTTTCCCAACGATCTTGCTCTACAATATCTTGTATACAAGATCACCCCAAACAATTTCAAAGAAAATTTTACTGATACTGCGCAAGTCTTGATCGTTTTTCCTAAAATCTTTCTTGTTTTTATTTGTGACAATTTACTAGATGTAAATAACTGCTCTTTTTTGTAATACTTGTAATTTTCATAATTCTGTACAACGAAAATGAAATGAAAAATTTTAAAGATCAATGTTTTTACAACTGATTATAGTAGAGGGAATAGTCACCACGTGTCCTATCAACCTCTTGCCGCTTTGACGTTGATTTATGAGACATCCTGTTTATAGAGAATTAAATAAAAATTGCTGCAGAAACGCAGCATATGAGTCACGATATCTATGATTTGTGGTTTATTTTATGGTCCGATTATGGATTACAACCGAACTTCAATTGGGTTGCTATTCAGCAATCCACTAATTTACAGCCTCAGTGGCCATAAGTACTCTGCTTTATCATTCGTTCTGTACGTTCCGAACGCTTTTTTTATATGTATTTTGACGTCTCTATTTTCTGAGAGTGAGAGAAAGAGAGTAAATTTAATGCAGAACAACAACAAAAATTTCGTACAGAACGAATGGGTGAATTTACCTTTAGAAGACAGTTCTATGTTCGGTTGCCGTCCATAATCGAGCCATTATTTATAAGCAATAAAAAAGGAGCCTATAGAAACACATGAGCGTTTGAGAAGGTCAAACATAACAATATGTATCATACTATTATTATCAAGTGCATCACTATATCATATTATAATCACATAAGTCAATCAATCTATATATTGGGCTCTTAGATTATTTCAACTCAAATATGTGTTTAATTTTCTTGTAGGTATATTTTATACCCTGTAATCTAAACTTAAATCTTTTTTTAGTATTTAAATATTTCACCTATTAGTGTTCAAATTTTCTTTAATATAAAAATTTTCATAATTCTTTATGATTATTTTAAGGCATTTGTATGATGCAAGTATATCATCTGCTTTCAATCGCTTGTGATTAAAAAATTTCTGGACTCCTTTTATTTTCACAGGCTATAGGAATTGATCCTTTAGTCAGCTGGGATAGTGCTGATTTGTATCAATTAAACAATTAAAAACAAAATCTTAACTTCTTACAACAAATAGATGATGCTGCGCCACATAAGTCGAAACGTACTGTTGCAAGCAGTTGTTTGGTTGGTAATATCTTCAATATTAAATTTTTTACACGGTTTTAAGAATTAATTTCTTATTATATTTCCCGGCATACTTTACAAATAACATTAATATTATAATATATTAACAACGTGACAACTACTATTCTTTACATTTTACCTGCCAATGTGCCAGACATTAACAAATCTCCTCATACCGACTTAAATGCACTGAGTCCTGTGATGGCAGAAGTAAGTGCAATTATGGGAGTAAACAAAAACAAAAACAAAAGCAAAAATCAAAAACTTTTAGCAGCAATCAGGATAAAAATGTTTTTAATAAGGATTCTTTAGAGCTGTGTTGTTCAGTTCAGTTCAAAACTTTTTAATTTTTCTTTATCCTTTTCGCCGTCTTATTCTTAAATCCATGTGAACATGTGTGTCTGTTGGTGGTTGAAACGTCTGGATGGTGTGTAAAACCGAAGAGTTTACTATGTATGCCTGTGAGTATGTGTATGTCAACAGAAAAAAATTAATTAATTCAATTACTGATACACTTTTAATTATGCTCTTCCCTGCTGGGTTATTCGATGTTAATCCACTTCGCTTTTTCCTTTGGCAAATTTATAAAATATCATATTTTTAATTTTATTCGGAAAGTTTTGATTTTTAAATCTTAATAACAGCTGTTGCGCACTTTGTAATTTGTGTAAACAAGTTAAAAGGCTTTTTCTCACAGACACGTGTGAAAGTAAAAATAATTTTTATTTTAGTCCTTGCATTTTGGTTTAATGCGTGTGATTTCTGGTACTAATAATATTTTCTCACACATGTCAGTCAGGTTAAAAGTTATATAATTGGTTGGTTTGTAAAGTTTTAGTAACAACAATAGGAATGTAGCCTTCTAAATACAAAACAAAATTATGGAAAAATTTACTGAAGAAGAAAGTTAAATTTTTTTGTAAGAAATTATTACGGTCAAGTTTAGCTAATTTTGTCAGTTGTAAAAAAGTATGCGAGAATTATTATCAACTTGAAATATTTGTAACAAATCAGCACAGCAAATTATTATGCTTAAACTTTACTTTATTTATTTTTTTATAAGATATTTAGAACTCCTTCTTTCTCTCGAAAACGAAGCAAAATATAGCAGCTTCTACGTTTCTGATTAATAGAGGGTGATTTTTACCAACTTTTTTGGCAATACTATTTTCGGCAGCACAGCTATTTTCCTGTAAAATGTTACTATTAAACATGTTCAGTTTGGTCTTTAATTTCACCATGAATCGACTTACAAACGAAAAACTATTGCAGATTATTGAATTTTATTAATCAAAATGCATGCTCAGATAACTCCACTTTTTTATCGGAAAATTGTGTTCAGCGACGAAGCCCGTTTCTGGTTGAATGGATACGTGAACAAGCGAAATTGCTGTATTTGTTAAAATGCACTATTGGGTGTGGATTATGGATCAGTGGCATCATTGGACCGTAATTTTTCAAAGACGACGAAGGCAGGAACGTTACTGTGAATGACGAGCGCTACCGTGAGATTATTACAAATTTATTCCCCCAAAATAGAAGAGCTGGACTTGGCTAACATGTGGTTTCAAACAAGAAGGTGCCACAGCATGCGAAACAATTGCCAACTGAGATATGAGTCCGGTGAACAGTTTGTTTCACGCCCGGGGCCGGTCAGTTGGCCGCCTAGATCGTGTGATATAACCCTTTTAGACTATTTTTTGTGAGGGTATATTAACGATCATGTCTATAGGGACAAGCTTACAATGGTAGACGCACTGGAAGCCAATATTGAAGAATTTATTCGTGAAATAACGGCCGATATGTCGGAGAGAGTATGCCAAAATTGGATCTATCGTATGAACCATTGTAGGCGTAGCCGCGTTCAACATTGGCATTAAATCATCTTTAAACACTGAATTATATAGAATGTTCTATCCAGATTTCCCTAAATTTTATATGATCTTAAAAAATCACCCTTTAGTACACTAGAAGTTATTGAAATGCAATCATAATCAAGTGATTTACACACAGTTGAAATAAACTCCTTGATTTGTGTCACTTGGATTGGATACAATTGTCATTGAATGGTGTTACATAAATTTTCATAAATGTATTTTAAATAAAAAAATCGGAGCAATCTAAAATTTTGTGTTTTTGCAAAATGTTTTGCGGACATTTCATAGGTCGCTAAAAGAAATCATCAGTAAACTTTAAGCATTTGAAAACATTCAACTTCATATGTTTATGCCAAACGAATTAAATACAATATGAGAATCCAGTATTGTATATGAACCATAAAAACATACATAATCATAATAGGTTTAGAATGTTTTTATATACAAAACACAAGAAAGAATTATACTCAACATGAGTCTATTTTTATTTTTCTTGCACTTAAACACTTTATTAAAATGAATGAGAAACATGGGAAAAATCTAAGAATTTTCGGAAACGATTAAGAGAAATATAAATTCTAAATAAAATTATAGATATAAATTATATTGAGTTTCACTCGTAATTTTAACAGAAAATTTTTTATATGGAATAGTTTTTAATAATGCAGAAAATGTAATACAATTGATTTGACTTTTTTTGGTTCAAATGCATTGTAATCCTTTGCTGCAGACTTTTACAAATCCGTTTTTAAGGGTTGATAGTCAAAATGGTTTGAGTTTATTGTGCAAAATTATTGCATAGAGGAACGATATTGAACGTTCAAAGTCAACTTTTTAAATCGTGTTGATCTTATATTTATGTTTACAAGAAATAATCCATATTCAATAAACGTACAGGAACATTAAGGGTGAAAGCAGCGTGTTCCTGCCACCACCTCAACCTCCAGCTCAGCACTTCGAACGAAGGGTCATATATTTGGTTTTAATGTTCACATACTTATTTTTACATACAAACAAAATGATATCGCAATCAGCGATGCCGTTTTGGTAATAATTCTGATGATTCTCCAGTGTGTAGATGTGCACATTTTAAATTGGGGTAACTTTTTTTTAAGCGTGACTGTGTAGATTTATATAGTTTTGTTTTTAAGATTTGTTATATAATCAGCAATTTCTTTTACTATTAACAAGTTGAAGACTAAAGAAATCACTTAAAATTTTTAGAAACTTATAGAGAGAAAAAACTTGAAGAAAGATTTTAAAACCACCAAAAAGATTTAATTAAATAACAGCTTGTCAGCCTACAAGCATTCAAAGCGACAAGCAGGTGATTTGCGTCCTTCTAAGAACGAATGAAAATGAAGGCGAACAAAAACGTGATCATTTCTATACAAGTTTGCCACCCACTAAGAGATTTCTCTGTCATGTTTCGAATGCAAATGTCAAAATCAGACACATATGAGTAGGCATTTGTCAAGCGAATGTCAACACAAAAATTTAAGGCAACAATTCCAAACAATTAAAAACAAAAATAAACAAATCAAAAGGAGAAATAATAGGAAATACAAGCAAATAATGTTTTATGTGTATAAAAGTAATTGAATAACAAAAAATATATGTATGTATCCTTCTAGCACATAAAAATCAACGTTAAATCTATTGTATTCGTCAGTGATACATACCTGTACTTACTTAAAGGCAAGAAAACACGGAATTTTAAGAGGATTAGTACAACAATTAGTACAACAATGAGGAGAACAACAATAGTTTTTTTTCCAATATATTATAAATTTTGCTTTCGAAGATTTTTTTCCCTACCCATACACTTTCCTGCCATACCTAAAGTGGGCAGGTTCAAATCGAATGTCCACAAGCACTACTGCCTCTATGCTCCCTCACATATCCTATTTTCCTAGTTTCAGCAAAATGCACTGCATAAATAAGGGTCATCTCCTAAGTACTGGTACAATCGAGAAGTAAAAATGAGGCTGAATTATTTTAAAGATTTTTGCCTGATTTTTTTGAATCTTTTTTTCCAAAAATTTTTATTTATTTAATCTTCCAATTCAATTGCATCTTCAATTGAAATATTATTTATTTAATTCTTGCCAATGCCATAGAAAAAACACTAGTTTTTACGCTTTCTTCTGTGTGTTCAACCAAGAGCAAGAATGTCCTTCCAAAAATAAATACAAAATTTCGAAAAAAAAATTTATCTTCTAACTGGCATTATTACCAAAAACTGCAAAACGTCGCAAAGAAACATATTTCACTACTATCTTGATTTGTCTTTGCTTTCATTTGGAGCTTCCCCAGCTTCCGCTCATGATCAGGCTGTATTTTCTTTGTTATATTTCATACATTGAACTTTTTTTCACACCATAACAACGATTCCATGTTTACCTCTAAGTGCAGCATAAACTGATTGTTTATTCGCAACACAGCAATTCATCCAGCCAACCATTTTCCCATTGATTCATTGCTTCATTTAGTTATCGCATTTACGTCTTGTTCCTTATCATTTAGTCTCCAGTGTAAGTTGTTGCTTTCAATAAATTTTCCTTTTAACCCACAAAAAACAACTCGCAGCAGTCCTTCCTGCGTAAATGTGTTCTTCCTTTTTCTTTGCTTATCTTTTACTTCTGGGTTTCGGTAATATATTTAACATGTCACGCGGAAGCTGTGTTTAGGTAATTCACAATTTGTTATAAGATTTTGTATAAAAAATCTGACTATTAAATTCCTACATATTTGTAGGATGATTTTTTCTATTGTGCCAAATGGTGATCTTGACATTGAATTCAGACATGATATGATATGTATCATGTATGATTAATAGAATTATTCTAATTGAAATAGACTTTAAAAATTTATACAATTCTAATATGTTTTTTTTTATATCTTTGAATCCTTAATTAAATCATGTCTTATAATGTTACGGTTACTTATTAAAAAGGACTTGTTATTCTGTACCTCCAATGATGGTTTTGAGTAGCACCGAGTCCTTTGGAACATTAAGACCTGATATCTTCCAAAAATAATACAGGGCTTATCCTTGTACTGACACAGGATGCATCCAAGAATATTTCTAAGCCACAAATAGCATCCATCCGATTTGGAAGCCATTGTTGTGAAAAGATCCTTGGGGGGTTATTCTCTATACGCTTCCGTATTACAGAGTACACTGATGCCAGGTTTGCGAAAGTGTAAAAATGAGATGCGAAAGGAAAATGCGTAATCGCAATAAATGGTACCAATTATCCGATTAGGTACCATTTTTCTTACGCATCGCAATAGACAATAATCCCCCTGATCATAATAACTTTTACGATCGTCTCTAAGTGTCTCTGCAGCAATATCGGCCATAATGCCGTTTAACTCTATTAGAAACAATATTTACAGATACCATCGTGAGAGAGCTAGGGACAGATGGCAGAAAGTTCCTCCATACAACTGACCGACAGAGAGTCTAACAATATCTCAGGACTCATCGCAGTGCTTACCTATCACTAGCAGTTAAGCAGACGCCCCATGGTGCGTTAAGCTCTAGCTATAGTGAAGTTTATAAGGCAGAAACGTTTTTCCCGGAATTCCCGGAAGCATTCATTAGATGTCCTTGCGGAGTTATCAGCGATTTTCCGAGATGACTCTTGTCATATCATTCATCTAGTCTTAGATACGGACACCGACAGGTTGGCTTGGACGAGCACTGGATTTTTATCAATATGGAATCACTTGAGTCTACTCAAGTTAGCAAGTTTGTGCACTTAAAGAACATTTAAAAACTTGTACCCCTGGCAGTATTTGTTGTAGACTAATTTTCCTGTACTAATATCATTAATTTTTCGTCATCCTTTTAATAAAACTTTGTTTAGTTCTTTTAATAATAAAAAAGTACTCAAAAAAGGAGCCTAAATACCCGAATTCTATTTAACATAGAAGCAGCCCATCGCTGGAAATTATATTTTATAAAGATTGGAACGTTACGTCCACGATACATTTTAATGCGCTAAGCTTTTGCATTGCTTTACCGCAATCAATAACGATCAGCTAATCCGTTTTCTTAAAGGAATAGTACGGTGGTACGGTCCGCTAATTCTACCTTTATCAAATTCAAGGTATTGAGAATTATATCATGTTACATTAAATATTATGAATCGTACATATAAGATTTTCTCCTTTGATATTTACAGTAGTTCACTTTAAGAATTTATGTAAGGGAACTAGCGCAGGCAAAAAAATGCTTTCATTTAGAAAAAATCCCATTTTTATAAATTATGATTCAATATGTACTTTTCTGTACCTCGGATATAGAAGAGGTCTGAAAATTTGGAGCTAAATCTATCTTTGGAAAAGGTAGCTGGGGGAAAAAGCTAAAAGAAACATATTTTAAACCTCCATAACAGATGGATAAAAATGTGTAAAATCCTTCAAGATGGAGTCAGCCTTTGATACTCTAAAACTTCTATTCAAATAGGTGCGCCAGTTTTAAGGAATGGGGCGAACGTGATTTATTTATGTGTAGATTCTTGTGTAAAGAGTTTAATATAAATGATTATATAGTCTTACATCTCTTGTGATATTTAATATTCTTTTTATTATTTGCAGTATTAAATACATAGAAATTTGTTTACTCTAATAACATACCGAGTCCTTTTCATGTTAAGAGTTCGACAATAAAAATAAAAATGATTTTTGCCGTTGAAAGTATTTGTGGTTGTATTCAGTAAATCGTCCTTGTACGATTTCCTGGCACATTCTTGCCGTAAAACGTTGTACACTGACTTGTGCCTTAAAGTCTTATTATAAGAGATATGAGAAAAAATAAACTTTAACCGAAAAGCCAAACAAAATCCAAAGGTGTGGCCGTATTGAAGAAATATTTGGCCAAATAAGAATAAATTCCATACTATTTGTTGTATGTTTTTATTATAGGAAAATAACACCCATTTTACGAACTTTATGATATTGCTAGGATGAAAATGTTATTACGGCCATCATCGTTTTATGATCGATTTCGCATTGCGGAATATACTCGTACTCCGGTTATAGATAACACAACTCTCCTATTACTTAACCCATTGGCGGCCAAAGTAAAGCCAATGGTAATTTGCATTCCCATTTATTTTTTTGATTCCTAAAATCCATATACGAGTAGAAGTGTGAAAGAAATGTACAAAAATAGTTGGTAAATGTTTTCGATTGAGCAGCGTTGTATGGTGATCTTTATCAAAATATTGTGTTCATATACTTTCGTTTTCGTCGTAAAAAAAATTTCTCTTCTCACTAAGTACGGGAATTAGAATACGGGAATTATACTCAATTTATATCGAAATTATGTACTAATTGCTCAAATTGATTAATTGAGTTCTTGTTTGGTAAATTGAGCACAGTTAAGGCCATAAATGCCTTAATTCTCAAATGGTACAATTAAGCTGCATGTATGAAAATACGAGGACTGTTCAATAGAAAAGATGATTTTTTGAAATTTCTCAGGCTACGTACATTCGATTAGCGATTTTTTAATTTTTGTACATTTGCCTCGAACATATGTTCTTAGTTTAGTTTGTTTGTGAGACGCATAACAGTTAGACGTGTTTTGTTCGGTGATTTTCTCTTGTGGGAAAAAATGGATCAAAGAATTTGCATCAAATTTAGTGTAAAAAATATAATTAAGTGCTCAAATGCACTTGAAAAGTTGAGAGTGGCATATGGTCACTGTACTCAGAAAAATGTTTACAAGTGGTACAATCTTTTCAAAGACGGTCGAGAAGATGTGAATGACGACGCACGTCGTGGAAGCTTCATCTCATCAAAAACCGATGAAAATGTTGAGAAAGTGAGGAAAATTTTTATGGAGAATCATCGAAGCACTATTAGAGAAGTTTCAGAGGATGTCGGCATATCACTTGGCTCATGCCACAAAATTTTTTTGTTGCAAATTTTGGACATGAAGCATGTGGCAGCGAAGCTCGTTCCATAATTGCTGAATTTTCAACAAAAGAAAAAAACCGTCGCATGGGAAATGTTGAATTACGTTAACGACGATCCAGATTAGCTTAAAAGGATCACAAATGGTGTCGAATCATGGGTATATGATTATGACATCGAAAACAAAGTGCAATCGTCCAAATGGAAGATCCAAGGAGAGCCGAGACCAAAAAACGCACGCCAAGTTCGATCAAATGTCAAGGTTAATGTTTTCTTCGATTACAGTGGCGTAGTGCATCATGAGCTCTTGCCACATGGTCGTACGGTTAATAAGGAGTATTATCTTGAAATTAGGCGTCCCTTGCGAGACAGCAATACGAAAAAAACGTCCGGACTTGTGGAAAAACAATTCATAGCTTTTGCATCGCGATAATGCACCTGCTCACTCGTCATTGCTTGTTCGTAATTTTTTGACTGAAAATAATTCCGTAATCATGCCTCAGCCATCGTATTCAACAAGCGACTTTTTCCTCTACCCAAAATTGAGGAGACCCAGGAAAGAACGGCGTTTTTCGACGATGCTGAACAATTCTAATTTTGTGTTTTCAAATTGTACGGCCGTCAAGATTGAATAAACATGCAATAAGTTTGTGGTTGCAATCGTGTATTTCAACAAATATTTGTTCACTCCGACTACATACAACTTCAGCGGTTCACATAAAAACATTATGTAGTATATACGTTTGTGGCCATACACATAAACAACACACACTCACACGCACTCACACAGTTTCGTTCGAAGACACACACATCAAAGTGCAAAAAGGAAACGAAATTGTTGGAGCAACAGAACCCTGCTCTAGACTGTTGTTCTAGTATTGAGTGAAACTGAGGGCTGGTGCTTTTGGAGTCAAAAGCGTAGCTAAGGAATATTTGTAGCAGCACAACTTAAGCAGAAAAAAGGAAAAACGACTACATTAAAAATAAATTCGCTTCCTTTGTGTTGCAATACAGAAAGGACGACAAAGTTGGCGGGAAAGTGTTGTTTGCTTTAAGCTTTAATATGAGTAAAACATTTTTTTATGTTGCCAGCTTTTTCCCTTTTTTGTTCATCTCTACATAATATTTCAGTGGTTTATTTTTTGTTATTGTTGCTGTGATGACTGATAATTTGCAGAGTGCTGGGGGAGCAACAACGGCAGAGTGTTAGTAACGTCACACAAATTTTCACTCCCACATTCAAAATTTAATTCTTTTTAATTTTTTCTTTCTCTTCTTTTCTAAGTATTTATGCAGTGTTGGTGTTAGAAATTTATCCGCGTGGTATAAACATTAAAATTATAAAAAAAGAATAATAATAATACACAAAACATGCAGAAAAGAAGTAGCTTTAATTTTGTCTTCTTTATACTCGTACTCATATCATGCCACACAACTACGCCATTCGTTTGTAGAACGTACCCTTCTTGCACTTCCTTAGTTGTTTCCTTCAACCAGATGACATGATTCTTCCGCATAGGAAAAACGTTAAAGGAAAATATTTAAACTGAAAACACTTTGTACTGTACAAGCAGCAATATCAAGAAGGACCCGACACATTTTGCAAGAATGAAAAAAAATTATAAAAATAAATAAAAAATAAAAATAAAAATGTGGAAGAAATATTGTCAACCATGTTACTAAGTAGAGATTATCCCTCATCACCGTCAATGTAATATTTAGCATGGAACTGAAGACATTACTGCACCGTAGTGAGCAGTAAAGTGATTGAGTTTGTAAATTCAGTTCGAGGGTGAAAAAATGTCATTGTTTTTCGCCTTTTATTTTTCAATTTATTGTTATTTTTTTTCTCTCTACTATTTGTTGGCTTGTTAAAATGTCTGTATCATTAATATACGGATGGTTGGGCATTTAACGTGGGATGTATTCAATGAAATTAATAATATATTTTTTTTAATTTCACCCCCATAAAAATTAAAACAGTACACCATGGAACATATTACGAAAAGGCGGATTAAGCACTTGATGATTTTTTTCCAGAATTTCCCCTTCGTTTTCAGAAAATGTCTTAAAGCTTAATTAAAGCTTTAACCAGATACATTTGCATAAAAATATACAAAGAGTATTCAAAAAATTCAGAGGAACATGACTTAAATAGATCTCAAATAAATTCTAAGTAAAATAAAAATAAATTAATGAAACAAATATAAGTAAAATACTATTATGATGGCCACAAGTGGCCGCTTTAAAGTCAAATTACTATCAAAATTAAACGCCTTCATATTGTTCACTGGGTTACCAATAAAATTTTCT
Organism: Germaria angustata; assembly: GCA_963681545.1. NCBI lineage: Eukaryota > Metazoa > Arthropoda > Insecta > Diptera > Tachinidae > Germaria > Germaria angustata. The sequence continues at coordinate 63,248,124 of OY813001.1, forward strand.
ATTAATTTTTAAACCCTATACAGATATTTGTTTTTAATCGATCATTTTTAAATTTTATTTGTTTTCTACATTCTCGCTTCAGCCAATATATGTTAGGTTTAAGGGGGCAGGGTGTCGCCTCCCATACAAAGTAGAACTTAATAATCTTATATCTTATATCTTGCTCAGTATAATAGTGAGACTATTCAAAATTTGCGTGAGTTATTCTGGGGCCAAGAAAAACTGGTAGGTAGGAGCAATGAGAATGGTAACTCCCATACAAATTAATACCTAGTTATATCAGGCCCCACAAGTGATTATTTTTTTTTTACTAACGTGTGAATCAGGGAAAGGGTACCTCCCATACAGACTTCAAAAATAGTCTCTAAAAGGTGTAATGTAAATAAACTTTATTAAATAAAATTTAGCCGTTTTCGAATGTATCAATGTATACAATTCTTAAAGATCCTTGAACCCAAAGATTAGGAGCTAAAGGCTTCATGCAGAAATTGTTCTCAATATTTTTTAAACACAATTAAGCACAATTTGCAAATGACTCCAAGTTCCTTTTAGTTAATGTATTGTGTCCTAATTCTTTTGAAAGCGTTTAGAAAAGAAAATATATGAAGTAGAAACTAAATAAATACAAACGTTGTTTGTAATTTATTCTTTGAAGGGCTGACTGATTTTTATCTCTTCTATTCATTATATTCAAAGCATTTAAAGGCAAATAATGCCGGCTAAACTCGTCTTAACTGTGCCAAACACTCCCTAATGGTCTCAAACATAATAGAGACATGCAACCGCTAACACATTCAGTCAATCATTCACTTAATCCTCTAACTGAATACGAGTATAAACAAATAGTCAAAGTGAATGCAATGCCGTGCCACAGTGACATTCTTATTGTGCCACCAAAAAACCACTAAAAAAAAAACAAACAAACAAAAAAGGCTACTAACAACAACAATAAGCTGATAAATAGGAATTGGAAAAATTAAATAGATTTAGAATTAGAACAACAACAGCACTTACTAATCGTATGCCAAATTAATGATAAATTTTTTATGTCTTGAAAAAAATTGCAATAATAAAAAATATAAACAAATAAACCTGACATAAGGAATATTTATGAATATATTAATTTTAAAATCAATTTAAAACGCAAGTTTAAACTACACAACTGCGTTAGAAAGGGTGGTCCAACCATGATGCACGATGTTACTTGTGAGTCACACCTTAACATCAAGTTTTTTGCCCAACTTAATTTGACATTTCTTTTTTTCCAGTGTTTAACAAATTCAACCATGGAGAGGTATACAATCGAGCAGTGCGTTAAGATTGTTGAAGCATTTTACGAAAATGGACATTCAAATCAAAATGCATTTCGTGAACTTCGTAATTTCAACATAATCGACCATAATTGTGGGCATTTTGCAGCAAACATTAGTGTGGCAGTAGAGCCGTCAACCTCGACTCGACGCCATGCCCAACAATTGAACTTCTCACGAACATCACGGATGCGAATTTCGAATAAAAATTTGAATTTACACGCTCACAAGGTTTCATTGATTCATGAGCTGAAGCCGTCAATACGCCGAATGGTTGGTTGAACAGAAAAAAGTGAGTGGTGACTTTACAAAGAAAATCATATTCAGCGGCGAGGCACACTTTCACCTCAGTGGATTCGTTAACAAGAAGAATTGCCGCATTTGGGCAAAGGAGAATCTACGAGTGATTGTTGAAAAGCCGATGCATGCACAAAGAGTGACTGTTTGGTGCGGTGTATGGGATGGCGGCGTCATCGGGCCGTACTTCTTCGAAAATGAGGTCGGCCAAGCAGTTACGTGAATGGTGTTCGCTATCGCGAGATGATAACGGCCAGAAATTGAGGATATGGACCTGGACGACATGTGGTTCCAACAGTATGCTGTAACTTGCCACACAGCCAACGAAACAATGGTCGTGGTATCTTACTTCGTGGCGATGTTAACTGGCCGCCACGATCATGTGATTTGACTCCCTTGGACTTCTTTCTTTGATGATATTTAAAGGAAAAAGTGCACCTCAATAAGCCAAGAACAATTCAAGAGCTAAAGGATGAGATAATTCCGCACATTCAACGACACTCAACCTCAATTATGTCTCAGAGTCATTGAAAATATGGACCACCGGAAAGATGTATGGCACCGAAGCTGTGACGAGCATTTGGCCGATATTTTGTTACACACATAATGGTCATAGATCCTTCTATCATAATAACAAAATGTTAAGATAATTCTTAGAAAACTTTTTGTTTTATTTACAATTAACATTGTGCGTTTTGGTTTGACAACCAAATCACAATTTATTAAACGAATTATTATGTGAGTAATTTAAGCTTAAAGCTCATTTAAATGGAATGTTTGGTTATAATATAAGACCTTATTTTGAATATTAATCGAATTCAAGATAAAAACTGAATATAACAACAATAAATAAACTTGAATTCCCTTAATAATATCCAAGCCTTTTCGAGTTTTGTAAGAGCAATAATTCTCTTACACAATTGATCTAATCCAGACTTGGAAAATTGTCTCAAAAACTCTTATACCAACTTCATTCTGAAAATAAAACCCACTTGCTTTCTGAGATTAAATCAAGCTTGAGCCAATTTAAGACTTTTGTCAAAGCGTGTTTATCGATTTTAATATTTATTTCTCAAAGTCCGTCCTTTTTTATTTTGTGAAAAATTCTGATAAAACACAGGAGACGTAAGTAAAATGTGTATCGTTTGTGGAAAAATATTTTTTAAATATTCTATAAATTAAAGTTGTGCCATAATTTTGTAATTATTGTTGTGTAAACATATTTATTTTCCACTCTTAGTGTTTGTTGCATAGTTTTGATGTTTTTTTTTTTAATTTCTATTTTGGCTATTGTTGCTCTATTCCTCGTTATTTTTCCTTTGTGGACCATTTGCTTTGAAAATATTGTATTTTATTTGTTTTTTATTAATCCTTCTAATTAAATAATGCAAAACAGCTTCACTATCAACGTTTAATATTGTTGGCCATCTAACACTCCCAAAGGGAAGTTTAATTTTTGCATTTTTTATCCATTAGTTCAGTTTTATTACATTGTGTTCATGTTTTGCTTGCCACGCTCCTTGCCATTAATGTTGTTACTATTTTACTGTATTTATTGTTGCTGTAGGTGATTCTATGGGCATTTCCTTTCATCTTAATTTTGTTACAAGTCACTTAAACTTTGTTTTCTGATACACTTTCCTTTAGAACACACACGCATGGCTTTTTCCTTTTATATAAAACGAAGACGGTTTGCATTTGTCAGTGTGTGTGTGTGTGTATTTTTTGCGTATGTTTTTGACAACTTACGTATACATTTGTTTTCTTTTTATCTTCGTTGTTAACATGTCTTATTGATTAAGTTATGACGGATGTTCTTTATTCAATAAGCTGATTAAGGACTAGGGATCGCAAGGGTACAAACAACTGTATTCAATATTCAGTATCCACATATGTGACGATATTTCAAGTCGTATTTAAAAGCTTTTATACATTGGTCCATTTATTTACAGTCCATATATTTACAATCGAATGTAGCTTTAGTCTGAAGTGCGCAGAAAATTTATCCTATGAAAGTAGCCTTCGTGTTTGATGTTACTGCAACAATGAGTTGCAGATGTGTCACAAATACCGCAAGTTGCTTGGAACTCAATCATTAAGGAGTTTTTAACTTATGACTGAGGAAAGTATCCCTTGAGCCTGAATTGTTTTTTGGCTAGGACCCTTGGAAGATCGTGTTAAGGCAGTGGTAGAAGCATAAATGGTGACAATGAAATCTTTGGGGCAGTGCCAGTCCTTTGCTGGAGCTGTGAATCAGCAAAAATTGTAAGTGATATTGCTACACAACAAATGCCAAGACATCCTAAATAACCCTCTTCAGCATTGCAGAGTTCTCCATGACGACACCTTCATAGTATTAAATTAAGATGAAGAAGATGCACAAGACCCTGTGTTCTCCTTAAAATTTCTGATGAAAAAAAAAAAAGTTTGTTGTTGATCTATGATCTTGAGAAATCTTCCAGGCTCATTGACTCCTCCATCCGTGGAAGCGTAAGACCTGTAGAGGATAATCATGGAAATATTTTATGTGTACACAGACGGCTTCAGGCGAAGCGATAGAGTAGGAAATGAAATTTATTATAAGAGTATATGTATTGTTCAGACTCTGCATATAGTACGAAATATCGGCCACAAAGCCAGCGGCAAACTGGGGCACATATGATATCTAACTTGCTCCTAGAATGCGGGCATACCTAAATGGAATGGAAAGATTTTCTATCATCATACTAATTTTGGTGCGGGAATACGGAGCATATTTGAGCAACGTTAATTAATACCGACTAACCGTACAAGACATACATCACAGCAAAAATCTACCTTCTCTGTGTGTGAGATTCTAACGGCTTGCAAGCGCCAGATTGGGCTCCACAGGAACAAGGTTAGGTTAGGTTAGGTTGATTGGAGGGGTGTGATAGCCCATGCCATACGACATACACTTAAGTGAAGGCTTGTTGTGCGCTCCCTTTAATTATCGAACACAAACTGCCAGAGTTCTGCGGAAGAATTCGAACCTGGAACCTTCGCACTACGAGTCTAGTACACTACCTACTAGTCTACGAAGGTCAGTCACACACAGGAACAAACTGGCGTAAATCTGGTGGCTAAATAAACCCACTTGCTTGCAGAATCTTTGGTCTAATATGGTCCAAGAAGGAAGTAGGCCAGTAAGTGGGGAAATTGTCTTACTCTTTAACTATCTCACAGCTTATCGCATTTTTTAATATTACGGATCGAATATATTTCAATACACGTTTGTTATAAAACACAAATTTCAAAAGAGTCTCTGCCGGCAATACGGTATGCAACTATTGATCAAACTGTCAACTTGATATTTTATTGAATATTAGGGTCTAAGGTTATTCTAATCTGTGACGAAGACTCTCACAAATCACAAAATTTCGACAGAATTTAAGCAATTTTTTGGTACTAAAATTTAATTCTTATAGTTTAATTCATAAAAACTTAACACACCTGTATTAAGGAGTGTTAAGAAAAATGTTATTCTAAAGAAATTATTTTATGAAACTTTTAAAGTATACAAATTTCTACAAATATCTTTATTCGTGTAGCAAAAAGAATAAATATTTCATTTTAAAAGTTTGAAGTCACATGTAGTGAAAAATATTACAAAATTATAAACTTGCAACAGAATGCACAGTAAAATCTCTAAGAAATGCTATAGAACAAATAAAATATATATATGAAATCTTTTTAAATCGATATTTAAACATCCTTTTTGCCCGATTAAGAAGAATATTGTGAATTCTTCTTTATTCGTCATATTTTTGTTGTTTTAATTTCATAAAAATACTTTTTTATATAATATTGAATTTTAGAATTTGGGTTATTCTCCCCAATTAATCGTTTAAACCATTAGACAAGGCCACAGCAAATAATAATTTTTTTTACATGTTTAACTACTCGAATGAAGTTGTAAGCGTTTTTCTACTTCATCGTTGAAATCACCTTGTGCTCCTTTGAGCGCCTTCTGGAGCACTATTTCTATATAGTGGGATATCTATAAAATTCTATTTTTCCTTAATGGCCAACAATCTTCTCAAGAAATTATTAAAAAAATATTACTTTTTTTCAAATTCATTTTTCTGAAATTCTAAATTTATTTCAGAAATACCATCTAATGTGTTCCTTAGAGCACCATTTCTATATGAAGGGATATACCTGTAACTCTCTATTTTTCCATAAAGACCACTTATCTCTCCGAGAATGTGTATTTTTATAATTGTTTTTTTGTATTGTTTTGAACGTTGATCCATGTTCCATGTATTGTCTCATATGGATCCGATACCACTTCCTAAATTATCCACATTTCTTGAAATTACCCACTACTGTTAAGTGGCTAACAGTGCTCTGTTAATCGAAAAATTAGCACTGTTAAAGAAATTGGTTCTTGTCTCTTGGCTACTTAAATTGAAATTTATCTTCACACATATTAAACAATTATATTTTAAATGTTTGACTCTTCAAATGAAATTGTAACTTGTAACCGTTCTTCCTCCACATCATCGTTGGAATCAAATATATGTGTTCAAGTTTGGTCACTCGACGCTAAGTCCGAGGAATAGGGCAGATGAGGCAACAATTCATAGTTCAGGAAATTTTGCCACAGAAACTGCACATACATATGTGTGTGCACCCTTGTATTATCCTAGTGGACAAGAACTTTTTTCGTGGCCAAATAATTAGTCGTTTTTTTTTTTATTTTCATTCAATCGACCCAATAAAATGGCATAATATTCGCCATTGATTGTTTTTAACCTTTTGAAGGTAGTCAATGTGGATTATACCGCAACTTCTCTGCTATCCATTCATACTGAGAATCCCACTGTCATGACTGATTTTTGGTCTCTGGTGTATTGTGGTGGAAACGGCTGTAAAACTCGTCTATATTGCGGTTGATTAAATTTTAATAGGATGCCTGTTGACAATAGCATTGATGCATTTTCACTTAAGAGGCGGTAAATTCAAAAAGTCAGGTACTTATTAGCCCACCCTCGTATATTAAAAAAATATTACGATATATAGCATTTACATTTTAACTAAAAACGTATTTTAGTCAACTCGCTTTAATACATTTTAGCTGAAATTCCCCATTTTGATACGCCATGTTTCGCAAATTGGAAGAATAATGAGCCAAGATTTTGCAGAGGTATAGTTTTTATCAAAATCAGGGAGGGGTATGGTCCAAAACGTCAATTTTATAAATGATGTTTACAAAATTTTTTTTTTTATCTTATTGAGCTTTAAGGTTATAAGGAAATGATAAAGTTTAAGTATATAGCCTGAACATCTTGCAACTGGAGTAAGTCCATCCATTAAGAGATCATTTCGGTGATTTACGTTTTTAAATATTTTTGTTATATCTTCAGCACAAAATAAAATCATGTACTTTTTATATACCTTTTTAAAGTAAAAACTATTCCCTACGAATCAGGCTTGAGATTGAAAATATTTCCCATTTAGATACCCTGTGAGCTTTATTTTTATATCCTTATGCCCTTAAGAAATTAAAAAAAATATTTTTAATTAATTGTACTTTTCTGGTACGAAAGGAAACATCATATAAAATAAGTGATCGAAATTTACCACCGGATAGCGGCGTATATCCTCTTTTTTTGGGGGCAAAGACACATAATTTTATAAGACCTTAAATCCTTGCTATGATTTATTTCTACATAAAATGCAGCATATCTAAATACTACACTTTAATTATTCTATATTTTAAGCTTCGAATACAAAAAATTAATTTCTTTTCGAGATTTTAAAAACGAATATAATAAGAAAATATTGTCCTGTTTTGGAAATCACATCAAATGTTGTTTTTTTCTCTTACTAAACTTACATTATGTTTTCAATTCCTTAATATATGATTTCTATTCATTCTTTTGTACCTTTGCACACAAAATAAAATGAAAAACCGCATTGTCCTGTCAAATCCAAAACATCAGTTTTTCTTCTTCTTATTTCTCATTTAAGCAAGTTCTTCTTTATATAAATGTCCTTATTTTTTCCTTTTAGTTGATATAAATGATTGTCATATTAGAAGAGTTAAAGTCGAAGGGTTTGGTGCGTCCATCTTAATAAGTCGTAAGCCTTTCGAGATTAAAGTTTGCAGACTCTCACAGCAAACGGTAATTTTTCATAAGCTTATTTTTATTGTTTTTATTTTTCCCTCATACATTTTTTTAACTGTGTGATACCATCCTGTCAAAGGACATTTACATATAAATACAATTTCTCTTTTTTCTGTTGTATTTTTTGAAACTGTTTGTATTCACGTAATTGTAGTTGGGCTGTTTTGGTAGAAATATTTTTATGTGATGGGATGCCATAAATGAGTTAATCTATCGTTTTGTCTATATTTGTCTTCTCCCCGATTTGGCATTTTGTGCTTTTATAATGTGTGTGTGTGTGGCTGTACGTGTGCCATTTATACGATTAGTATGATGGAAATTGTTACAATAGGGAGTTATTATTTACATTATCGTAAAACTTTTTTGTGCTGACGGTATGTTTCGCTTTCATTTGAATACCATATGGTTAGAATTGATGTCTTGATTTTCAAATCAAACTGAGCAGCAATAAAAGAACATGACCAAGCACTTCAAATGTTTTCTGCTGAAAGAAAGGAATGCTTGAATATGTAACTACTTATTGAAGCTCTTTTTAGTGCTCTCAGGCCGACAAAGTACAGTTTAGCAATTGGCCCAGGCTATCGACACAACGGTCAGCATATTTCCGTCGTCATGCATAATGATGGCAATTTTATGAAAATAAGTAGTCATTTAAGGACTTGTGCTTTAAATAATTATGGAAAATCTGTATGATTCAACTCTACGAGTAAGTGTTAAGTAGAGAACATAAAATAATTTTGGTGACATGTATTATCATCAATGGAGCTAGGAATTCAAACTCATTAGGAATCTTTGGGAGATTATGGACACTTGGCTTAAAACCATTTGCGTTATCAGCAGCCGAACTATGGGATATTTTCAGCAAACAAATTAAAAACGGATTATAAGTAATAAGCCAATTACTAAAAGAAATTATAATATGTTATGATAAATTTCTTTATATTCTTCCTTTTTGTTGGGTCTTGTTTCTGTAAATTATTTTTCCTTCACTCACCAAGATCTACCTGTATGCCGAATTGAGGCTTTCTAGGTGTAGTGGAAGTGGCCCTTAATATTGATAAGTCATTCATATCCCGGGCAGTTTTTCAAACTTGACCTATAGAGAGAATCCTTATAATACAATTTGCATTATTTAAGATTAAGTAAAGCACAGTAATGAGGGAGATAAAAACAGTGCGAATGGCTTCGCGGTAATATACCCGCTGCATGAGCTTGATCTTAGCCTTGGAGCAAGATTTTTACGACAAAGTTCTAATAGTTGATGCTCAAATTACAACTTTTATTTAAATCGATGGTAAGATTTCTAAAAAGGATTATATTGTAAAAGTTCTGGATGGTTAATGCTTTGTATGAAAGGAACAAAAATATATGAAAACTTAAGCCAAGTTAGCAAAATTTGAACTAAAATTGGGCATTTCCGGTTTCTTAGTGCGACAGGCATGTACTTTATGTACACAACTTTTAAACGAATGCATGTCATACTTTAAAACCTTTACGGTATAATAAGGACACCCTGGGCTAATTTCTGTTTTAAAATAAAATATAAAAAAACAAATATTGTGGAAGTTAGTTAATTTGAAATTTTCATTTCCGGTTTTGCAAAACGAAATTTAAAAATAAATTTTTCTTGAAAAGATCAAAAAAATTTCCTACAATAAAAACTCATTTTACAATTTGTTCTTTTTCTAGTTACAAAAAAAATTGTTGCGAAAAAAATAAATTTCAAAAACTTCAACATTTTATCACCCCATAACTCGACAAATCAATATCATACAAAAAAAATATTTTTATACACATTCATTACCTACTAGAGGTACAGTTGTGTCAAGTAAGAAGAAATTTGTTAAAAAAGTTTTTTTTTTGGGATGTCCCCTTTCACATGAAATGTCTTTGTTGTAAAATATTAGAGCATTACAACAATATGACATGACAAGACACACTGTGAATTCCTCACATAATTTTAATGGCAACTGAAATAATACTCGTACATTACATTTATAGCTGCTTCCATTTAAATAGTTCTTCATCTTTCTTACAATCTGATTTTAAGTGTCAGTAAAATTAATTCAAGGAAAAAGGTGTAGGTGTTCCCTTTTTGCCTACAATATACAAGTATATATATGCATGTATCTACTTTTATGTATATTATATACACATAAATATTTTCCAGTACTTTCTCTCGCAGTATTTGCGAACTTAATGCTTGATAAGAAAACCAATAATTTTTTTTAAGTATTCTTCTACAAAAATGTAAGTGTGCTCTGCAGTGATACCATGTCGCCAACCCATGATACACATTCAAGCACTTAGTCACCCAGCGGGTGTCCTTCCTTATTTCATCAATATTTAATTTATGTATGTACATTGATTTTATTTTAATATTTTTAAACAGCTTCCACTTATTGATTTTGTTCGTTATAAATGTGATTCGGGCAAAACATTGTCTTCCACGACAACTACTCTTCTATCGTCTTTGAATGTTTTATAATGTATTCGCTGAGCTGGCATCAACTGTAGCCGTGGCATAAGAATGGACTCACTCCAACATTGCACGCTTGCTTACCTTTCAATACAACTTGATTGTTCAGTAACCCTTTTTTTTTCATTTTTTTATTATTTTATAACCCTATTCCTCCTGCCGTCATTGAAAGAGAGAAAAAATTTATTTATTTTTTATAAAATAAGGGTGCTGTTTCAAGTAAATATTTTATTTCATTTGAAAGTGGGAAAACTGCAAGATATACGAAAGAGAAATAATAAAAAAAATATATAAAATTATAATAAGGAATTTTATTGTTGTAAGCGGTTTCCGTTTTCGTGCAAATATTAGTTCTATGAATAGAGCCTTTTTCTTTCACGCTGCTGAGTCTTATGGGAAGACGAAATGCGATAATGAAGAGTATACAGGCAGTCAAGACGACTTAGCGACTGTTTCTGGCGATTTTTCTACAACTTCTTTCCTTATTAAGTAAAAGACTGGACCGTTTAATTTATACGAGAGCCCTAAGTCCATCTGCATCCACCAGAGTCTAGTACCTGTGACCTTCTGTGTGAAAAACAAATTATATTTTTATCTCCAGGAGAAATTTTATTGCTCGTTTCTAACAGAGCCTGAGTATCAAATATTACTGCTACTCATCTTAGACAGGTGACAACATTAGCACATCTATGTAATTTTACGCTTAGACGATGCAGCTTTTCTTGCAGCAATTTTCAACTTGTAAGCAAGAGAGTGAAGAGGAAGAAAAATGAGTATAGATTTGCATATACGTCAGATTTATTTTGTTCTCTCATTCGTTTTATTTTCTCAAGTGTAGATTAATGTAAGACCAGTGCAAGAACAACTTCTTTGTAAGAAGGCAAATGCAAGTCAGAGAAGAAGAAAAAAAAACCAAATATTGCTGCAAGAAAAATTTCATCGTCTAAACTGGACGTCGCTAGTGGAATGTGATTAATCAAACGATTTGACGAGTTTTGCTCAACATTCGACGATTTTGTTTTGTAAAACTTTTAAAACAACTTTCAATTTGGTGGAAAAATTTGCAAGTGCACATTGGAACTATAAATAATAATTTGGGTAAATTCATTAATCTGAATTAATATATTCAGCAATCGAACTCCAGCCTTTAACATAAAATTAAGTTTAAACAATATAAATCGAAAAAGGAAATATATAAAAATTAAACTAATTAAACTACAAATAAATTAATTAAAAAACTAAACACAACCTATTTAAATTATTTCAAAATCATTATTTAAGCTAAGCTTAACAAAAGTTTCAATATTTTTTTTTTCGCTGTTGAATTGAGCGCGTGGCAAACGTCGTGTCTGGATTCCCGCAATTTGTGTCCTCTCGGTGTGTGATTAAAATTTATTTTTTATAATTTTTGTACCATAAAAACGCAACAACAAATTGGTCGATGATATAATTTACGAGGTTTACGGCAAAATAGTTAATCACAGCGAAGGCAACATACAAATTGAAGGTTTCAATCCCTCCGCCGAAAAAATTGATGAAGGTACCGACAGAACAGTGGAGACCGGTGCTGATGTTGTTCTCAACCATCGTCTGCAAGAATCCTTTGCTTTTGGAGACAAAAAGGGCTTCACCTTGTATTTGAAGGACTACATGAAAAAGGTGTTGGCTGAATTGGAAAAAAGAGCTCCCGATCAAATCGATGTCTTCAAGAACAATATGAACAAGGTAATGAAGGAAATCTTGGGTCGTTTTAAGGATTTGCAATTCTTCACTGGAGAATCCATGGACTGCGACTGTATGGTTGCCATGTGCGAGTATCGTGAAATCGATGGCCAAAGTGTGCCCGTCCTAATGTTCTTCAAACACGATTTGGAAGAGGAGAAGTGCTAATTGAACATTATCATCAACAATAGTTTTCTTTTCATGTAATCCCATTAAATATTTAATTCCAATTTTTTTATATTAATTTAATTTACAATATCAATTGACTAGTTTTGGACAAAATTCTTGTAAATTTTATATTTTGTTTCCTCATGTAAATTTTTACAATATTTATATTTGATAACAGGATTTTATTTGTGGAAAAACAAGACTCGTATATACCTTTTGAGCCATGTAGGAGATATTGTTGTAAGTCCCAGTACAAATGTGCTAACCTTTTTTTACAAAAGAATATTGCAAGGCTAATGAAGATTCTAGTTTGATATAATGTCCTTTATTTGTACCCAATTGCCAATTGAATATACAATTGCACCAATTCTTAAAAAAACTGATTTTTTTCTACTTTTTTCTTTTTACATATTTTGGATGCCATTCCCGCTTTTGCACGTTTTTCTTTGTTTACAGCACACCTGATTTTGACAACTTTATTACAAAAACAAATTTTTGTGAACTGCAACGGCCTGCTGCTATAGGCCTTGAACTTCAGGCATAAAATTACGAATAAGACTCTGTCTCTCTCTCTCTGCTAAAAACACAAGAATTTCGCAAGTTTATTTGCTCAATGGAAAAGGAATATTATCCTTGTAGATTACCGCTTATAGCATATATTGTTTTTTTAATATTGTTAGAATTTTCAACACTAGAATTTAGATTGATGTTGTCGTCTGATGGCGGCTTTTTGCAACACAATGAATTAATAAAAAATTTAAGATATTTTTTTATATTATTTTAATTTTGGCTTTGCACTTTCTTTACAGTTTGAAAATCGGTAATTCAAATTTATTTTTATCTAAGAGCAATGAAAAATAGGTCCAAAAGCTCAAAACACCCTATATATTCTACTGTTTGTAGTTTTTTTGAAAGGAGTTGAAGGACTTATTGGACAGTCGGCCGTCATCTAAGAGAAAGTCGGCCAATAACAATCCAAGAGCAGCCACTTATTGTGGTAAATTTATCAGGGCGTTATTCTTATACCGCATTTCACATATTTTATATATAATTATATTAAGTTTTTTTTTTTTATTTTGAAATCTTCCTACATACAGAAACTCTTAACGAACATATGGATATTTTCTAAATGGCCTAGAAATGTGCCAAGGATCACACAGGGCTTCTTGAAATATATACTGGATTTTTATAATTAACAATGATATATTTATACATATTTTTGGGACAAGTTTACTACATTATATATTGTTTCATTCGCTTATTGATTTTTAGTGAAATATCAAAAAAAAAATACTGTGTGAAATTTGAATCAAGACTGTGAAGTTAAATGTTGTGTGGCAATAAAAAGGAAGTAAAATTCCTCCCTAAGCTTCCGTAAGAAATGGTTAATAAACATTTTGTTTCGACACAAAAATCAAGATACAAATTTGGACGGAAATTAAAATGGCGGCAATTGTGATTGGGTAAAGAGACCAAAGTGGAATTTCAATAACAACTTTTCAAATAGTAGGAGTAATCAAAATTATGAATAATTTAAGTTAAAAGCAATTTAGATCCAAGAGCCTGATAAATAAATAATAATGAATAAGTTGATCGTTTGTTATAAATAATAATAACTATAACCAATCAGCTCTTTAAAGTTCCAGATGTCATTTCCTTATTAGTGGCATAATTTCTTATTGTAGAAAAGGGAAACTGATTCCTTTGAATGTTAAGATTTTTTTCTCTTGTAAATTATTCGCAGTCGCTAGAGCTTAAGCAACCATTCCCTGAATATAAGATTAGAACGTGCATGCGAAGAAACAGCATAATGTTTGTCTTCAATAAAATTATATAAATTCAATCAAACGTTGTGTGTGTTGTATGTACCATATGCATGTTGTAAGTACGTAAATTGTAAGCAAATGTCTCTGATGTTGTAGGTATTATAAAACTTACAGTTGTACTGAAAGATAAAGTACATCTCTCTATGTTATATAAAATGTTCATAAAACGACTTTAAAAAACTAATACTTGTAAATGACACCTTCCTCACCGCATTGGATAAGGGCTAAAAATAGAGCGACATCAAGTATTGAGGTTTATGGCCTGAAAATAAATATTGAAAAAATGAAATACATGATTGTCAGCAGGGGAAACTTAAGTAACACAATCGCATTAAAACTGAAAGACCTTTGCGTGGAAAGAGTAAACAGTTCCACATATCTAAGTATTATAATCAAAGACATATGGAATACAATGCCGAATTGAATTGAAACGGAAAAGTTTTCACCAGCCATGACATAAATCTGAAAATGAAATTACGTTAAATCAAAACATACATATGGTAAGTGTTATAAAAGCAATAGATGTAAAGAAATACGAAGCTTTTGAAATGTGAATTTACTGAGTCATATTCAAAATATCACGGACCCATATCAATAAGATACTTCGAAGATAATACTACGGAAGAGATCTCTTCAACATGATAGAGAAATGGAACACAGCATGCATAGACCACTATAAGCTTAAATAAATATACTATATATATATATATATATATATATATATATATATATATATATATATATATATATATATATATATATATATATATATATATATATATATATATATATATATATATATATATATATATATATATATATACACTAGAGCCCCGACTTGCGTCGTCCCGATTTGCGTCGTTTCGATTTGCGTCGCTTTTTAAAAACTGGAAAAATTCGATTTGCGCCGTTGCAATTTCAAGTTGCGTCGTTTTGACCCCGATTTGCATCGTTTTGATTTCGATTTGCGTCGTTTTGATTTCGATTTGAGTCGCTAAAAACGGTTAAATTCTTTACTACAGCATTGTGGGTTACCACTTTTAGCATTTGTAGTGCCTGATATTCATAGCATCTTTGCTGTCTTTTAGCATTTTTACAACTTCTGGCCTGTACATTAAGAAGTTCTCAAATTGCGTAAAATAAGGGGAATTCCCTTTTCTTTGTAATATAAGTGGTGCTAAGAACAACTGTCTGGTTATGGTAAGAATTTAGCGTGTTATTTGCCGAAATCATCTGAAGAGCTCAATGCATCTACTTTTTATGAATATACATACTTATGTACATATGTAAATGAATTTTATTTTTATTATGTTTTTTCTTAATTTATCGTTTCATTTCTTTATAATAATTATAAACATGTGTTGAACTAAATAAAATAAATAAATATGTACATACATATTCAGACTTGTTTTTATAAAAAATAAAAAATTTTTTGCTTTTTTTGAATATTTTCCCCAATAAATTAAATTTCAGTGCATTTATATAGAAAAATGTGATTCGATTTGCGTCGTTTCGATTTGTGTCGTTTCGATTTGCGTCGCGTTTCTCCGGTCCCCATTAACGACGCAAGTCGGGGCTCTAGTGTATGCATATATATATATATATATATATATATATATATATATATATATATATATATATATATTTGCAATAAGGAAATATGTCTACGGTAGGAATATACACCCTTATTCTAGTTGTCGTCATCGTCATCACATCAAGTCGACATTAAAAAGTGTCAATAATTGTTGAAGGTCACTCGACATATTTTAAGTAATAGTAATGCCTTATAAATAATATATAAATTGTTGTCGGCAACGATCGTACATTTGCCATAATATTGGTGTCGACTTTATGTGACGTCGACAACGACAAAGAATGGGAGAAAAATACTGTCGATTTTCGGAACTTTTCCGTTTCTAAAAAATTTTTTTAATTAAATTTAATATATTAAACATTTTAAAGCGTTATGAAAAACCACTATGCTACGGCAAAATGTAATACAATTATGATCCTATTAAATTTACTTCACTAGGGTTCTAGGCCTAGTTGAGAAGGTTTATGGTAATTTAGAAATTCAGATCCTTCCATAAAATTCAAAGTAATTGATAATAAAAAAAGAATTTTTAGCGGATAAATAAATTTGTTACCTGGATTTATAATTTTTTGTATTATTTTTGCAATATTACGGCGGTGATAACGTATTAGTTATAAAAAATAATTACGTTATAACGTATTATATTTATAACTCATACGCCCTCCAACAAATTGACACATGATAATGTGTCAATGTTTGCTGCAATGATTGTGTTGAAAATATTAAAGTTTACACAATTCCTTTAGCTAAATCATGTTTTTTAATTATATAACAATTTACCTTCTTGATACAAGAGGCGGCAGTGGTTTTTTTATAATTGAATAAAGTCAAAACATACATCAGCCTAACCAGAGAGTCCTTGGGAGTGCTTTAATAATTAAGAAATAAATTAAACTAACATTAATTAGTTTGTTTATTCGTGGACAAATGAAGACTTAATTTGCCGATGGCTTTTTGATAATAATGTTTATCATAATGATATTTAATCTGATTGTTAAGTCTATTTCAAATAAGTATAATGTGTATAAAGTAATATTTCCAATCAAAATATACTCCAAATACCTTGCAATAGTTAACGTTCATGATACTCATGTTATTGTAGCTTAAGTTTTGTATTTCCACATTTGATCTTCCTGCATACAGATATAGTATGTATACAAATGATATATCTGATCAAAAGAAAATCAATCATTGGTCAATATCCGACAAAATATTGCTAAAACTACGTTCCATCTTGCCCATTTGTTAATTCCTTGAAACGTTAAACAAAAATAACCTGCATACAGGCAGTGTTGCGCTTTTCAGTTGCTCTAAATAATCCGTTTCCAATTGTCAAATGCAATGATAAAAATTGTTACCGATAATAGCGACCCCTGAGGGAATCCATTCTGCGATGGAACTATATAAGAAAGTGTGCCATTAGAACGGATAATAAACATTCTATTGGTTAGGAATGATTTTCTTTTTAAATTAAATTAAACATTTTTTATCCTATAAGACTTTCCAATAGATTTTGGAAATCTATATAAATACCTATTCTATCATATGATTTAATGAAATCAATTGAGATTATCGAGATATGATTCCTAGACGAGCGATGTTTTTATATTGTCTGTTCTAAATTCGTAAAGGAATCTAAATGTGACTGAAAGTAATTTTTTGTATTAATTGCAATATTTTGTGCAATTTTACACAAAATCTGTCTTCTACAGGTTTTTTAAGCTTTTTTGAATACAACCAACAATAAGAGAAGAGTAAAGAGAGATGTCGCTTTAACTATTTTAATACTAAACAACCTGATGTCTTCTTCTTTGGCCATCATTTTTATCATTTTCAGGAGACATTACTTGGCAAAATAATTCTTGCTAGTGGCACAGAAAATGTTGTTTTACATATATATACAAACAATAACGTTCACAAAGATTTCTAATGCTAAAGGATTTTTAGTATGCCTCATCTTGCCTTCAAGAGGAAGCCTTATAGTCACACTATGTAACATTTTTTTTTTGGGAATTTAATTATAATGATAATAAAATTTTCATTATGAATATAACTGAAGATTGTTTTTTTCCTGTTGTAAATTCCTTACTAAAACATGCACATATAAAATCCTTTTTGCTAAATTATTTTCCTCCAGTTATTTGCATAAAGAAATGAATTATCCAAGAAGCGTAGAGTGCCTTTTTCAACTAAATTAATATTAAATATGTGTACACAATTCAAGCAAGGCCTATAGCATTCAATGGCTTACGAACGCTTTGTTAAAGGAATATTAAGCTTTGTAGCCACGAAGATGGAACAAATGTATAATTCACCGCTCTATTATCAATTCAATATATCAACTTTCCTTGTCATCTTATTAAACATCATGTTATAGACCATCTACTCATCTACTCTATTCCTTTATTGTTGTCTTTCATATTGTCTTTTGTTTAAAGGTTAATCGAATTTTAGTTACTCATACAAAAAAAAAAAAAAAAAAAAAAAAAAAAAAAATATCCTGATTCTTACTTTATTGTTAAATATAAATCTGCCATGAATGTCCCATTATCAATCACTTCACGTTCACAATTAAAGTAAACAAATCATAACGGATGTAATGTTTGTACGTTAAGAAGGAAACACATCAATGAAATATAAACTAAAACGTACAACAAACAACAACAATAGAATGTAGAGTGAGAAAGTAAATTTCATTTTATAGTCATGATACTCCCAGTTGTGGTGCTGTGAAATATTTATGGTGTCTAAGGCCATATACGTACGGAAATGTGTGTTTTTCTGTTAATTCCTTTTTATGTCTGTCCACCTTAATGTATTTTGGCCTCATTGTTGCTCCTTCGCCGCTGTCAATATGGCTGAAACGCTCTTTGGCGTAACGACTGGCGAACTGTCAGTGGTCACATTATAAAAAGCCATTAAATTGATGAGAGAAAGAGAAACAATGACACTCTCTTGTTATATTTCTAATGCCAATCAGTATTGTCCTTTTTATTTCCATTTATATATTCTCTCATTAAAGAGAAAGTAAACACAAGATGAAGCGTTTGGTGTACATGCGCAAACAGAGTAAAACTTTTATCTATTCATTTTTTTGCAGTGGCAACAGTTTTTTCTACTGTTTTTAAACGAAAGGACTACATTATTCCTTTTCACGAAAAAGTGTGCGCTACATTTGTGTGTGTTTCAGAGTGTAAATTTACTCCATTTAGCTTTGGTTCTTGCTAGTGTTGTTGTACATACTTTCCTTGTATTTTACATATGTAAATTGTGCTGTTGCCATTAATTTGTTTTTCTAATAGTCTATCCCTACTTATGCTTTGGTACTCTAGTATTGAATATGTGGTTATCATTATTGTTTAGGATAAGTTTTGGTCCTTGTGATTAAAACTAATTTTATTTGCTTTTTTTCATATTTTCTACCTCATCTGCAATTCTGTTTTTAATTATAATTTGATTTTTAATCCTTAGAGTTGTATATATTTTACTTAGTGATTTTTATATTTCTTTATCAATAACGTCTAGAATTATGTTATATCTTCAGCTATAGGCAATTGCAAGATATATTTCCTTTAAACAATATTTATCGTGTAAATTTGCATATTATGGCATTAAACAGCATACAAATGCGTTAAATGAGTTCATTTATTACAAGATTCAAATACAATAATTGACTGCGACACTTAATTAGAAACGCTTATAAAGTTACTATGTATTAGAAAAAAGTTATGAGATTTAATTTATACTACTTATTTGTAATATTTTGTTGCAAAAACCGTTTGTTTCACACCGTTAACGTATTGATGTTATAAGATTACGGCATAGCCTCACTAGTATCGCCTCATATGTGTGTCACCCTAAATTTGTTCGAAAAACAATTGTCATATTAAGGTTATTTTTTAGACTTACGGCCTGGTCTTCTTCACATCACATTCAAAAGCACACCTAATAAATGGGTTCCAGGTCGGGACTTAACGATAGTTAGTCCTAAACATTGCTGAAATTGTTTGGAAATGATCTTTTTTGTCATCTTTGTCCTATTAAAGTTTCCATATCATAGAAAAATTCTCCTTAATCCATAGCAGCATGACGATATTTAATGTGATATAATTTTCTTTCTCTAAGATTCCATTAATTTTAGTTTGATCGCACTTTATCCCCACAAAAGAATCGCCATACTACAACAGATCGTTTTCTATTACTACGTTTATACGCACGTCTTATTTGCAAATAAAAAAGAAGAATGTTGCCGTATAACTTTTTTATTGTAACTTATTAACTCACTTAAACAAGTCGCGAATAACGACACTATTTGCAAATAAAAAGTAAGACGTTGCCACTTCATGAACGTTTTTTGTGTTTTACTTACCAAACAATCATATTTTCGTCACATGGCATCACCAATAATAACACAAGTTCTGTATGCAATGTCCCGTATAAACAGTGAATTTGTTATTTGCAAATAGTTCTATTTGCAAATAAGACGTGCGTATAAACGTAGTATATGCTTCATTAGGTTTCTTGGTTAATGCCACCGTCAGGAACCATGCGATTTGTCTTTCTTTCGACGCTCTCGTGTACATAATCCCAATACGAACTGACGAATTTTACTGAGAAACGGCGTATTCTGCGCTGCACTGTCGTGTAGCTCGTCTTTCATTAAATGGATATCGCGATATTCATGCTGCCACAGGCTGAGGAGAATTCGCCTGTTACATGGAAATTCTAACAAGACCTAGATCCAAACCACATGGCTAAGGTCACAAAAAAAGCTTTGGCATAAATTTTTTTGGAGTGCCTGTCATCAAATCCAGATCTGAGCCCAATTAAGCACTCTAAGGATGATGTGAAGAGATCATTAAGTATAAAAAATATGTCCCATATGACAACTATATGGGAGGAAGTGAAGATGCCATGGTAAACGCCATCAGTGAAGCTATGCCATCGTGTTGTAATATCAATACACAACAAAAGTTATGCAGTATTGAAGCAAAAGGGTTTTTGCAAAAAAAAAATTAATTTTAAACATGAATTCAGTATCACAATTATATCAAAAATTTGTCTCTTTTTCAATACTGTCATATATTTATGTAAACAATATTATCAAATATGTACAAAAATTATAATAGCCCTTATTATGATTGTCGACGTCGACGTCACAACAAGTCGACATCAATTGTGGGATCGTTATCGAGAACTATTAAATATTATTGATAGGATATTACCACTACTATGGCTTATAAAATCACAATTGGCCATCAATATTAGTTAATTATTGCCTACAGCGAGTTCAGAACTGCTCTTTTTTTACTGTCGACTTGATGTGACGTCGACGCGACAATCATAATAGGAGGGAATAATTTAAGTAATTTAAGTATTCCATGTAATTCTTAGACATTTCTAATTAGTTGTCGATAGTTTTATCTATGCAATTCAAAACCTATTTGTGGAAAATAAACTATTGCTAATTTCAAATAATAAAAAAAATTTATTTCTGTTTTTGCCCATTAAATTATTTTAATTCGATATTATAGCACTACAGGTCTGCAAAAACCTTGAATGTTGCTAAAGTTGCAATAACAAATCAAAATATATCCATATCCTTGAAGCCATTAAGTCTTAAGGTTCTTGGTTTTCTGCAAAGTATTACAAAAAGTAATTTGATGGTATTCCCGTATTTTCTTTCGGTTAAAAAATAATTAAAGTAACTTTCATTGTCAGAATTTTTATTTTACTCAATACATACGAGAATGTATGTGTATGTATGTTACTGTGGGTAATTTACATTCTACAAACTCTTACCATTTCCGTATCTGTAGAAATTAAATGTAAAATATTTCATAGATACTATAGTTGCGTTCACGGTTTTAGCTGATACTCGTACGAGACTTAAATTATATCGTGTTGAGTGATGGTATTCCTCAATATATATACAACATTCATTACAACTTTACGCTGATAATTTTACGCCATTTTGGATGTGAACATTGATGTGTTTGTTTTTTCCTCCTGCTTTGGCAAAAAAACGAACAAAAACAAAGAAAACAACAACAAAACAGCAGCTACCATAAGAACATTAAAAATTTAAATATGATAAATAAAAGAAAGGCGAACAAATGTACAACGAAATTATCATCAACAAGCCAAATGTAGATTGCTGCATGAAGACGAGAAACCAAATCCATTATTTGGCCATGCCAGTCGGTCTAACAAGCAGACAGTCTGCTGCAAAGTCTGTCCGAGAGTCGATCAATTTGTTTGCCAAAGTAGACTGAACAACTACTGTTTAGCACTAACAAATTCATTCACTGGACATTTATGGTAGTGAGTGTGTATGAATGTCTTTATATTTTTATGTTTGTTTTTATGCTGGGGAGGCCATATGCCATTTCCATGGTTAAGACGAACAGATAGATGCCTCACGAAGGCTAATAAATGGTTGTACTTTTGTAATTGCAATTGTTTGTAAACAAACCATCTAAGAAATGTATTTCAGGGTCAGTAGATGATAAAACACGGCGTCACCCCAGCGCAATGAATAGGCCATATATATATATATATATATATATATATATATATATATATATATATATATATATATATATATATATATATATATATATATATATATATATATATAAGGATTTTGCCATTTTAGCCGGACAAATTAAAAAAACTAACAGTAAAGCAACAAAAAGTTATCTAACTAAAGGATACATACTTCAGTCACAACTATTGCTTATTTGTCAAAAATCACATCCTCTACAATCAGTATTATAAAGATATTTTATTATAACTTAATATTGAAAATTTATTATTTTGGTATATTCTCCCCACTTAATTTTTAAAACAATTACGGTCTAATTCATAAACGCACAATAACAGCTTTATAAGAAATTAATAAGAGAAATTTGAAAAAAGAGTATTCATAAACGTTTAATAGTCTATTAATCGCTTCATAACACTGTTTGAAATTAGGAATTTTTATTGTAGCCATTACCCTACTTTAACAGTTCAATAGAGTGAAATAATGAGAGACTTCAGAGCAATTAAAAACTTTCCTGGCGTTATTGGTGTCATTGATGGGACTCACGTTCGCATCAAAAAAACCGAAGATGACTTATCCCAATATTATATTAACAGGAAGGGCTACTATTCCACTCGGGGTGACGACGAAGTATGCGTAGTTAAATGTATGGATACAAAAGCAGTCACGCTGCTATCCACTTGTTCAGGTAGCGCCCCTGCTGATACCTGCAAGTGTTGGTGTAAAAAAGGAAAACAAAAAAAATTGAAATAACCCGTCCAGCTGCTGTGGGGAATTATAACACATGCATGGGTGGCATAGATTTGTGTGACAGATTAATAGCTTACTATCGAAGCAGGGTGCGTACAAAGAAATGGACTGTACGATCCTTTGCTCACTTTTTGGACTTAGTTGTGGTTAACTGTTGGATAATGTACATCCGCTGTTGTGCCCAAGAAAACATAAATGCAAAAGATAGACTTGGATTGCTTCAATACAAAATAAATCTGGCCAAAGTTATGATAAAGTATGATGGCGGGAGAGTTTCTCAAGATTTTTCACATCTTGGTTCAAAATCACGCCCTAGTACAAGCATATCTGCTACAACCAGTCAGAATTCTGAGAACGATCCATGTGAAAGTCCAAGCGAGCCCCCTACAAAGAAAGATCGTGCGGTGGTTCCACATCCTCAACCAGAAATTCGTCTTGATAATGTAGGCCATTTACCACGCGTTGTCGTACCATTTGTTTAAAATGTAACATTTACTTACATACATACATATGTACATATATGTATTCTAAAAACCAATTGCTTTGAAAACTACCACACTGTTAAGAGCCTAGGTACTCAATAATTATATATATGTATAGATCTGAGGTGCACACATGTGCACCTACATTTTCCACTATTTCAAATAAAAAATTTAAATGAAAATCACATAGAACTATTTTATTTGCTGCCCAAAGAGTAAACAAAATATACAAAATATGAAAAAAAAAAATGCTTGAAACATTATAGTGATGCACAAACAAATGCAATCAGGTGGGTACCTAAATAATCGTTCAACGATGAAAAAAACTAACGTGTTTAGGTACATTTTTTATAAGAGATTTGTACTTTATAATTTCGTTTGTAGAAAATTATTTCTAAAACTTTGTTTTTTTAGCTTAATATATGTAATTACAATCGATTCCAAACATTTTTTGTTAATTTTTGTTGTATTTGAACCAAATACTCATATAACCCATTTAAATTATTTGTATCACTAAACAAAAAATGAGAGAGGATTTTGTACATGGTTGCCAACAGGATAGATAAATCTCATAAGAGAGTTTAATTGCTAACGCAGCGTTACTAATCGTTTATGAATATAAAATTGTATTGCATGTTAATAAATCGAAATATGTTTAATAACTATTCTACAGTTTAAGGCTGAAATAAAGAATTTTTATGAATTAGACCGTTAGAGTTTTGCTTGTTGTGGCTTTGGCTGTTCATACTTCGACATTTCATTGGTCGCTAAACCAAATCGTCAGTGAATTTTAAGCAGTTTGAAAACATTCAACTTCATATGTTTATGCCAAACGAATTAAATACAATACAAAACGAATTAAATACAATACTGTATTGTATATGAATCATAACAAAATACACAATCATAGTAGACTTAGCATGTCTTTATACAAACAACACGCCAAAAATTATACTATTATTAGCTTTTAATCATACTGCAGTATTCATAAAAATTATTGTATGTTTATTAAGGGCTTATTTGACAAATTTCTATGGGATATTTGTCAAATAAACCTGTAATAAACATACAATATTTTTTATGAATAAGGCCGTTAATCTTTAGTACTTTAATAAATAAAACTCAGAACTTCCCTAAGCGCTCTTCTTACAAATTTTCCCTTTTAAAAATGCTTTTTATATGTTACCAATGTGATCAGCTTGTTTTCTTACTCGCATTTCATTCCCATTTCACTTGGTTTTAATAAATTTTTGCCAACAAAAATATTACTATCATTCACAATATTCATGTTAATCTAATATTTTTCTAATTATGTATTCCGTAAATGCTAAACACCCATAGACACATTATCAGACAGATACAGCATCATAAAGATTAAATGATTCAGTTGTATAAGCTGTTAAAAATCCTCTAGAACCACAACTACACAAAATAGAGTGTGAATGTTGTGAGTGATTTCACAAATTTATTTTAAAGGCATCAAGTGTCATTATGGCACCACAACCATGCAGCTAAATGACTGAAACAAGGATAGAAATAATGTGAATAGGGTGGATTTTAATGCTCGTCTGACTGAGTCCTGCATGCTCCCGGGTAAACGTATTACCATTTATGCTGCTCGGAATATACCATAGATATTAAGGAATAACAAGCTCTAGAGGAAATCTTGATGATGATGGACTGGGCACATTTCTTTATGTCATATTTCACTCCTTCTAATCTCCTTACTATTCATAATACATATATCCATCCGAAGATGAAATACATATCCTCAAAGTCTGGGGGCAAATTACGGCATTCGATATCGATCGAAATTTCAATACAATTCAAGAAAATTTTGTTTGAAATTTCGTTCGATATCGAATGCCGTAATTTGCCCCCTGTTTTGATACATCACATGGCCAAGAAGCTCATTGTTGGAATTATTAAGGACAACACTGGAGCTTCAACGCAATATGGGATGTGTTCACAGTTTCATCGTTACTACAACGGAATGTGCTCTAATGAAATCTAATGATAAGGAACTTGTTCCCGAAAGCTGCACTTATTTACGAACGACTCGTTCCTCATTAAGAACGCATCCATTTAAGGTCGATATACTGGAGAATCGCATTATGCACTATATAAAATTTGTTGATCAGTCGAACAGCCGGTATGTGTGATGTAATGGGGCAATGCCAATTTTTCGAGGAAAGTCATCTTCTCCGACAAAGCTCATTTTCATCTGAATAGCTTCGTGAATACACAAAATTGTCGAATTTGGGGCTCAGAAAATCCTCATGCAATCCTTGAGAAAAAAAATGCACCCACAACGAGCAACTGTCTGGTGTGGATTTTGGTCAGGCGGAGTGATTGAGTCCTACTTTTTTTGCAGAAGAGGCCAAAATTGCAGTGACTAATGACAGCATTCGTTACAAGAACATGTCAACGAAGTTCCTGTGGCCTCAACTGGACAGTATGGATCTGGTCGACATGTGGTCGCAACAAGATGGCGCCACCTGCCATAACACACATGACACAATCGACTGCAGCAACGATTTCCAGAACAAATTATCTCAAAAAATTCTGAGATTTTTTTCTTTGCGGTTCTGTAAAATCTCCGGCTTATGCGAAGAAGCCACATCTCTGTGATAGTCATGGAAAATTTCTTGAAAATAGTATTGTACTGTCATCAGAGCCGTGGGGCACACTTGACAGATATTTTATTCCATATTTAAACGAAACATGTCTTCTTTATAATCCAATAAAAAAATCACAACTTTAGAAAACTCGTTGACACTTGTACTCAACCACACGTTCATGTTTTTGCTCCCAGATATTAAGAGTTCTAGCAGGAATTAAATTTTTTATATTTTCGTTTACTAATAAAATTTTTTTAGAAGACTACAATCTTCTACAGCTTCCAAGTTGATACAAAAAATCACTTTCTATATATTTTTGTAACAACTGATCTCTAGAATTGAAAGAGCCTTTATGTACCTCCATGTATGACTTCCAATTTTGATGCAACTCTATTACTGATAAATAAAACATATTTTATTTCCTTATTAGATCGGTCAACTTACTTGCGTATTTACTACCATTGGTGGCATTTTCATTTCATAAAATAGTGCACCATTTTGTTGATCAATTTATAAAATATTTATTTATCGTTGTAATTAAAAAAACCCAAATTCCTTGCAGAATTGTAATTTGGTGTTTACTAAAGAATCACCAAATTGCCTGTTGTTTTTCTTTGAAAAGGCAAACCATTTTACAACTCCTTTGAGAAGCGAAAATGCCATGAATACATGAATTTTAATTTTCCTTAACAAATAGTCATTCCAAATAACAAATGCTGTCAAGGTAGATACAATAACTAAATACAAATTAGCAATTAAGTGAAATAATGTATTGTTATTGTTTATTTATGCATGCGTATGTATGTATGTATGTATGTATGTATGTATATAAGTAAAGGGTGATTTTTTAAGAGCTTTCGGATTTGATTAAAAACAATATGCAGGAAAATATATGAAATCTTAATTTGAGTCGATTGAACGGTACGTATAATTCAATGTTAAAAGATGATTTCATTTAAATGATGACCGCGGTTACGGCTCAGATGATTTATACGCTAGGTCCAGTTTCGAAATACGTTAAGTTAGGTTGATTGGAGAGGTGTGATAGCCCATGTCATACGACATACACTTAAGCCAGTGAAGGCTTGTTGTGCGCTCCCTTTAATTATCAAACACAACTGCCAGAATTCTGCGGCAGGATATGAAGCTGGGACCTTCGCACTACGAGTCTAGTACACTACCTACTAGTCTACGAAGGTCAGTTATTTCGAAATACTCTCTCTAATATATTGGCCGCTATCTCACGAATAAATTCTTCAATATCGGCTTCCAGTGCGTCAACCGTTGCGGGCTTGTCCTTATAGACAAGCCTTAACAAAGCCCGCAAAAAATAGTCTAAAAGCACGATTTAAGCGTTCAATTGACCGGCCCCAACCATTAAATAAACTGTTTATCGTACCCGTCTCTCAATTGGGCCACTGTTTCGCTTCCTGTGTGGCATGTGCCACCGTCTTGTTGAAACCACATGTAAGCCAAGTCTAGCTTTTCTATTTTGAGCAAAAAAAAATGTTTGTAATCATCGCACGATAGCGACCGCCATTCACAATAACGTTCGTGCCCCTCATCGTCTTTCAAAAAGTAGGATTAAATATGTCACCGGCCCATAATCCACATCAAACAGTGCATTTTTAGGGATGCAATGCTTCTAGCTGCTTTTCACACCAAATGCGGCAATTTCGCTTCTTCACGTATCCATTCCACCAGATATGAGCTTCGTCGCTGAACACAATTTTCCCATTAAACAACTGAATGATTAACCGAGCATGAATTTTGATAATAAAATTCAATAATCTGCAACCGTTTTTCGTTTGTAAGTCGATGCATGATTAAATTATAGACCAAACTGAACATGTCTAACAGCAACACGTTAAACGTTAACAGCTGGCAAAACAGTGTTGCCAAAGAGAAAGTTGCTATAAAAAAAACACCCTTTATGTATGCATGTGTGTGTGCATGTATAAATTTGTTTGGACTTAAACGATTATAGTGCAACCTCTCTGTTGTTGCGAACGTCTTTGCGATTGTTTTTATGCCTAATTAAGTGCCAAACTTGTTTTCACTTAATGTACACAAATATATGTATGTGTATGTGTGTTCTTTACACGTATTATATGTATGTATGTGTTCCTACATTATTATACAGAAATTGAGATAAATATTTCTTTTTTTATATTTATTTTCATTTGCTAATTTTATCGTATTCTCTCGTTAATAAACTTGGTTAATGTCTCAACAGGCCAGCAGTTGCTCTTTATTTTTAATAATTTTTTTTGGAGCGTATGCAAATAAATTCAAAGTTTGTCTTGCTCTCTTATATATGTACATAAACATATGTATGTGTGTGTTCCTCTCAGTATATCTACTCGTATATTTGGGGCCAACTACTATCTCTCTTTATGTATCTTTCAGTTTCAGTACGTATGTATTTAGATATTTCTGGTATCTACTCTTGTATGTTCCCAATAATTGCTTGTGTTTCTTACTACATATTGAAATGAAATTTTTTCGAATCAGTTGTACGTTGGCAATGGATGAGTATTGCAATGACGCACAAAATGGTGGTTGCGTCGGGACTACGTTTTTCATTTTCAGCAGAGAAATCACACGTGTGGTTACATTTCGACACGAGTCGGCTGTTGTTGTGTTTGCTTTTATATTTCATTGCTTAACATCATGACACTTACGTTGAGCTCTACACTGTAGAGTGTTGCTTTTAGCCAGAGATCTGTGGCATACAATACTCTGAGTGTGTAATTATTCTGTGTGGCTTTTTTATTTAAATTCGTAAAATAAGCCAAAAATTCCAAGTTATTCTCTTTAATGTTTCTCTTAACAATTGACTGCTTAGACCATATATTTTTTTAGATATGCAAACGTACATATTTATAAACAATGAAAGTTTTGTTTTTTAATTTCAATATTAAAAAGTGTTCTCTTTTTCTGTCATTTATTTTGCTGTAGATATTGTATTGAGAATTAGACTTTCTTTTAATTGCAGTTTCCGAAGGTGTCATATACAAACTGGCCGAAAATATTTATCAACTCAGATACACACAACATAAATATTTATCATTAAATGTTACGTTGGCTTTACGTTTATTTGTTTACGTATTTTGCAATGTATTCATGTTGTTGTCAACATTATTTTTTTTCTTATATAGAGATTTCAGTTTCGTGTAATGGAAAGTTTCAATTCTCATTGGAACAATTAAAATATTTTCATATGAAAGGCAAGTTTTTTTCGCCGTTTCGGATCTCTAGCGATTGTGGTTTCGTAAAACATGGGAAATTGGTTTCGTAAATCTTTCATATGAAAATATTGCTTTAAAAAAAAAATTAATTACACATGTACGTAAAAAAACATGGCAAGTGTAATATTAGAAAAGCGTGTCAATGAAGATTAAAATTAATAACCATTTCCTCTCAAAGCGAAAGAGAATTGCGTTCGAACTTTAATAAAAACTAAACACAACAACAAAATTAATTTTTTTATTATTCTTACTTTCTTTACTTTTGCATTCTGAGGAATACAAAGTTATTATTATTATTATTTTTTTTTTTTTTTTTTTTTTTTTAATGAAATGCTGACGTTGCAAAGAATTAATATGGAATTTTATTAACATAAATAAGCTTTTATTAAAAATATAAGTACATATTTCTATGTTTGTGACCACAAATGGAGCATAATTTAAAAGCGAAACATCTAAAGAAGTAAAAAAAATTGTAATAAAGAGTAAAAAAATTAAAGCTAACATAAAGCTCGAAATTTATTTAAAAAAATAAGCTAAATATAGGAAATTATTCCTCCCATTTTGTTTGATTCCAAATTAATAATTTTTTTAATCTCAAATTATTAATATGAAAACAAAACTTAAGCTGGCTTAAAAAAATTAATTTGAGAGACATTATTTTGAAACTTTAAGTTTTATTAAGGCCTCATTAATATTGACTTTATGCCATTCTAAGGCTTAATTATTGAAAATGCTTTTTCCAAAATAACATGTCAGTTGTTATTAAAAATAAATAAAAGTAAAAAGCATTTAATCACTCAAGTTGCAAGTTGTAGTACCAGTATTTTCTTTTTAATTTATTTTTTATTTTTTTATTACTATTTAAAAGTGTTATTTCTTTGAGAGAGTGATAGTGCTAGAGAGGGGAAAAGAGAGAGAAAGAGAGAGAGAGTTTAATTCTTATGCAACTCTGCTATTGCGTATTAGTTGTAAGTCGTCGGATGCTACAATAGTTGTAAAAATGTTGTTGAAATTTTGTATGCAAACATTTGTCTCAAAATTTAAAATTTTTATATGTCAAGTCCTTTATAAAGACAGCGCCACATGGAGATTAAATATAGTCTTTTCAGATCGTTAACCTTGATCTTGATCTTTAATTTGCTTATTGTGGATTGAAATTTAAGGACTCCACGCTCCACTTTAGTAAAAGTTCTTTAAAATAGATTCTACTCATGAGCATATTTAAAGATTCTTGGAGATATTCATCTAAATTACTGGTCCCTCTGATCGCATAGTTGTAAGGCTTAAAGTGATAACTTTTTTCTAAATTAGAGAAGTTTTAATATGTTCTTGTCATCATGAGAAACTCCTTCTTGTTTTAATTGTCGACTATTGTGTGCAGCCATGGAAATAAGAGCCATGTGGTAAGAACTAGACCAAGTTGTACACCATTCATCTTATTCTAAATTTCTAATTATGAAAAACTTGTAAATACTCGTATTATAGATGGTTTCTGAATTGAAATTTTTATAATTTTTTTTTAATTATTTCTTATTTCGTGTGAATATAATGTACATATGTATGTATATTAAATACAAATATACCATGGCGAGATTGATCTCATTATAGTCACATGCTTCAGGCTCCATGTCCTCTACCAGAGCCAGATTGTCCCCTTTCCGATTTTTTGCTTCAAATGTGAACTGGATTTTGATATGGAGTTTTAAGAGCTTATCAAGGGATATTCCACAAAAAATTGCCATTTAAGGGTTAAACTTAAGCATTTGCATTAGACCTCTTCACTAATCTCTTGAAGGCCTTCAACCAAAGGAAATACGAGTATAGAAATGAGTACCAAGTCTTAAAGAATTTCAATATCTACCTTAGAAAAGGCATATTTAAAGAATGTTTTCTATTTGTAACCACAGCTTTTTTTAAATATCGTATGTATTTCTATAAACGTATACGTGTAAGTTTATTGTCGATTATTGAAAATAAAATATATTTATTTTGGCAACTGGTTTAACTTTTTAAAGTTACACTTGAACAAGGGATGTGTAAATAATTAATTCCATACAAATATCATAAAAAAATTATATGATATGAGTTAAAATAACAACAGAATAACAAATTAAAGTGAAACGCAAAAAGATTCAGCAGGAGCAAGGGGACGTAAGCTGTAAAGGCTGGCAAGAGATTGTAGAATAAATGTCTTATATAATACAACTCCAATCGTGTTAATAAATCATAGTGTCGTCGGTTACTTGTACGACGGCAAATATTAAACTTGTCGTGCAACAAGATATTTAATAATAAATATATGAAGAAATGAAAATGAAAATTTTTAAAAGGGGGGAGGTGCAAACTAGAGGAGAATGAAGACAGTGAATATATAATGAGTCACAATTTAAAATACATGTTTTCTTAAGGGTATTTCTTTCCAAAATGACTTAAAGAAATTTATATAAAAAACGCAAAAGAACTATTACTTTTTTAAAAATTTGTAACTAAAGGTTGATTTTTTAAGAGATTTCGGATTTAATTTAATAAAAAATACATAAAATTTAAAGAAATGTATGAAATCTTTATATGAGCCGATATAAAAATTTATATATGTATGTCAATATTTAAAGATGATGATGTAAATATTGACCGCCGCTGAGCTCATGTAGTTCATACGTTGGATTCAAGTTTGGCCAAATCTCTCCAGCATATCGGCCGTTATCTCACGAATAAATTCTTCAATATTGGCTTCAAGTGCATCAACGGTTGCGGGCTTATCCTTATAGACATGAGCCTTGACATAGCCCCACAAATAATAGTCTAAAGGCGTTATATCGCACGATTTAGGCGTTCAATTGACCGGCCTTAAACGTGAAATAAACTGTTCACCGAACTTGCCTCTCAATTGGACCATTGTTTCGCGTGCTGTGTTGCATCTGGCACCGTCTTGTTGAAACCACATGTCAGCCAAGTCTAGCTCTTCTATTATCGGCAAAAAAAAATTGTAATCATCGCATGGTAGCGCTCGCCAACAACAGTAACGTTCCTTCCTGCCTTCGTCGCCTTTGAAAAAGTACGGTCAAATGATGCAATACGGCAATTTTGCTTGTTCACGTATCCATTTAACCGGAAACGAGCTTCGTCGCTGAACACAATTTTCCGATAAAAAAATGGATGATACACTTTCTTAACCTGGAATGAATTTTGATAATAAAATTCAATGATCTACAAGCGTTGTTCGTTTGTAAGTCGATTCATGGTTAAATTATAGACCAAACTAAACATATTTAACAGTAACATGTTGCACAAAAACAGCTTAGCTGCCAAAAAGTGTTGCCACAAAGAAAGATGTTTTAAAAAAATCACCCTTTATGTGACTTACGTGGTGTACCTTTTAAATACCATCTTGATAATTTTTTTTGATCTCTACAATGTAAACTTTTAAATGTTAATATTTGACTGGCCCCTTAAAGATTTAGAACGTTACTTTGTTCACTATTTGGAATTACTTATTCGACAATAAATTTCATTGTTATACACGTACTTGCTGAATATATCAGGATTTTTTTTTTTTTTTTTTTTTTTTTCACGCTAATATATGTTTATTGTATCTTCAAATAACTGAACTAACAATAAGTGTTCAAATCTTAAATATATAAATAAATTATTAGGCCCAACCAGTGTCGGACATAAACTTAGTGATAATAATTAATAATACATAAAATTCATGTTACGCACAAAAAATATTTTCAAAGAATTTCATCTGGAGAGTTGCGTATTAATGCCGTAGTGTCCCTCTTTTTTAAGCGGATGTGTCCAGGAAAGTTCAAGATGTTACGAGCAAGGGGATTAGGATGGAACTCGAGTTTTGTTAAATATTTTCCAGCATATTTTGCAATTTCAGCGGTCACAAGTGGCATATTTAAATCACGATGTAAAATAGAATTTTTCAAGTACCATTGAGCCGTAGTTAATAACCTTAATATTTTGTTTTGCATTCGTTGGATTCTCTCTACATTGGAAGCTGAAGCAGTGCCCCATAGCTGAATTCCGTAACACCATATCGGCTTCAAAAGCGACTTGTATATTAAAAGTTTACAATCTAGACTGAGGGTAGAATTTCTACCAATCAGCCAATGTATCTGGGTTAATTTAAGCTTCATTTGTGTCAGCTTAGAGTCAATGTGGTGTTTCCATGTAAGCCGTCGGTCGAGGTGAATACCAAGATATTTCACATGCGAATGTTGAGGAACAACTTGATTGTTGATTTGAATGGGGGAACAAGTATCTCTTCGTAGGGTAAATGTAACATGAACACACTTTTGTTCATTTACTTTTATTCTCCATAAGTTCAACCACAATTCCAACAGGTTAATATGTTGCTGAAGATAACGGGATGCCTCGTGAGGGTTTTCATGCATACTAAGGCAGGCTGTATCATCGGCAAATGTAGAGGTGAGGATATTACTGCTTAAAGGCATATCACAGGTATAGATCAAATACAAAACTGGACCCAGTATACTCCCCTGTGGCACACCGGATGAGATAGTTTCGGGCTCACTCATGAAGTCTCCTTCCACAACAGTGAATTTCCGGGCAAGAATGTAACTTTCCAATAGATTCACAATGTTCATTGGTAGATATGTCCTCAATTTCAAAATCAGGCCCTCATGCCACACTTTATCAAATGCCTGAGAAACATCAATAAAGAGGGAAGAACAGTACTTCTTTTCTTCAAATGCTCTTCTTATAAAATGTACCAATCTATGACATTGTTCAATGGTGCTATGCTGACTTCTAAACCCAAATTGATGGTCCGGTATGCACCCATTCTCAGCTAGAATTGGGGATAATTTTGTCATGAGCAGTTTTTCGAAGAGCTTTGAAATTGTTGACAGCAAACTTATTGGCCTATATGATTCAGGCTTAGTAAGATCTTTACCCGCCTTTGGAATCATTTTGACCATGGCAAGTTTCCAGCTGTGTGGATAATACTCCACTCGTAAAATGCCATTAAAAATGAACAAGAGGATTCTAATAGCAATACTAGGCAACTTCATCAGCATCTTGTTACTAATTCCATCAATACCCGGGGCCTTCTTCGGGTTGGTTTCAGCAATTAGTTTTTGTACATCACGCATCTTAAACTTTATGGGTCGAGGGGGTAGAGCAACTACACTCGGCAAATCAACAGCACCAGTACATATGTTTGGGGTAAATACATGTTTTAAATGCTCAGCAAATATGTTACCTTTTTCAGTATTAGTTCTTGCCCAACCTCCGGTAGAAGTGCGCAGGGGTGGTTTAGACTCAACAGGTGTTTTAAGTTTTTTAGCAGCGCGCCACAAGGAGTAATTAGATGCTGCTGTAACATCGAGACCTTCCAGATAGTTCTTAAGAGAAGCAGATTTTTCAGATGCAAGCAACTCTTGGAGTCGTTTTGTGCATTCTCTAAGTCTAATTTTATGTTGGGGTGATCTGTGCTGTTGCCATTCCCTTCTAGCTCTTCTTTTTTCACATACGAGACGTTCAATATCCGCAGAATAAATTCTATTAAACCCAGTCTGCGGATAGGAAGTAGTGGCATGTTTAGCAGCCTGTTTAATATTCTCGGTAAGATTGGCAATGTTAAGTTCAATATCATCGGGAATTCTGAGCCTGATGTTTCCCGTACAATGACTACTGAGATATTTTTTGAACCCCAGCCAATTAACATGATTTATCATCTTCACATATGGGTGAGGTAAGTCACTTCTTAGTGGGCTACAAATTGTAACGATCGTTGGCGAGTGATCGGAGGAGAGATCATGAGAAGCTTCAACATGAATTAAATCCCTAGAGATATTTTTCATGACGCCAAAATCTATAACATCTGGAATTTTTTGTGGGTCAGTAGGCCAGTAAGTGGGCTCCCCGCTAGAAATGACATCCAAACCCATTTTTGAAATTGTGTTGAATAATGCTCGACCTCTAGGTGTAATAAGACGCGATCCCCAGAACGTATGTTTTGCATTGTAGTCCCCAGCTGCCACGAAACAAGGTCCAAGAGTTCTGTAAAAATCCTCATATTGATCCTCAGAGATTGAAAATCTGGGAGGGGAGTAAATTGATGATATCACAAAATTTGTACAAAAATTTTGGATACAAATATTTGTTGCCTGCAGATGGTCCTCACTAATATTCTCAAGAATGTAGTGTTTGAGTCTTGACTTTATTAGAACTGCTGATCCTCCGCATGCTCTTCCTCTCGGGTCCTTTGTATCATATAAGGTAAAGCCACTAATTTTAAAAAGGCTTCTTGAAGTCAAATGAGTCTCAGATACCAACATTATATCAATATTTTTTGCCGTGAGGAAGTGCTCTAGTTCATTTTTATGTTGGCGAATGCCGTTTGCGTTCCAGAAACATACTTTTAACGTGTTCATGGCTTGTTAACTAATGCTAGAAGCAGTGTGTTCTGCATTCGCAGCATTTCTTGCATCATACTAGTCATATTTGTTGTAAAGTTGTTTATAGTTTGCACCAAATTATCAATAGTATTTTCAAGGCGACTGAAATTAAAGCTTGCATTTGCATTTGTTGTATTAGTTGGTGGTGACACTTTTTGCATGGGAACGGAGTTGATCTTCACAGCGTCAGCATACGATACTTGTGTAGAGATTGGTTGGGCCATTACAGGATAATTGGCGGAGTACGTATTTCCTGTTTGCGCTGGGACTACTTTAGGCTTTTGACTCATAGCCTGTTTAACGAAAGAGTATACAGGACATCCCCTGTAGTTAGCAGTGTGATTACCTCCACAATTACTGCACTTCTTTTCCTTCTGGTCCTTCGACTTATTGCAAATAGCAGTGTTGTGTAATTCACCGCACACAACACAAACAGTAGGTAATTTACAATAAGTTTTAGTGTGGCCGTATTCTTGACAATTATGGCACTGTACGGGTCCAGAACGCTTGTGTGGTTCTTCAACTGTGATTTTTCGGTATAAGAGATATTTTAAATTATAAATGGGATGGGTCTCATTTTTCTTCAATATTATATCGTTAGGCTCCAGTTCAACACGAAAAAGAGGTTGGGGGATCTTATCCCTGTTTATTATGTTGGATACATTTTTTACCTTGAATCCTTGGAGGGTGAGAGCATCTTTTATTTCAGCAGGGACAACATAAGAATCTATGCCCTTCAGTACGATCTGTAGGCCTTTAGCGCTTTTAAGCTGGAATGTGTAAAAACTTGTTTTATTCTTTTCGAATTCATTAACCATTTTCCGGAAATCTTTTTCTTCATATATTTGAATTTTAGTTTCGTCAATGTTACCACGTTTTATTGGGACAATGTGAAATGCCTTTTCGCCAATGACCGAGATTAGTTTTTTGATGAGGGAGTTTGAATTTTTTTCTCTCAAATAAATGGGTGGTGGTTTGGAGGTTTTTTTTGGGGATGCTTCGGGTTTGTCAATGTCATCCTGCAATATTTTAAAGCGGTTTTGACGGTTAACTGTGGCGGTGTCGATATCCCTGGATATCTTGGGAACAGATGAGATCTTTGAAGAATTTGGGCTTCGCCCGCGCTTTACCACCGTAATATATCGGTCCATTCCGACAGGCACCTTTGGTTTCTGAATAATATTGTCTATTGTAATAACTTGGTTCAGTGAGGAACTCGAGCCCGGAGCGGATAATGGCGCTGACTTAAATACAGAATTACTAGGCAACGGTAATGTTAACGAATCACTACTTGGCATTGGAGTAAGCGAATTTGATCGCTCGCGTAAAATTGGCTTTGCCGTTAGAAAAAGACTGTCATCGGATTTTTTATTTTTATTTTGTGCATTAAGAATATCAGAACTCACAGTAAAATAGGCATTTCTGCCGTTAGAACTCACTTCACAATTTTTTGTTTTTGAGGTACTCATACAGAGTATTCCTCAGTCACTTTGTTTGTGTTTTTTTGTTTGTTTTTGTTGTTTCAGTTTATACGAAAAATATTATTAATGCAAGTAAAGCAAATTTAGCAAAAACTGTACTTATTACGAAAATTTTTGTTTGTTTGTATTTTTGTTTGTTTAGTATGTAAAAAAGAAACTCCGCTAACACGTCTGTTCACTACGAAGGTTCAACAAGACTGTCTAATATATATCAGGATTAAATAAAAGAATTAATTTAAGGTAAAAGAAAATTTATGTGAATAAATTTTTAAAGCGTTTTTTTTTAGTCTCACTTGTAGCAAAACATCAACGTATTTAAATCTCAAACGTCAATTTTATCGAGGTTCTAATGGTCACATGTGTTGTTTGAACGACAATACAAAAACTTAGTAGAAGGGGGATTGGGAGTTGGAGGAAGGAAGGAACAACTCATTTAAAAGTTATCTGATATCTGGAGAGCTATATAATAGTAAGGGTCTTCATATTTGAAGCCAAGATGCGGATTCACTTAAGAAAACTGACAGAATAAGTGCGGGGAAGGTCTATTTCCCATCCAAAATATTATTTAATCATCTTATATTATAGTAAGAATGAGTAAATGCGCACATGTACTTTTTTTAAGAATATGTAATGCATGATAGAGAGTTTCTATTAAGCTTGTTGCATCTTTCAGGATCAAGGACTTGTCCAAGGAATTGAAAGTTCATATGTATATATAAACAGAAAGCATTCCATGCTCTTGGGACAACAAGTTTACTATAAATTTTTATTCAAAGCGTATTTTTAAGTTTTTTCAAACTATCATCCTGATTCTAGAAATTGCAAATCACATTAAAGTGTTGTATGTGTAATGCCGAATATAATTTTTATTTACATATATTTTAGCCAATTATTTTCCGCTGAAATGAAGCAGGTGCCGCAACTTTTTCAATTTTTTTTCAAGTCCTTCAGCAGATAAATCTAAATTTAAAAAAAGGGTTGAAATGGAATCCATTGCAAACAAGCAAACCTTGTCAATGCACCCTAATGTATATGCAGACGAGTATGCCATTCTTTTTTTTATAATGTTTTTTAATATTATGACTGAGACACGCAAATTATTCACTTGCCAATATTTAAGCCAGAACCGACATTTTTTCCAGTAAGTTTTTAAAGTCACAACCCTTATGTGTCTAAACAATTGATGATTAACTCAATATTTCAGTCATAACTTTATATTTTCAATATTATTGAAGGTGTGTCATATGCCATATGAATTCGAGAAAAATATATGACATTTTCTCACCAATTACTTAGTCGGATCTATTAACTAATCACGAACTTACGTGCTAAAATTAACTCCATGATTTTAGTGGAACCTTAAAAAAGACAATACAATCCCCTTATTATGATTGTCGACGTCGACGTCACATCAAGTCGATAGTAAAAAGACAGCAGTTCCTGAACTCCTTGTAGGCAATAATTAAATAATATTGATGATATGATATCCTATCAATAATATTTAATAGTTCTCGATAAAGATCCCACAATTGCCAATATATTGATATCGACTTGGTGTGACGTCGACGTCGACAATCATAATAAGGGGGAATAATAATTTTTGCACAAAAGAATTTTTATGATGCCATTAAAATAATCACATATTTTTTAAATTTAATAATACGAGTAAGCAATTTTTTTTATAGTAGCGTTATCAGGCCGATTATGACCTATGCCTCTATAGTGTGCTGGACATCGATGGAATATAAATGCAACATCAAAACAATACAGAAAGTTCAGAGAACCTGCTGTCTTGGTATAAGTGGGGCCTTCCGAACGACATCAACAGGTGCGATGGAAACAATATTATCTATCCAGCCAATCGATATTCGTATAAAATACGAAGCGGCTCTAGCAGCAACACGACTAAAGGTGATGGGTGAGTGGATCGATCAGGAACACGAAGCGTATCATCAACGAATCTTTACGGCCATAGGAGAGCCCATACCGGAAAGTGTCGCAAATGACCGCATACCGGAGACTAGACTAGAGGCCAACTGCGGAACATTGATTCCCGACATCCATTCCTGGTTGACCGACCCTTGGAACCAGATCCCCATGGGGCTTCATTGCTACACAGATGGATCAAGGTCGAGAGGGAAAACGGGACTTGGTGTTTATATAGAAAACACCACAGAACTGTTTTTCCGCCTGCCGGACTATTGCACAGTTTTGCAGGCGGAAGTTCGGGCGATAACGGAGTGTATCAGGAAACTCAACGTAATGGGGAGGTCAGGACTTGTGAATATATTCACAGATAGTCAGATGGCCATCAGAGCAATCTCAGAGGAACGCACTAAATCACGTACAGTTTGGGATTGCAAAAACGCCATTAACAGTTACTCGACACATGGTGAACTGCGCATCATATGGGTGCCGGGGCACGCGGGGATAACTGGAAATGAGAGGTCAAACTCACTTGCTTCTAGGGCAATAGAGTTAGGTAATATAAGCTTGCAAGGCGCGAAACCTTTCGATGCAGTTAAATCAGAGCTAAAGACTTGGCAACAAAGGGCCCATTCAACTCTCTGGAATAACGGAACCATGGGAATCAATACAAAAATTCTATGGGAGAACGAGAGAAGAACGAGGGAGCTGCTAAGACTCAGCAAGCTCGAACTAAGTAGAATAATGGGAGTGGTCAAAGGGCACTCTCAACTACTGGCACATCTTAAACGCTTGGGAATAGCGGGAGGAGATGAATGTAGAGCATGTGGGGAGGAGAGCGAAACATTGGAACACTATTTGTGCCAATGCCCCGCCTTCTCACAAATAAGGTCCCGATATCTTGGGAGTGACATCTTACCGGACATAAGCCGATTACGGGGAATATGCTGGAGGAAATTAAGGAACTTTGTGAGTGACACGGAGTTTCTCTAGACCTTTGGTTCAATATCTTATGGTTAACTCAAGGTTAACTCAAGGGAGCGCACAACAAGCCTTCACTGGCTTAGGTGTATGTCGTAATGACATGGGCTGTCATACCCCTCCAATCAACCTAACCTAACCTAACCTAAGCAATTTTTTTAAGAACATACGACTAGTGATCAAAAGCCGCTGCGAATCAGAGGAGTATATGTATGTCACTTTGAGACTCACCACAAAAAAAAAGGAGGAAAAATAATTAACGTGAAAACATTGAAGGATGCCAGTTTCCTCATTATTTATTATTTAGTTTCGGTGGTCCTAATCTCTACTGAGAAAAGGTTGTTCACGTTCCCTAAAAACACTCGGTTGAAACAAAGTGAGTGATAAAATGTCATTGTAAGCCGAGGTAATGCTTTTAAGTAAAATAATTGTGTAAATTAATAAGAGCCAAATACCACAGATATAAGAAAGGTAGGGTAGGATATCTTATAAACTCAATAAAAATGGTTTATGATGACTAAAGACATTGTATTCATGCAAACAGCACATATTTATCAATCTAAGCATTTCATGGTTATTTGGGATAATTTTTAAATTTTTTTTAGAGATGATGCCACTTACAAAGGGATGATGATTTGCCACCCTTACACTTTTAAAGATGTGAAGTCAAAATAAGTCGAAATTATAATGATGGTGTCTCAGGCACATGTCATATTCTTTGATTTCTTCACATACTGGTGCTTGGCAAAAAACTGAATATATCGATTTTATTTTTTAAACGTATTTATTGTGAAGGAACCTTTTCGAAAAAATTAAATGAATATTTAAAAAAAATAAACGCTGTTTCTTAATGGACTTTGATGAAATTCGAGCTCGAGATTATAGGAAAATATGTTCAATTGTTATTATTAATACACTTTAACTTTAAACACACTTGCTACCATTTAAATAGTTAACACATTGCAATAAATTTATTAAAAAAATTAAAAAAAAAATCCTGAAGAAGACACCCACAGGGTGTTGAAATATTGAAAAATAAAAAATTAATATATTGTTTTAGACTTCAAACTCGATAAATTAATACCATTCATCAATTTATTAAAAAAAAATACTTTTAAACACGTCTCTTAAGAAACTCAAGCCGATATAACAATTTGGTAATTCATTAGAAATGTGACAAATAAACTTTCACGGATACGACCTTTAAGAGCAAAATACCTGGCAAAATTAAAAAAAAAGATCAATGACATTTTACTATTTTTATTGAAGACTTGTTTCAGCAAATTAGTTCTAATGCAAATACAGAAATTAAAATTTCCGATACATTTTAGGATCTCTTTCTATTACAAATTAGCCAAGTGAAGTTTGACACCACATTTGCACGTGTTAAAGCCAGATTTAATCAGATTATTTATATTGTTAAATTATTTTTGTTAAAATGACTAAAAGTATCAAATCCTTTTAGTCGCTATAAATTTCAATTTAATTTATAGCAACAAGATTTCACTGGAAATCATCCCACAATATATAACCTTCATATATGGAATGTTAAAAAAAATATTTGAAAATCTTTTAAAATACTCCTATAACTCATTTCTTTTTGATAAAAAAAGAAAACATAAGGCTATTTTTGTATTCAGATAATTTTACATAGAGACCACTTTTGAAAGCTTTAGTAACGACAATTGGCGAATTGTGACCCACCTTTTTTGAATACGAAAAGCTGCCTCCACAACAAAGAAAAACGACTGTAAAATCCATGAAAAATGGCACCCGAAATTTCGTGCTGTTGTTTCCATTTAAAAAATTTTTGCGCAAAGGAACATAAATAAACTTATCAGTCAGTGTTGTGATATAGATATTAAATGCACAATAAATTTACATCTAGATTGTCGTCTATAAGCTGTATGTGTCTTATTCAATTTGTCACATCCGTTTTATTTTTGTTAAAAGAATTTAACAAACAAAAAATCTGCAAAACTACTTGGCAGAAAGACTTAGTCTTAGGCAGGATTCGAACCTGCGACCTTCGGACTGCTAGTCTAGTACACTAGCTACTATTCCACGAAGGCTTACTTTACCGCAATAAGCACTAGATGAATGTTTATGAATAATAAAAATAAAAAAAAAATAAAAACATAAAAGTAACCATCAAGCCCATGATCTGCGCTTTATTAGCACGACAATCTAACGAACTGAACTAATGGGCCCACGACATGTTAATGACTTTCGTGATGAAAGTGTAATATGACCAACCAAACTGAACGAAACGAAAAAATATACCGATGTTTACAATTAGAATGAAGCAAGTACTATGTTCACTAGGACCCCTAATTTTGTGCTACGCTGTCTCGTTCATGCTACACACCCCAATAATGTTTAAAACACCGTTCATCGCCATACAAAATTTTGGGATCGATGCATCTTAAAACTACTTGCGAAGCATGAAGAATTACTATCTTCTATAATTTTAGTTTATTTGAACTACGAACCAATATCACAGATGGGAGAATGTGTGTATGATAATAAAAAAACATTAAAGTTCCATTTAAATTCAAAGTAAATAAAACATATAACAACACCGGGTTATCCAAAATAATAAAGGGTTTCAAAATCGCCGGTCTAGCAAAGCTGTCAACTGTTAAATATGTGTCATCTAAAATATTATTTATTGAATGAAAGGCTTGTCATTTACGAATATGGATCGTTTAACAACCAAGGAACGCATACAAATAGTCAAAAATTACTAAAAAAAAATTGGCCATTTTCGAGCCTTAAGAGGTGATTATGGTCATCATAATCGACTTACTGTGGCAAGGAATTGGCAAGATTATAAAGAAATTTTAAAAGACTGGAATCGTTACAGATGTCGTCAGACCTGTGCATCATCGGAATGTGCTCACTGCCGAACATATCGCTTCTGTTAGTGAAAGTGTGGCGTATAATCCGAATTTGTCGATTCCTCGGCGTTCTCTGCAATTGGACCCATCTTACGGTTCCTTATGCCGTATTTTACAATTGCATTTTTAGAGGTATAGAACTTCGAATTGAAATAAAACACAAGAAAATCTTTTTAATGTCCATCAATTTGGCTTTATTGGAAGGAT
Organism: Germaria angustata; assembly: GCA_963681545.1. Classification (NCBI taxonomy): domain Eukaryota; kingdom Metazoa; phylum Arthropoda; class Insecta; order Diptera; family Tachinidae; genus Germaria; species Germaria angustata. The sequence goes on from OY813001.1 coordinate 63,291,249, forward strand.
AATTTTATGCCATTAACGTTTAAATATGATTTCGGGCATGTGGCCGCCGCGGCTGGCTCGAATAAAGCCAATTCTACAGGTCCAATTTTCAACCACTTTTTCGAGCATATGGGGCCGTATGTTGGCAATAACGCCACGAATGTTGGCTTCCAAGTCCTCTAACGTTTCTGGTTTGTTGGCGTAGACGAGCGACTTCACATATCCCCAAAGAAAATAATCCAATGGTGTCAAATCACACGATCTTGGTGGCCAATTGACAGGTCCATTCCGCGAAATTATGCGCTCATCGAATGTTTCCTTCAATAAATCGATTGTGACGTGCGCTGTGTGGCATGTAGTGTCGTCTTGTTGGAACCACAACTCATCCACATTCATGCCATCCAATTCGGGAACAAAATAGTCGGTTATCATGGCTCTATACCGGTCTCCATTAACGGTAACTGACTCTCCAGCATTATTTCGGAAGAAGTATGGCCCAATGACTCCACCAGCCCATAGAGCACACCAAACAGTCAGTTTTTGTGGATGTAATGGCGTCTCAAGGGTCTCATGTGGATTCTCTTCACTCCAAATGCGACAATTTTGCTTGTTGACGTAGCCATTCAACCAAAAATGAGCCTCATCACTGAACAAAATTTTGCGATGAAAATCAGCATCGAGATCAATCTCATTTTCGGCCCATACACCAAAATCACGACGCATTGCATGGTCTCGCGGCTTTAATTCTTGCACAAGCTGGATCTTGTAAGGTCGCAAGCCAAGATCTTTGCGCAAAATCTTCCATAAAGTTGATGGACAATGCTCCAATTGCTGTGCACGGTGGCGAATCGATTCATTCGGGTCCTCTTCAACACTTTGCTCTACAACGGCAATTGTTTCTTCGGTGCGCACTGTTCGACGTCTCTGCGGATGCGTATTATCACATAAAGTAAACGTAGTGCGAAAACGATCCATGGTTAACCGAATTAATTGCTCTGATGGACGATTATGTCGACCATAAAATGGACGGAGCTTGCGGTAAACTTCGCGAACTGAACCATTATTTTCGAAATAAATTTGCACGATTTGCAAGCGTTGTTTTTTTGTCAACCTATTCATGATGAAATGGCAAACCAAACTAAATATTAATCACTTGACAGCTGACAAAATGGCCGCCAGTTAAAAAAGTGATGCCAACTTAAAGTTCTATACCTCAATAAAAAACACCCAATACGTCCATATTAAGTCAAACTCACGCTGACCACTTACAAGGCCATAGACATACTGACTGGGTGCTAAAGCTTTCAATGCTGATTTTTCCAACAAAAATTTTCTCCAGCAATGAAGCTCATTTCTATCTCTGTGGTTACGTCAACAAGCGAAATTGTCACATATGGGGCTGGGAGATTGTGGAAAAGCTATTGCACCTGGAAAAAAGGACTGTTTCATACGCATTATCGTCTAAAGGTGTCATTGGGTCGTATTGGTTCGAAAACGAAAAACCGCGGAGGAACCGTTACAGTAAATTCAAAGCGCTATGGCCGTATGGTAATCGACTCTTTTGGGCCTGCAATTGAATACTATGAACTGGACGATATGTGATTTTAACAAGAGGATGCAACGAGCCACTCGTAATTTCAAGAAGCACAAAAAAGTATGTCTATCTGAACAGCGTATTCGCAGCCAGCGTACTCGCAAGTGCTTCATTTCCTCGTGTGAACATAATATTAAATTAGTGCATTAAAGTATTTTTTTTATTAAATATTTATTATTTTAACTAAAATTTCAGAGCATTTTTGCTTGATTTACAAAGTGCAATCCACACGAGTTAATAAAATGGATTTGGCGTTACGAGATATTCTACTCAACTAATGGGGCAACATAAAATTATTAGAATAATTATTTTATTATCAAATAATGCATTTTCGGTTTGATGTCAAAAAAGCATACATTTTTACAAACTTCTCCATGGGACAAAAAATTAAGAAGAAATTAAATATCAATTCATTTTCTCTCCATTATTGAGATTCCAATCGTATTGTTTAATACAAGCAGAGTGGAGCAGTGGAAGCGTGCTGGGCCCATAACCCAGAGGTCCGAGGATCGAGACCTTGCTCTGCTATTGCAATGTATTTTATAATTAACGATTTCTCCATAATTTTTTATTGCCAGTACTAAGAAAATATTTTTCTAAAACAATTATTATAAAAAAATCAAATTGAGGCAAATATTTAGAAAAACTAACGTTTCGAAATGTTTGAAATCTATAGCGATATTTACAGTGAATTATTAAGCTTATACGCATAGTGGAGGTATCGTATGCAAAGCCCCTCAAAGGTATTGCACATAAGGCATTTTCAAATAAAGTGCACTTTGTATGGCAGACAGTAATGAGCCAAAATAATTCTTGCGTTGAGTTAGATCTTGAAACTATAATTCATAACCTTTTGAATAGTTTAAATGTTGCCTCTTGGAATGCATTTGAGAATACCAGTTTTAAGACACCGCTTAACTCTTTTTCATTCGCATACACATTAGACTAGTAGTCCGATGACCGCAGGTTCGATTCCAAACGCAGGCTCTGGCTGTTTCTGCAGGCAAATAAAGTACCTACGCAATCTGTGTTTGTTAACTTTGTTTAAAAAAAACTCATGTAGTGTGCTGAAATTTCTGAAAATAGTTCTGCCTTTCAATGTGTAACCGCATTCTATATTTGTGCAATTGCATGAGAAAAATTTCTGTTTTTCCGAACAATGAAAATTTGTGAAGGTGATTCCTTTCTATAATGAAAATCTAAGGCCTATAAATATTTTACTTTTGCTGTAAAAAGGATTTCAATACGTTATAAAAACTAAAAAATTGAGCCGCATTATACAGCCAAACAGAATGCTGAAAGGACTGTAGTGTGGGATAACTGAGTCTATAAGAGATCATTTGCATGGGCAAAGGCTAAGCATCTTAGTAGCTCCTAGTTCTTGATTATTTTTTACTAATGCGTACATAATAAAACAGTGAAATTATAAAAACAAATAAAAAATTATGTGTTCCTTTAACAAGCGATAAGGATTTGTAACTGGGAGCTTTCAGTTTTGAGGAAAAAATATATAAATAAAAAATTCATATTTTTCTAAAAAATTGTTCTTTTAACCATTCATTTAATAAGGAAAATGTAAAATTAAATTTTTTAATTTCTTTGATTATGAAGCTCTGCTTCTGTCCATAATTTTTCTGAAATAAGTTTTCAATTACAAACGTATTTGTTTAAATTATTATTTTATAAGAGGATTATACATCTTATAGGGAGTTTAAAAGGAGCTTTTAAATTTTTGTTTGGAATAACTTGCACCATTTTGAATTAAACTTTTGCATATCAATAGACCACATTTGGCATTACTTGTGTACTTTAAAGAAACGTAACCTGCCATTTAGTAGTGGAATAAGGGCTCTGTTTTTATAATTTAGATATAATTTTTCCTTCCTAGGAATCCTTTACTTTTTCACTAGATCATATTTTCACATTCAGAGAGGGCATTTTGGTTAAAGAAATTTTATTTAAACCCCATTTTAGGTTTACAATCTTTTATTTATTTCACACTGCACAGTGGTCTAAAATTATTTTATTTTGGAAACATTTTTTTATCCTGTAAATCTGAGTATTAGCAGAGATGAAGGCCAAGCATGAAGATGCCATATCAGATCATCTTTAATATTAAAAATGGAAACTTACGGTGACACCGTTCGCAAACTTCGAAGAATTTTCAGTCGACCAAGTGCACGCACCTAATGTGTCCATCATTCGAAGAAAAGTAAAAAAAAACTTTGAAGAAACTGGATCGGTTATGGACAGTAAGACTCTTGTCCGTTAACGTAACGGTAGGTCTCTTGAAAACATTCCTGCTGTAAACAAAAGTGTTACCGAAAACCCGAAAATATCAATTCGACTTCGTTCTCAACATCGTCAAATTTCACGAAGCTTTACACAGCGAATTTAGGCAAAAGACCTTCATCTTTATGCGTACAAAAATCAGCTTACTCAGGTAGCTTAAACCAGCAAACCATGGAAAGCGCTGGCAATTCGTTCAATGCTTAATGAAGCAAAGTGAAGTCAATGCCAATTTTTCGAAGAAACTAATCATCTCCGATGAAACGCATTTCCATCTGATTGGTTTCGTGAATACACAAAACTGTCGAATTTAGCGCTCAGAAAATCCTCATGCAATCCTCGAGAAAAAAAATTAGCCCACAACGGAGCAACTGTCTGATGCGGATTTTGGTCAGGGGACGTGGTTTTTGAAGACGAGGCCAAAAATCAGTGACTATGAACTGCATACATTATAAGAACATTATAACGGAGTTCCTGTGGCCACAACTGGACAGCACATTTAAGCAAGATGGCACCGCCTGATACACCGCCCATGAAACAATTGATTGCAGCAACGATTTCCAGAACAAATTATCTCCAGAAATTCTGATGTCAAGTGGCGATTTAAAGCCGTAAAGGATTTGGGATTGGGATTCTGTGAAATCTCTGGTTTATGCGGATAAGGCAGAAACAATTCCTGCGTTCAAATCCGAGGTCCAACGCTGAGATACAGCCATATCTCTGTGAAAAAGTCATGTAAAATTTCAGAGTAATGGTTGCTATCAGAGACGTGGTTCATGTCTTCTTTACAATTCAATAAAAGAACTGCAGTTATTTCAAAAAATACGTGCTTTTATTTTAAAATGACAAGGTGCATTCTTACTGAGACACCCTTTATATCGATTTTTATTTCAGAGTATCGAAAGTAAAATATTCTTACCTCTGCGATTTTTGTATTATTAGTTTTTATCAATTTGTGCTAAAACTTTTAATTGATAGAATAATGGCAATTGTCCCATAAAGTACCCTCTTAATGTAAAACCATTAATATCTTAAACGACAGATTAATAATCGGAAAAAACATGTGTGACAACTGCCAAATTTCAGAGTTGCCACTTACACAAAAAATATTAACACTAAAAAGTGCATTCGTATCGAGACACCCTTTAATTGAAGTAAAATATTGCTGATAGACAAAGAAAGACAGAGAAGATTATACTTTTTCAAATATCATATTTTCATTGGTTTGTTGCAAATAAAATTTTTTCCTGATGATGCCAGTCGATGTTGTGGCGAAATATTGAAAAGAATAAAATTTTAATTATACAAATTATTTTTATTTCAAAGATTTGGTACTTAATTAAACACTTATTCAGTTTTTAATCATATTTATCTAGTAACTAAGTTTTGAAATGTAACACAAGCCAGTTGTGTCCCCTAATGTTTTATAGCGCATTATAGAGTTCTCCTTTTTTGCACTGTATTTCGTTAGAAAAACTACTTTATTAAGTATTTCAGTTTGATATATTGAAGAAAAAAATACACTTTCTCTCATATATTTTTCCACTGGCCCCACTGTGCATTACTCACATGCCTTTTATTGTTCTGTTATATTTGTATATTTTGAATCCACATCATTGAAAAAAAACCGAAATCTGTATTGCATGTTTTATTTTTATACTGTATCGTCTGTTTGTCCTCACATTTTATTTGGTTACTGAACTCCAGAGTACAATGAACGAAACGAACGATTTTTTTATTTTGGTAGCATTGACAGGGAAATATAATAAATAAAACAAAAAGCCAAATATTGTTATTGGGTAAGGTCAGTGTCATTACACACACGTTTTGCTGACAATGTTTAAATATATTAATAAAATGTATATACATACATGTGTACAACGAATGGCTTGATCTTTTTAAGGTTTCATGAACTTTATGAAAATGTTTTGGATAGAGCAAAATATTTATTTTAGCTTATGAAACAAGTTTGCAGAAGTTCATTGCTCTATTAAATTTTATTATTTGTTTTTAGCAATCAATAATTAAAGGCTGCTGATAGGACTTTGCCACACCAGTAAAATTGAACGTTTTCCCCACAAAAAAAAAAAGCTTTAAGTTGAAATATTTCGCTGTAATAAATATTTTGTTATTTATTTTCGTTATGATAAATATTTTAATTAAACACAAGTGAAATTAATTTTGACAAACGGTTTTGGTTTTTTCATACGTTAAAATTTGTTTTGTTGCAATGAATAATTGTTGTGTTTTTAAGTTTGTTGTTGAAAAAAAAAATGCTGCAGTTTTTTTTTTAAATAAATATTTGTTAAAAGACATGTTGACTAATTAAAATCTACAACAAATGGATAAATATATATACAAGAGTATTTGTTTAATAAAAAAACATGTGGCATAGGAGCTTATCGAAGCAACTAAACACCTCCAAAAAGTATTATTTCCATAAACCAAAAAAATCTAAGCCAAGCTTCTAGCATAATTGGGCATAAAAAATATGACAAATACGAAATCACTAAACTTATTAAGCAAAAAAAAAAAAAAAAAAAAAAAGAAGGACATGCAACAAATTGGGTTTTACTTGTAATGAATGGGTCAAAAAATGCACATCCATCCAGCGTGGAACATTTAATTATTAAGAAATGTTTTTTCACATTGGATTCCATGAAGCGGGGCAAAATTCCAAAAAAAAGTTTGCACAAACTTTTACAAAGAGGTATTATGAATGAATTTTACAGCCGAGTTTTAAAAGACGTTAAAGATATTGTTTCAAATGACAAATCATGGTTCCCAGAATGTGAGTCCAAAGTTGAACAACACATCACAGTGTAGATAGTGCAAGCTGGGTGAAGTCCAGTAAAAGTTCTTCGAGGTGGAAGTGTAATTCAAAGCAAATGCTCTTGCGTTTCTATAAAAACCCTGGGAAAGCAGATGTTCTACTAATAAAAAAATGCCAAATATCAATACGATAAGTCCATTTTTTGGTAAAAGTATTCAAAGAATTCATTCACCTGACTCCGTTCTAAGAACCAATTCATATGGAGGGCCATGTCCCTTTGTTAAAATTTATGTTCTGTTTTTGAATTCCTCCCTAAATCCGGGCGCACTTACACGCATATGACAGGAATACGAAAAATGTGAAAGAATATCAAAAAATTGCCGTCTAAATTCTCAGTTAGTATATACAAAAATTAACATAGTTGAGGTTAGTTATAGAATAATAGGCCTACGAAAAGCTCATCTTTTTTATTAGTGTGTTAGATTAGCTGGTATTAAAACTTTCCGTAAAAGTTAGTAGAATTCACAACCTTTTTTTATTTTATATAATTTAATTTGCGCTTTTGAAAAAAAGTCTTTTTCATATATTGCAAAGCGAAATAATTTTTAAAGAATTTAATTTTTACTGGACTTATTTTTATGTATCCAAAATAGGCTTTTAGCGGAGAGGAATAAATAGCTGACAACCATTTATAATGTCGAAAATGGTGATATCAGGAGTACAGACAGACATGCATCGTCTTATTGGGGCAATTGGAGGAGAAAATTCTAATTTAATGATTTTTCTTTCGTTCGTACGAAATTCCGAATTTCAGTTCCACGGACCTTCAGGAGTTACCCCAGAATTTTTATAAAATTTCTTTTTTATTTGAATTAATAATTTTATTACTAATATAAAACCACCAAAAAATAAATTTCCACTTTAAACTAAGATTTCCAGCACCAATTTAAGATGCAAACGGAATCCCAATATGTTATATTGAAATAGATATTTAAGATAAAAAAATAAGATTTCATTTAATTTCAATTTTACATAAAAAATAGTACGAAAAGGTGAACCACACCCTTTAATATGTCTAAAAAAATATATATTTTTTACACCCGCCCATTGTTACAGGAGGGTAGCATTTATTCCTAAAAATAAAGTAGAATGCCAACAGTGTTACATTTACATGTTAGGGGTGCATTTTTTTTTAAAGAAAAGAACATTTGTTTGCCTATTTTTTTAGAACAGAACACTCTTCCCTGTAGTAGTGCATAATATGGGTAATATTTTTATCTGAAACGTATATGCCATAAGATTCAACGAAATTTTAAAAAGTTTACAAATTTGCTTATTAGAAGGTTGAGCGGTAGAATAGTAAAATGAATGCCACAGGGTAAAAGCCTTTGGGTCAACTTGTCTTTAGCACTCATTATTATCATTTAGTCTAATAACGACTATACAAATAAAATAGTGATTTCAAAATGATAAGAGAAAAGCCAACCAATAAAAATAATAATTATGTATGTACGTACATATAGAATAAATTGTATGTTCAGTTATGATTATGTGTATGTATGTATATGATTGTAGTCCTAAGGAAAAGTTGAACAATGACCTTTTTTTGTTATAAGTATAAAGTTGAAAAATTAGAGCGATTACGTACATACATAATACATGTAAACGTGAGTTTGTATAAAAATTACTACATAGAAGTATGAATGGTCGTATACATACACGAAAAGAAAAAACATGGTTGATGCAACCATAATGGCAAACTATCATTGATTTTTGCCCCAATAATTACATACATCATTATGTTCATCATAAACACATTGTAATGTTTGTATGAACTATATTATTATTGTATTCATTAGAATAATATAAATAAAATAAGTTTTTATGTTTTCATATGCTTTTTTTATTTATTAACGAAATGGCTTATTTGCATACTGACACAGGAGGTACACAATAAATTAAGTACACACATAACCGTATCATTGCATAGAGAAAAATTATATAATAGAAACGGGAAATATATGTCAAATATGTCAAAGATTTTACGTCAGTACCTGTCATAAACTTAACCTGACGGTGCTCTTCGCACTGGGTGAATAAAGCCGTTCACCACCGTCCCCGTCGTCCCTTCCAGAGGCACATACAGGGTGCGGTCTACATGTGCTCCTAATAGGGACGACCTGGTAGCAAATTCTGTACAGGCTGCAGAACCATGTACAGACACTTTGCTAGAGTGTTGGAGCTATCTAACCTCCTACTCCCCCAATGGCCCGGCAGCAAAATATTGCCCCGGGTCTTACCTGGGGCTTCGCCAACCGCAACCATCAGGGCAGCTTTGTCGAATAGCAACAACACCTAGAGATATATGGTCTGAAGAGAGCATCTACAATCGGTCACTAGCACCATATTGCAGACACACTCATCCGACCCATAACTCTTCCCGCGTATCTTTGGGTTTTAACCACAGCCACCACGTGATCCCCAAAGGGGCCTCACACAATAACCAGTCTAGGACAAGTCCTAGTCCCGTGGCACCAGATGGGACTCTGGTCAGCCGCGTGTTAAAAACACCTCCGATTTTAGATCTCATGCAAACCTGAGGTATCGGTAGCACCTCTACCCAGACAAGCATAGGCAGAGCTACTTCCTTAAATTTCTTATATGCACGCCCGTTGCCCTGTTATTTTAGAGATTGGGTAGTAACATATTGGCCAAAGGTCAAGGTCTGGAAACACCATATTACCCACTTACCGGACGAGCGAGCGAACCCACTTTCACCTTTAATTTACTTGCATGCGCGCCCGTTGCCCTGTTGATTCAGGGAAACATACAAGTTTTAGGGGTTATCAGCAAAAAGGCCTAGGTCCGGAAACCTGATAACCCTATAACCCCAGGAAGCACAACACCGAGCCACCATGACAAGATGTATAAACCGTGCCCCCCGGGGGGAATAGAAACGGGAAAATAGATTACATTAAAAAATGTCTGCTTTCTTTCCCAAAACCGTCGTCGTGAAATTGCAACATCTTTCTTAAAACTTGCAACTAACGCCACTGCTGGTGATCACCCAGTTATCCTTTAGAAGTTGAAAAGTTTGTAATTGTCTGTGATGGTTTTCTCTTTTCCGGTTTGCCCTTGTAGAATACCTATTTGGCACATCAAGGACATGCTTAGAACCGTCGTCTTGAATTCTTCAAATACTTCGAGTGTCAAACATTTTTCCTGAGGTGATGGTACTTATTATTATTCCAGAGTCCACATTAGCAAGGATTTACCTGGTGGAATTTCACCCAATCGCTATTTATTTAAATCTTGCAATCTTGGAATTACAAACAAGTTCTGTCACACCAAAAAAATTTTTTTTCCATTTTTTTTCTTTTAAAATTTAAATTTTTAAATATTTTTTAATAAATTTTTTTGGACACTTCACATGAACAAAAACGATTTTCTTTAAAAGAAACATGTTCTTATTGTAAAAGAAATGTAGTTTAATATAATATTATTGGAACAACCATATTGAACATTATAGTAGATGTGATAATATAAAACGAGGGTTGGTCAATAAGTCCGTGACTTTTTGAATGAAACAGACGTTTTTGGATAAAAGATAATTTTATTTTTCAAAATAATCTCCTTTGATGTCTATACACTTTCTCCACTGATTCTCCATTTTTTATCCCTTCCAAAAAATGAGATCGTTGAGGTCATCAAAACTGGAATTTGCTTGCAAGATGATTTCATCGTTGCCGTCAAATCTCTTTCTGCCAAATCATTTCTTCAGGTTTGGAAACTAGAAAAAGTTACTTGCAGCTAAATGCGGTATAGGGTGGATGAAAGAGTAATTCGCAGCCTAATTCATGGAATATCGCTATGGAAGCCGTATTGTCCCGGTGGAAAAGAACTTTTTTCTTGGCCAAATCCAATCCTCATTAAACATACCCAAGAAGATGGCATAATATTCGCCATTGATTGTTTTACTCCTTTAGATGTAAGTAGTCAATGTGGATTATCCCACGCGCATTCGCAAAAGGGTCGCCATGACTTTATTGACTGACAAACGTACATTGGCCTTCTTTGGCGCCACTGTTTTGAGTGGTGTTTGGTTTTTGGTGTTTTGTTGTGGATCCATGTCTAGTCCACGGTTACGAAACGTCACAAAAAACTCGTCTATATCGCGGTTGAACAACGCGAAACACTCCTGCGTAGTTGTCACACGATTGCGTGTGTGGTCGATTGTAATCAAATGCGGCGCCGATCTGGTGAAAAGCCTTCTCGTACCCTAGTGCTTACTCAAAATTTAAACCACTGAGCCATGTGATCTGCCCATGGGTTCCACAATATCCTGAACTTTCAATCTTCGATCGAACAACACCACATCATGAATTGTTTTAATTGTTTCGGGTGTAGAGAAATCAATTGGGTGTCCATCTTCCGCGCTTGTACGGCCACAAAGAACTTCAATAAACCACTTTTTTACCATTGAAATTAATGATGCGGAATTCTCATAGTATTTATCAAGATCTGTCTTGGTTGGAGTGATTGTTGTTTTCCGCAAAAAATAACGCTTTTATTAAGCAAACAAAATACACTTTTTTCTATTTTTTCCTCAAATCACGCGGTAGTCTGTTAAAATTTTGACAGGAATTAAAATAGCAAAAGGGTGTTAGCAGCAGCAGTTTTGCTTTCAGTTAAGAAGCGGGAAATTGAAAAAAAGTCAAGGACTTACTGCCCCGCCCTAGTAGTATATTAAGTCATGCATCAAAATGTTCAAGGTAAGAAATTGGTGTTCAAACACTGGTTTTAAATATAAAATTTTATTTTCTCATTTATATATTGATCATTAAGTAACTCATAGTTTTTTTTCGTGTAATACATACATGCTTATATGGTATATATACTATATATGTACATAAATACGTCGAGAATAAATAAAGGAGGGAACGTTGTTTAGAAATTAAGTCTCATTCACATATCGCATGCAAATAATTTTTATTCCATTTTATGCACCATATTGTCTTGTCGTTTTTTTTTCTTTGCTTGAATGAATAATAGTAAAATGAGTTGGCGAAAATAATTATGATGTGCCATAGAGGGTGATTTTCATTCAATTTTAAATGCCAAGTACACCGTGAGAATTTCTTAGTTAATGAAATAAAGTTGCAATGAAATTTTTTGTTGATTTGGTGTTTATTTCAGAATGTTATTATTACGGAACGGGTATTACGGAAATTAATTTATATGGAAAAAAAATTAAATATGTCATCATTACACTTGGATTGATGGAGACAAAGTTTAATTGAAATGAAATCTTTGTCGACTGGCATGAGTAGGGAAATTATTTTATTATGACATGTATAACATCAACGCGCGTTTCATCCTCTCAGCCATATCGATAACTAATGACACAAAGTTGAGACATTCATTTGAGACTCAGTTTTTTACCGAGCTTTTAATTAACTCATATTAGGTTCAGAGATTGTGATCCGGCTATGGATCATATTCGCATAATTTTTAACAATTTTAACTTGAACTTACCACAAAAAAATGCAATTTTTTCAGCAATTAAAGTTTCAGCAGTTTTCTTGTTCGCATTTGGCGAACGTATCAGTTGTCGATCAGGATTATTGGTTTAAGCGAACGGTTCTTTATATCCATTTCAAACAAGAAAAACTCCTTCTGCTGACATTTTTAATTAATTCCTAATATAAAAGAAAAAAAGTAGTTAATAATATTAGAAAATAAAACAAAAGTCATAATATAAGAAAAGTATTGTATGTTTTCGAAATTTATACGTCACTACTGAACGAATTTGGGTTTTACCATAAAATTTCTTTCAAGCAAACGCTGCTCTATCTGGATTTTGGAATGAGTTTTTAAACCATTTTCCAATATTAAACTATCCTTGAGACTTTAGCGGCGTAGATTTTATATAAATATTTACTATTTTGGGGAGGACAGTAGCATTTCCCTTTCATTTTCATTTGTCAAAAGTACAAGCCTGTCGGAAATTAAGACCATGAGGCAAAATAAGCATGAGACATTTAATCATGTTCGTATTAAAAATATCTGATTGGAGTCATACGAATAGGGTCAACTTTAAAGCTCGCAATACCCAAGGTTGTATGTTTATGTAGGTATTGAGGAATCAGAAGCTCTTGATATTCTTGGCATGAAAGTCCAATAGACTGAGAATATTTTTAAGAAGCATTCAAGTGCTTAAATGTGTAAGAGATATTTGAATCCTTCTGATCTCTTTACTATTAATACCATCCATATCCGCCCCAAAATGGAATTCAACTTCTCAAGTATTGGCCGGTGCTTCAAAGTCTATTTGAAAGTCACTCACTCGTCTACAGGTGAGAATGAAGAAGCTCAACACTATTGACCATAGGCATAGGGTGATTTTATAAAAGCTTTCGGATTTGACTAAAAAAACACATAAAATATAGAAATATATGAAATCGATGGAACGATGTACATAATTTATTATTTAAAGATTATTTTAGGAAAATTTTGGACGCGGCTACAACTCAAATGGTTCATACGCTGGGCCCAATTTTCGCATACTCTCACAAATATATCGGTCGGTATCTCATGAATATATTCTTCAATATTGGTTTCCTGTGGTTCAATGATTGCGGGCTTTTCCCTATAGACATTAGCCTTAACATAATCCCACAATAAATAGTCTAAAAGCCTTAAATCGCACGATCTAGGCGGCCAATTGACAATCGCGTGTTGTGTGGCATGTGGCACTGTCTTGTTGGAACCACATGTCAGCCAAGTCCAGCTCTTCTAGATTGGGCAAACAAAATTCTAATCATCGCACGGTAGCGTTCCCCATTCACAGTAACGTTTCTGCCTTCGTTGTATTTGAAAAAGTACGGTCTATAATCCACACAAAACAGTGGCGGCTCTTGCAATGCTTCTGGCTGCTCTTCACACCAAATACGGCAATTTCGCTTGTTCACGTAACCATTCAACCAGAAATGAACTGAGTCGCGGAAAACAATTTTCCGATAAAAGAAGTGGATGATGCACTTTCTTAATCGGGCATGAATTTTTATAATAAAATTCAATAATCTGCAAGCGTTGATCGTTTGTAAGTCGATTCATGGTTAAATTATAGACCAAACTGAACATGTTTAACAAGTAACATGTTACACGAAAACAGCTGAGCTGCCACAAACAATGTTGCCAAAAAGAAATTTGCTAAGAAGTCACGCTTTATGTAAATTGTTAAGGCAGCCTTGATCCTTACATGGAGGAAATTTCATCCTAAATTAATTATATAAAAAATTATATATACACACTCCTACATATACAAATTACTAACCCTTTGCTGTGAGTGTAAGTGTAGCCATGACTATTTATTTTTGTGCGGGTTTTTCTTTTATTATTATTAATTCTTTTAACTTTATTTTCATTTAACATATTTTTCTTTTGTTTGGCATTTCTTAGTCATTATTTCACCATTACGAAATAGAGCATAAAAGAATTACATCAAATTCAGGTCATCGTGTCAAGTTAATAAATACTTATTTATACATTTTGTATAGATGTTTTGAATTTAAAAGTGAATTGTTTATGAATGTTTTATATTTTATTAAGCAAACAAATACCAAAGTCAATATTTGCTGAAAAATAATAAATATCAAATTTAGATCAGTTGAGGCAATGAATTGAAACACCAAGAATTTGTAAATCATTACATCTCCCCCCCTTAAAAACCTGCGAAGTTACTGATTTTACAATGATTTTCTAAAACTGACTTTTTAATAGACATCAACCTTTTGAAGTGTGAGGATGGTATTCCAATTCAGTAATTATGTCCTTGATGCTGTGAGTGTGAATATGCGTGTAAACATCTGATTGCACTTGAAGGCAGTCGAAAAAAATTGTTTTTGACATTCACAATGAGACATTCTGAATGGTTTCAATTAGATGTCATATAAGTGTAAATGGATTCAATGCGGAATGTTTAAAAATTTAAAACAAAACCCAATACTAATTTCTCTAAATCTCATTAAAATTGATTTACCCATTCGAGAGAATATGGTTGTCAAAAGATTTCGAACAAATTTAACATTAAATAGTTCCAAGAAATTAATGTCTAATATCAATTTTTTATATTTACGAGCTTACAAAACTATTTTTGTAATAATCGCCTTGATGGTTCAATTCCGTTGCCGAAAATTTCTGTAAGAAAAGCTGTTACAAATAAGACCAAATATTTTCGCCGAATCTGTTTTCTAAATTCGATCACTTTTTTGAACCTTTTAAACTGCGCCGAATATCGATAATTGAACTAAAACGGTCTTTAAGATGTTGTCAACAAGCAGTTTCAAACATATTGTTTTGTAATCATCCCCAAAAATTCTTTCAAATCAATGTTGATATTGGAGGGAAGTATAAGGAATGGTGATGTTTGAATCTAAACAATGAAATTTATTAATTTCATTACACCCGCTCTGAATTCTGTAAGTCAGGCTTTATAACGCGGACAGTCAAATATTAAAAAAAAACATCTAAGCTAGAAAATTTGCAATAATCTGTAGCTAACAGGTGTTTTCTTTAGCATATTTCTTTTTGGCAACATTGTTTGTGGCAGCTCAGCTGTTTTCGTGTAACATGTTACTTGTTAAACATGTTCAGTTTGGTCTTTAATTTAACCATGAATCGACTTACAAAAGAAAAACGATTGCAAATTATTGAATTTTATTATCAAAATTCATGCGCGGTTAAGAAAGTGCGTCGTCCACTTCTTTTATCGGAAATTGTGTTCAGCGACGAAGCTCATTTCTGGTTGATTGGATACGTGAACAAGCAAAAACTGCCGTATTAAAGAGCGTGCAGAAGCATTGCATTAACTGCCAATGCATCCCGAAAAATGCACTCTTTGGTGTGGATTATGGGCCGGTGGCATCATTTAACCGTACTTTTTAAAGGCGACGAAGGAGTGTTACTGTGAATGCCAAGCGCTACCGTGCGATGATTGCCCTTATTTGCCCAAATCAGAAGAGCTGGACTTGGCTGACAAGTGGTTTCCACAAGACGGTGCCACATGTCACACAGCACGCGAAACAATGGACCAATTGGGAGGCGGGTTCGGTGAACAGTTTATTTCAAGTTTGGGGTCGGCCAATTGGCCGCCTATATCGTTGCGATTTAACGCCTTTAGACTATATTTTGTAGGGCTATGTTAAGGCTCATTTCTATAGGGACAAGCCCGCAACGGTTGACGCTCTGGAAGCCAATATTGAAGAATTTATTCGTGAGATACCGGCCGGCCGGTATGTTGTAGAGACTATGCCGGACTCTTCGTATGAAACATTTGAGATCTAGCTACGATCAACATTTAGATGAAATCATCTTTAAACATAGAATTATATAGATCGTTTTATCGATTCAATACACATCACTAAGTTTTGTTTTTTGAAATCAAATCCGTAAACTCTTAAAAAATCACCGGTTACTAAATCTAAATAAGACAGTTCATGGATTACGATAGTTAACTTCTGAGTGAAAATGTTTGAAAGCATAGACGACCATATATTAACTCTAGGGGAAGACAATAGCAACGAAATGTGATCCAAAATGAATAAAGATTTTAGATGTCGTAGACGTTAATCAAAAGTAGTCACAATCCAAAATTTTCTCAAAATCTCTGGTTTTCCCATAAACCGGTTTACATATCAGGTGTCTAAAGGCCTCAAAAAATTAGTTTCCATTACCGTCTCTTTAGCTGTTGTGTTATTTCCATTATTTGTACATTGTTAATGGCGTTTTCGCTCTCCAAAATAATTGCGATTTTGGGTTGTGACTGTTTTTGATTTATTTTGCGATATTTAGTGTTAAAAAATCTTTAAATCTACATTAAAATGCAGATATATAGGCAATTTTCGAAATCTGGAACGAATCCAAACTACAACCTTAATTTGTATCTAATTATTTTTACAAAAAATCTTTGAAATATCCTAAATCTATTACATTTATAGGGGATGATTTAATGAAATTAACGCCTTAATAACTACAACTTATTTATCGCTTATTTTCAAAAAATATTGTGGGCAAATGTGATTTTCAACATGCACCTCTTTTGCATGCGTTTATTTCATCAGAGACAAGATGACAACCAAATTAATTTTCAATTAAGTTGCAGACACAGGTGGCCATTTAATTAGATAAGAGCGATAGGGAAGATGACAGAGACCCATAAAATCTAAGGATATTTAACCATTTAATATAATAAACAGCATATTGCATAGCAACTTTAAGCAGCTGGGAGCAGCAATTCAATACCAATAGAAACAAGCAAGTAAAACAAAAACAAGTTATAAAAAAGTGTTAAGCCCTGGCGACAAAAAAGTAATAAAGTAAAGAAAGAAAGTCCAAGGCAACGACTGGAAAGCAGATGACTAAAAGACTAGATTACTGTGGAGAGCATAACGAATTTAATACGGACTTTAAATTAGTAGCGTAATTGTCTATGTACCCTGCAACTATTTCAATTATTTTAAAAGAAAAGGTTCTTTTCCAGTAGCTGGTCTTATTTGTATCTCGTGCTTTGGTATGTGGCATATAAATTTGAAGCAATAGTTTGCTTATGACGTGCACTCATGCCATTACGCTAAAGCAAGTTTACAGAAAGGGAAAAATGGAATAATTAAAATGTATTGAAACCATCTGCTCTACACTCACTGTGGAACTTCACTTTAAAATACGCACTCACTTAATTTACATGTGGCCTTGCTGACTCATCTAGTTGTACTCCTAAGGAAAAATTCAAATGTCCCCTTCCTTTCTAAGTTTGTTGGCTTGTTTTATAAAATATATACACAATGTTTAAAACATTCTAGAATTTTATCAGTAGATCCCTTGATTTCTCAATAACATGCAGTTTTGACAAGGATAGAGAAAACATTTACTACATATTAAATGTCGCTGTGAGACCTCATTCAACTGCAGAGGATGAGACCTGGGTATCTATCATATACAAGTATTTTCATATTAAGTTTGTTATTTAAATAATTATTTATCTTTCTGGACCAAATTTATTTTCGTAATTATTAAATAATGTATATCATTTTTTCAATAAAAGGAAAATTATGCAGTAACACCATCTACATGTCGAATTGTTAATTGCAAAGTGCAAATTGTAAGTCTTATAAACACTTCCTTATATTCGAGCTAAAGACGTGCACAAATTTCGACGTGTGTAATCGCCATCATGAAAATGTCACTCCGCAATTGCGGAGAGAGCAGTCCTAGTCGTCACTCAGTTGTGGAAACCGTTGCGCTGTAACTAAAAACGAACGACATGGCAAGAAATGCCATAGATTGAAACCCGTATGGAAACCGAATAAGAGGACGTCCAGCTCATACGTGGAGAAGGCAGATCGATGTAGAAGTGACTGGAATGGGTAAAACCTGGGGCGAAGTGAGAGCGTTGGCACAAGACAAGAATATGTTCAACCAATTCATTGAGGCCCTATGCTCCTTATAGGATCGATGGGAACATATATATATTCTCTTGATGGACCCGCACGTATTAACGAAAACTTGTGGTCCTTCAGATCATTAAGAAAACGATACCCTGGACGTTATCAGCTCTAAAAAGCGGTGTGACATTCAATTACCTTTTTGCATTTGTGTTTCGGGTTCATTAAATTTTGATTTTCTTAAGATTTGTATTTCGTTCCATTAACTTTATTTAGCTTATTGAGGTGAAGAAATCTTTGTGACCCAGTCAAATTAGCTTGATTTCTATGACAACAACGTTATGAAGAAATATTGAATTAATATCGCTGGTAAATACAGGCACTTTAGCTTAATTTGCGATAAAAAGTGACACGAATCCTTTTAGTGAGTAAAAATGCTAAAATAGGAAAAACAATATTTTCCTTCCAGAACTAAATTTTACAAAATATAAAAAACATAATAAAAAAAACTTTGGCTAAAACATTATTCACTTTGTGGAGAACTTTTTAAGGTATTTACTACAAATAAGAAATTAATGGAAGAAAAAAAGAAGAAAAATATTTCTTTGCCAAGTTGAAAAAATAAATATGAAATGCATTTCAATCCACAATTTCCTTTTCGTTGGCTTATTGCTGGCACGGCAATAAGTAGTATTTTGGTCTTCAAGGCATTTTGGCTCTTCGTTGCTTCCATACGACTTAAGTAGTTTTTTATTTGTTTAATTTTTGGTATATTAGAGCGAAGTCAAGTACAAATAAGGAAAAGGCAGTTGAAAGCAAGTCAATTGTGGATTAATAACTGAAATCACAACCAAAAATGGAAATATTGTACAACAATACTTTTTTGTAATTTGTTTTTGCCCAAATCACTCGTGGTATTTTTAAATTATCACAAACTACTCCACAGCAAGTAGTTCTCGCTATTCTGCTGGTTGATCATTATTTTTTGTGCGTGTTTTTTTTAATAAGGAATTTTGAGTGTGACTTAAATTTCCTTAAATATATTGTCACATGCCCTGAATAAAATATTTTGGGTAGTATTGCAATGCTTATTTTGCTTTGAAGTTACTATGGCAGATTTTATCAATTATATTTATAATCAAGTCAAAACATTGCTCGGCAAGCAGTCACAATCAGGGATATACAAAACTTTAAGCGTTATTTTACTATCACATAAAACGCTGAATTTTAGGATAGAATTAGCAATAGAATGTTAACAATTCGCTTGTAAAAAAAAAATAATAATAAGTATCATCAATCGAAAATCAATAAATTTGTCGAAAATCGTGGCACAGGTTAAATAAATAATAGCAAATATACACAGAAATAAAATCAATATTGATACAACGTTCAATAGAAGCAAGAAACAGACGGACTTCTATTTGGCATATCCAAGCCGATATTGTGGCTGATAAATAATGACCACTATGGAACTTAAGGTATTATATGAGGGCTGGACACGTGCAATTTTTGAATTTCTGATTTCTTAACTGGCAACACTTTTCCTACCAAGAGGCATCCAATAGTTGACTTCTGTCAAAATTTTAACAAGCTGCATGATTTAGTTTGTGTTTGACAGCCGTTGATAGCAGATCACACGCGTAATTAAAGGAGAAGAGAAAATAGAAATAGTGAAGCATTTGTACATCCGTAGCAATTGAAAAAAATTCACAATATCTTGTTGGCAGATCGGAGATTGAAAGGGCGAGAGATTGTGGAAGCCATAGGTACACCACATGGCTTAATGATCTCAATTTTGAATGATCACTTGGCAATGAGAAAGCTTTTCGCAAGATGGTTGCCACGTTTGTTTCACAATCGATCACAAACGCAATAGTTTGACAACCTCGCAGGATTATTTGGCTTCGTTCAACCGCAATATGGATGCGATTTGGCGCGAATTTTGTAAAGGAAGAAGAAACATGGTTTCAAGGCAACACACCGAAATATCAATAAATAAAATTAAAAAATAGAGACCTTAGGTTTAAAAAATAAATTCAATTTATAAATACAAATAAAAACCGTCCAAAAAACTAGAAGAAATTTGGATCTAAAGTGAAATATATCAATAAAATTTTTATGGGTATTGAGGCACCACAACATCATCATAAAAATTAATTAAATACAAATATTAAATTTTTTTTTTTTTGTTTTCCCTAAAAACCCATTCACTCTCAATCAAATGCCATTGATAGAATGGTATTAAACTAAATATTTCTTAAGAACATCAAACTATTTCATAATAAATAAGACAGTTAAAAAGTGCTGACTACAACAGCAATAAAAACAGCATTAAATACTTTTCCCTAACAAATTTTTACTACGAACAATAATAAAATCCCTTAAGAAGGTACCCATACAGAATAGAGTTTTAACAGTTCGAGGTGTATATAATTTTATTAGAGTGCAGGCTAATAAAATATTTAGCAAAACCAAAGCAAAGAATTCATATTAAATAAATTGGTTTTTTACTTTTGCCCCAAAACAGCTGTATTATAAATAATATACTAAAATATATAAAAAAATTCTCATGTTTCTTTAGGGCTATTGTTAAAAATATCAAGATTTTATTCTGAGGTTTTTAACAAAGCGATCAATATTCAATGAAAACAACTTTATACCACAATAATGCTTGCCTACAAAACCAAGACCACAGGTTCGTTCCCTGGCAGAGGACAAAAGTTTTTCAAAATTGTTTATCGAGTTTTACAATTAATGGCTTATACTCCCTCCAAAAAATCCATCCAAGCAGCCCCTGACCACCCCTCTCCTCTCATGACAAAGGTCAAGCAATCATCACCCCCTGGGAAAAAAGGTAGGAATCAAAGATAAGCAAGGTTCCTCTCACCACTACATCCAATTACACAGAGGCCGTTGTTTCTAGGAAACGACAGATGGCAGCCCCATTATACTAGGACCTGCTACAGCAGACCAATCACCTACTTAACTGGAACAACAACCGATTATGAAACTGATACAAAGCAAAAAAATAAGAATGCGAAAACAGCTGCAACAACTCGTGTAAGATGGAGATGCTTTGTGAAATCCAAATGCCCCCAAGAGCGCTAATTGGAAAAAATTTTTCAATGATTGCATTTCTAGACATGTATTTTTTTATATAAATGCTTTCTATATGAAGCAATTACATACTTGATTTAAAATTAACTGCCGCATTCATTTAGCCTAATTTGGGTATCTTTATATAAATTCTGCACATAAAACATTTTGAGAATTTTTCCTTTTCATAAATACGGCAGAAAATTAAAAATTAATAGATTTCATACTCGTAACATACACTAATATCCTTAAACACATTTTTTTTTTTTGGAGAAAAAAGATTAGCAAGTTGCTCTGTGCCGTAATAACATCAGGCGAAAGATTGGAATATCTTCATATTTGGGGATAATACAGACAAAAAATGCAGACAATAATTTAAAAAGAGCTTTAATATGCAGAAGATTAATTTCTGAACGACTTAAGTCAAATAAACTTATACATTTTAAGTGACTTCATTTTTTAAAAGCTTTAGTAGAATAATGCCATATATAGACAGGATTTAGGGCTATGCGTCATATATATATTTTTTTAATATTAATGAATTTTTAAAAGAAATTAATGTTTGTTAAAGGCTGAATATATGCCTGCATATAATTGGTGCTAAATAAATCGTCAGTACTCTTTAGCCGAATCATGTTTGAAAATCATTCAAACTCAAATATACCAAAAATTACAAATACTATATGAGAATTCTATGGAATGTGATTAACATTTTTCTACTTGTGCTTTACAATGAATATTTTTATTATAAATTTTATTCTTCATTTTGCCTTATAAATACATTCATTACCATCCAAAAGGTGATTAATTGTATAAAGCTGTAAATTATAATTGTTTGTTGTGTTGTTTATATAAAAGTTATATAAAACTATTATACTTATATGTTTTATAAATCATTAGGAGAAAAATATTATTGATTTTTATAGAATTCTCATATAGTGTTTGTTATTTGTAATATAACTATATGAGTTTGAATGCTCTTCAAATATGTTTTTACTAAAGAGTACTTATGATTTGACTAGCGCCAATGAAATGGAAGTTTATACTCAGCTAAACCGACAACAGGCAAGAATCTCTTTTAATTATTTTATTTTATTTTTTTATATTTTTGAAACAAACTTAGGGAATATCTTACTACTAAGATTAGGCGTATTAAAATTAAATGACCCCATCAATTGATACAACAAAGTCAAATAAAAGCAACGTATGCTTATCGCAGAAGAATTTAAATTTTATGTGATAATTAGAAGATAATAATAGATAACATTGAGATTGGATAAGCAAACAATTATTATAATAAATCACAAAGGAGAGAAAGCCAGAAATGCACTACTGGAAAAGTAAAACATCATCTCTCAAAGTTGCTATCCGAGGCTAATGAAGGACTGATAATAGCGACAATATGCTTCCTGCAAGCTGATCTATTTTGATTTCTAAGGTCTTGGTCAATTATTAAATTAAATCTCTTAACTAAAATCTCACTAAAATTCCTTAATTCACAAATAATATATTAAATTGTTGAAAGACATTTAATAAATTCAACTTTCTTTAATATTTCGGTCGCCACAACGTATAAGTAATAAATAGTTCAATATTAATCATACGCACTATTTAACACTCAAAAAATGGGTTGTATAATCAACCGTTTAGTTTATTAGACCCGCATAATTTTTACTTTGCACGTTATATTTTTTGGAATTTTATATAGAGAATAGAAATCTTATTACCAGTGGATAAAGGACTTAATCGAGATTTTTTAAAGTTTCCTATTTTCCAGGAAAAATAAAGAATATAAAATTATTGTTCATTTGATTATGTGCACTAATTTAATTTTTACAAAATAGTTTATACAATTTAATATAATTAACAAATATACAATCTCAGTTAATAACGTTTTAAAAGATCTACGATGATATTCCTTTCCAGGATTCTTTAATGACTGTAACAAATGATTGCTTGCCATCGAATTGTATGTAGTTTCCTAGTAAACCAACGCCAACCGAAATTTATGCTGAAAATTAGTTTTTCAGCTCTGCCGTTCTGTATGCGATCATTGTGCTGTTATAGGATCTACGTGGCTAGGGTGAAGATACTAACTGGTGTTCTTTGAAGGAGTGTTAAGTAATCCAGCTTAAAAATATAAGTCTATCGTTACACAGTAAGCTGTTCGATTAGCTCTGTTTAAAATATCCTTAGAAGCTACAATAT
Source organism: Germaria angustata (assembly GCA_963681545.1). Taxonomy (NCBI): domain Eukaryota; kingdom Metazoa; phylum Arthropoda; class Insecta; order Diptera; family Tachinidae; genus Germaria; species Germaria angustata. The sequence continues at coordinate 63,314,629 of OY813001.1, forward strand.
GTACTCTATATTATGAATGACAAAAAAGCAAAAAGAACATCAAGTTCACAATTAATGAAAAATATTTAAATTTGCATCTCCCATAGTCCAGATTTTAAACTGGCCTTTAATTTTCAGCCATCTTTATTTCGTTTTCTCACCACGTGCTAGAAGCACGTTACGTATGATTAACATAAAATTATTCATATTCATATTCTGACGAAACTTTGATAATTGTATGTCTATCCTATTATCTGTCTGTCTGTCTATCCATATACACATCACGCAAATTAGTGGTATGCTTTTTATCGCGATATACGTACGATCTAAACTCCATTTATCCATAAAACTTAAGACAGCCATTGAAGACACAGAGATTTGCAATAATTGGAGGCATAAAGTCGGCAGCATTAATAGAGTTAAATGCTACAGTAAAAAAGAAAGCATCCAAGGGGGATTATTCTGAAGGAGACAATGTGAAAATTTATGAATGAATAAATGGTTTGTAGCAAATACCCAAAAATTTGTGATGTTAATTTAACTATGAAGGCAGGTTAATAAGCACGTGTAAGACCTGTGGAACACAAGTTTTTCGATTAAAAAAAACATTTGATTTTTCAACACAGTCTCCTTTAAACTCTACAGATTTTTTCCAACTTTTTAATTCCTTCGAAAAAGTAAGATTTGTCGAGGTCATCAAAAAAAGTATTTGTTTGTGAGATCATCGCTGGCCTCAACGCCTTTTCCGTTAAGCCATTTTTTCACGTTTTGAAACAAGAAATAGTCACTCAGGACTTAATCTGCAATATAGGGTCGCTGAGGGAGCGATTCGTACCCTATAACATGAAAATTTTCCATGGAAACTGCACATGTGTGCGCCCTCGCATTGTCACGGTGAAAAAGAAATTTTCTTGGATCTCAAACACGATCTTTTTCTTTTAATCATAATGAAATCGAACCAACAATTTGGAATATTTGCCAGTTAATGTTTTACCTTTATGAAGGTAGTCAATATGGATTGTATAGCGTTCATCCTAAAAAGCAATCGCCATGGCTTTATTGGCTGACAAGCACATTTTGTCATTCTTTTTTGTAGATTTACCCGTATAAACCCTCTGTTTCGACTGTTCTTTGGCATCTGGTGTGTTTCGTCTACGGTTACGTAAGGGGGCAAAATCTTTTCCATATTCAGTTGAACAACGGCAAACACTCCTGCGATATTGTCTCACATTAACGTCTTTATGATTTCCGTATTTTTTAATTTTACCACTAAAAGTTCTTAAAAGACAAATCTCCATTTCAGGCTTTTAATTCTAGTTCTTTAAAACTCTAGATCTCTTTTGAATTATATAAATTAAGCGCTCCTAGTTTCAAATAAAATATCAAAGGAATTTACTATTTTAGTTTAATTTGTTGGGCAGTTTTAAATTATTTTATAAGGTGATGGATAATAACTTTAGTACTAAAAAATTGTTAATCTTTAAAGTTAACGCTTGGGGCTTCCAAAGGAAAAACCTAGATTAGAAAAGATATTTGCTTTAAGTTTAAAGTAAAAGATTTTTTTCATTATTTTAATTAACTCTCTTAAGTACAGTTCTTTTCTTGCCTTCTTTCTTTTGCTAAAACTATTTGCCAACAAATAAAAACCAACTTTAAGTTCTTCACGTTCTATTTTATATACATTTTCTCCCCTCTCTCTCTTCAAAAAGGTATTTCTATCAGCAACATGGATTTCAACATTTTTACGAGTAGTATTCCTATTCTTTTTGAAGGCTGTTAGTGGACCTCAGACAATATGAGAGACACAGTAACGAGGAAATGCGTTTCATAAACTGAATTCATTCATTGTTGACTGCTGGTAACAACATCTTCCAACGTTTAATTGAAACGCATTGCTGCAACCATATTCACGCAAACACAACTCAACATCAGTGCTTTTTTTATATTGTTTCGTAAAAAAACTACTGAAAAGAAATGTTTCCATGTCCCTTATACTTACAACTTTTAACTTTTCATATTACGAGTAGAAGTACTTTCAATGAAAGAAAACCGCCAGCATGGCACTCGACGTTCAAATAAATGTTGCTTGAATATATATTCAATTTAAACTTTATTTAAATAGTTGTATCAGAATGTATTAAGTTTATAGAAGCAAGAATAAGGGAAATTCAAACGTTGTTGAAATAAAACCGCCACAACTGTAAAGTGCAAAAAGTATTAAATAAAAAATAAAAAAAAAACTATTGGCTGTTTATTGGACCATGGCGAATTCTAACGTTATATACCTTTTTATCTAATTTTTAAGTAATTTTTAGACTCTTTAGCAAAAAAAAAATTTTTTTTGAGAAAACTTTTCAAACTATTTTGTACAGAAATTTTAAAATGTCTGAAAACAGCGGTTTTGATATGATTTTAAATTTTTTTAATTACATTTTATCTTCATATTTTGTGTTTAATATGACCTATTTCTTATTTTCCAATTTTGTTTATTTATATACGCGTATTAATTATAACTATTTAGGCTTTATGTGTATTTTTTATAAAATTCTTATCAATTTATTAGTCGTACAATATCTCAACACCCTTCTTCAAGGATGTGTGTTATTTAGCTGATGAGAGAAAAATTGGAGTCGTATTACAAATACAAGAAGTTTTCAATAATTCAAACAACAATTTTCTTTTCTTCAATATTAAGAATTGTTTTAAGCCCTGAGTATAATATATGTACTTGTATTGGCCTAAGTCAGCTTAAGTAACCTTGCGTATTATATAAGTAAAGCTATACCGCCCTTAACCAAGACGAATTCATGACGGGTCCACACATCAGTAAATACACAGAAGAATTAAAATCGAAAACAAAAGAATATATTCAAAAGTACGAGTAATTAAAACAAATGAGTAAATAATCAAAACACCTAAACGAATTATGCCATGAAGCAATGAAAAAACTCCACAAGGAAACAGCTGTTAGTACATTTTATATCAGGGATGGCACTGCTGTATTTTTTCGCCAATATGTATCCAGTGTTGGGCAAAATACATGGTTTGCGGTATTTAAAATACAAAATACTTGCTGATCATGTATTTAAAATACAAAATACAAAATACTTTCAGGAGATGTATTTAAAATACAAAATACAAAATACTTAAAAATCTGTATGTATTTAAAATACAAAATACAAAATACTTCCATTTATTGCACGTATTTCAAATACAAAATACAAAATACTTTCACGTCATGTACATGTACTTATGTATTTATGTAATGTTAATGACAGTACCGTATCTTCTATTCAACGTACCAGCCAACCCACTCAATTGTCTACAGTCGCCGAAAGAACACCTGTTAATACTTTATTAATTACTAGCGGACCAGGCGAACTTCGCCTCGCCCCAATTTTAAGCCTTCAGACAAACTATCTATTTTTTTCATGTGAAAAGCCATTATGGAATAATTTCAAACAAAATTTCATACAAAAACTCGATTTTCTATTTTTCCAATTTTTCGACTTTTCCGGAGGGATTTTCCAAAATTTTCTTCCATAAAAACCTTCTCCTCGAAAATACGAACAACTGACAAAAAATTTTACAGAAATCGGCCCAGCCGTTCTCATTTTATGAATTATTGGATTTCGCCACGCCCCTCTGCCCACAGACCGAAATTCAAAAATCAGACTTCACAGTGTCACCCGCCCGAGCATTCTGAAGGTTTCCTGAAAATTTCGTCAAAATCGGCCCAGCCGTTTTGGAGCCATTACGTTACATGCATACATACATACACACATCCTAGTTTATATATTAACTACTAATAACCTATCTAATAGATGTACTAGTCCTGCTCAAACTGGAATCAAAAATAATACTGCAGGGGTTATTAGACCGATTAGAGTTATACCTCCAAACAAAACAATCTTCGTTTCCCGATTAGCATTAGATACTACTGTTGAAGAAGTTTATTCATATATATACTTAAAGTATGGTTCCAACTTACATATCTCAGTGTATAAATTTTCTTACCCTGAACCAAGAATAGTGGCATTATTCAAGATTACTGTACCGGATGAGTTGTTTAATATAGTTATTTCTCCAAATTTCTGGCCTAATGGTATTTACGTTCGCGAATTTATATTTAAAACAAAACAAAGGAATTCGCTTCAATTGCCTTCAACGGCAACAAATATTGAAAAAAACTAAACAAATATATTGAAAATTTATTCTTATATACCAAAATGTTCGTGGCATTAATAAGAAGTTATCTGCGTTATTTAATCAAAGTTACTCATTTGACTATCATGCTATAGCATTTACTGAAACATGGCTTAATGATAATACATATCGAGCCTTTGGTGCAATACCGTAGTAACTCAAAATTTTGAATTTTTTAAGGTTATATTACGAAATTGTTCGCCTTGTCGTTTTTTATATTCTGTAAAAGTTTCATAAAAATATTTTGTATACTCAGCTCTTGAGAAAAGAACCAAATTTTCTTTTACCATTAAGTTGTGTGTAAATTCAAAACTTTAAACTCAATTTCTGCAAAACAACCTTTTTTAAATTACTGCGATATTGCAGCAAAAGCTCGATATATTGAACACGGAAATTTTTGCTGCTAAGTATACTATATATAGATGTGATCGTAGCAATAACATAAAGGAAGGTGGTGTCTTGATAGCAGTTTCTAGCCTGCTCACTTCCGAAGCTTTATCGTTTACGTCTTTTCCGGATATTGAATTTATGGCTGTTTTGACAAAATTCAACACAAGAGAATTTGCGTAGCGTGTTCGTATATCCCTTCTAATTCACCTGAAATAATTTACCAGAAACACTCAGACGCTCTCTCCTCCGTTGTGCGAATGTCTAATCACAATGATACTATCATTGCAGTTGGTGATTTTAATATGTCTATTATTTCCTGGAACCGTTCTACTGATAATGGTTAATTCACGCCCTATAAATCTGGCGCCAATGAGAAATACACTGAGTTTATTGATTGCTTACTAGATGTGAATCTTTATCAGATGAATGGCATCTATAACGATAATATTAAATTTTTAGACCTGGTTTTTGTAAATGATTATGTTGACACCTCTGTTCTTCGCACTGATTCATTCACTTTGCCAGAAGACCGCTATCATCCTATAATTTTAGTAAATTCATGGTTTTCATTATATACATCTCTTTCTGCGGAAAAATCGATAGTCAATAGCTTATGCTTCAAAAAAGGGAATTATAGCAGGGTAACTGAGCTACTTTATAATACTGACTGGAGTAGTTTACTGTCAATTTCTAACTTTGAAAACAAAGCTGATGTCATCGATCATATTATTATGAGTTTCTACTAAGGATATATTTGATCTTGAACCAATTGACCGCCATGGAATACTAAAGCTCTTTCTAAAATTAAAAATAGCAAAAATAGATATTATAAAAAGTATAAAAAATCTGGATCAGCATCAGACTTTGCTAAATACTCAGTTGCTCGTGCCGAATATAACAAATAAAATCAGAATTGCTATAACAGCTATATCGTCAAAATTAAAAACAACCTTAAGAAGAATCGTTTCACAATTTTGTAAATTTAAAAAGAAAATCTACTTCTTTCCACCTAACAATGAAGTTAAATAAAAATGAATCAGACGAGGATGCTGAAATAAGTAGCTTATTTGCAGATTTCTTTTCATCTACTTATGCCAACGATCAAATTAGTGACACTGGTCTACTACTATGCTCCAATATTGGAAGTCAGTCTATCTTAATCCCTTTTATAGATGAATTGTCTGTTCTTAACGGTTTAAAGAAATTTAAATTTTCCTACAACAGTGGATCGGATAAAATACATGGTTTGCGGTATTTAAAATACAAAATACAAAATACTTGCTGATCATGTATTTAAAATACTAAATACAAAATACTTTCAGGACATGTATTTAAAATACAAAATACAAAATACTTAAAAATCTGTATGTATTTAAAATACAAAATACAAAATACGTATTTGTATTTTAAATACGTATTTCAAATACATGTATTTGAAATACTGCCCAACCCTGTATGTATCGTTTTTTTAAATTTTGTTCACAAGGTAGATGATTCTTATATGTACGAGGTCTGTTTAATATAAAAGGTCAATTTTCCTTTTTTAAATATTTATTTATTCATCAATTTCTTTCTTGTCCTCTGCAGAGTATTCCCCCTTAGATATAATACATTGGTGCCAGCGTTTTTTCCAATCCAATCGAAGCCGTTCTGGTATTCACTTTTTGGTATGGCCTTCAGCTCTTCCAGCGATTCGGTTGTTATCTCCTCAATCGTCGCAAAACGCCATCCTTTCATGGGTCTCAACAATTTTGGAAACAAGAAAAAGTCGCAGGGAGCCAAATCTGGTGTATACTGTGGCCAAAGAATTACAAACAAGCAATAACGAGTGAGCAGGTGCATTATCGTACTGCAGAAGCCATGAACTGTTTTTCCACAAATCCGTAAGCGGCGCCTAATTTCAAGATAATATCCCTTATTAACCGTACGACTATGTGGCAAGAACTCATGATGCACTAAGCCACGGTAATCGAAGAAGACAATGAGCAAAACCTTGACATTTGATCAAACTTGGGGTGGGTTTTTTTTTGCATTGGCTCTCCTTGGCTCTTCCATTGGGACGATTGGACTTTGGTTTCGCTGTCATAACCATATACCCATAATTCGTCAGCAGTTATGACCGTTTTAAGAAAATCTGAATCCACGTTAACGTCATCCAACATTTCCAAGCGACGGTTTTTTTTTCCAAAATTCATAAATTTTGGAACGAGTTTCGCTGCCACACGCTTCATGCCCAAAATTTGCGAAAAAAATTATGGCATGAGCCAACAGATATGTCGACTTCTCTAATACGATTCTCTATAACAATTTGGCTCACTTTCTCTAAATTTTCATTGGTTTTTGATGTGACGAAGCTTCCAGGACGAGGATCGTTATTCACATTTTTTCCATCTTCATTGAGAAGCTTGTACCACTTGTAAACATTTTCCTCATAGTACAATCACCATATGCCACTCTGAACTGTTCAAGTGCATTTGAGCACTTAATTTGATGCAAATTCTTTGATCCATTTTCCCTACAGAATAAAATCGCCGAACAAGCAAAATACGTCTAACTGTTACGCCTCTGACAAACAAACTAAATTACGCACACAAATTCATTTAAAAATTTTTACTAACTTTATTTGAATACAAAGTTAGTCTATGGTTTGTTTACACATAATCCTGTAAAAGTTTTTGTAGTCGTATCTTCATTAGTTTGAAAGTCACGTAAATAATTGTGCATTGATTCGCGAGGAATTTGGAAAAAAAATTTGTTTTTGGGTTGTTCGCTTCCCGTAAAATTATGACTGAGAACATGAGTTCGATCCTTGTTAAGGACAAGTCATCAATATCTTAATGATGTACATTAGTGATGATGATAATGGTATAGCACGTACGGGTGGATTCTTAAGTGTAACCATACTTTGTTTGCATACAATAATATATTTGAGTAAAGATCATGATATGGTTGTTGAAAACATGGGGCAACCACTCCATTTCTTTGCGTGTATAATTGCTCTTCAGCCGATTCTGCTTTAACTTATTTATTAAAAAAAAAATTTTAATAGAAGAAATCTTTAAAGCCCTTTTGACTCATGTACAAAAACCAAAATAATGTAATTTTCTGCAAAATTGTCAGGAAAAGTACCATAAAAAGTTTTCAAAACTGTGGCACAGAGCTTAAACAAAAGCAACGCCACATCGTTATACTTGTGTTTATGAATATTTGTGTTTGAAAATGAATGTGACAATTGCTGACAGATGTTGTCAAATTGTACGTGTGGTTAAGAATATTTAATGTTTTACATGCTCGCAAATAAAGCTCAATGTTATGAAAGAAAACGACTTCAAAAAGGGGTTGATGGAAAGAAATGAACAGTCTCAAAAGGAAAAGAAAACAACTTCCTGCTAATGACATTTAATTTTATTACTCGTATCATAAATTACTGTGTATTTCAAAATGGATGCTGGTTTCCATGGAATACCACACGTAGTAAATGCGTAAAAGATGTGTAATAGAATTATTCCGCCGTCACGAATTTCTAATGCGTTAGATTATAAAGTTACACAAAAATATTTAAATACAAACTTATGTGTGTATGTGTATCTGTATATACATAGATTAAAAATATTTAAAAAAGTAAAGTAATAAAATTAGGGAGTGTTGTTTTTTCGTTATCCAATTTGTTTTTTTTTTTTTTTTTATTGAGAAAAAATTTTTTCGAACAGAATTAAATATACTACATTTGAAATGCGATATCGATTGCTTTCTTATATTGAATATTTAACAAATTGTTTAAAAAAAAATAAAGAATACATATTCAACATTTTAATACCGCCCTGGCCTCCATGAAGAATTCTTACATTCGGTTGAAACAGCGTGACATGCCTGAGGACAGTCCTGAAATTTAAATAAAGAAGCAAAAACGGATAAGGCCGCTATTGCACTCTATACTTGTGGAAAATCCGCGACTACAGTGCACACCCGCCCTACTGATAACAGGTACAGCACGCTCCAGGCCATCAAAGTTCCTATTTGTTATACTCTATTGGCTTCCGGCACATCTCATAATCAAACAGTTGGTAATGAACAGCCAACTGGCAAAGATATTTTGAATATTATTAGAATATTTGGCTAAAATGCTCGAGTTTGCACCGAGCGAAAAATGTGTTTTTTGATGACTATACGACATCAGGACTAGTGTGGCAATACCGAACGACATCTTTGAATGAGACGAGGAATCATTACAACGTGGAGATTTTGTGGATGTCATTTCATCCAGAGAGGAGGTCTAGACCGACTGGCTAATAAGAGTGTAGTGTTTGTATTTTCATTTTCAGTGATGGTTTTTTCCGCAAAAAAACAAAGATTTCATTGACATGTTCTCCTCAAATCACGCGGTAGTCTGCTTTAAATGCTTGCCAAACAGAAACTAATTGAAGCAGTTTGTTATAATTCTGACCGAAATCATATGACAAATGGCTGTTGTATGGCTTGTGATAGTATTATTCATTTCAAGTGATATGCCCATGGCTTCCACAATTTCTCTAACTTTCATTTTACGACCCCCTAATGCCATAACGTGATTTTTTCCAATTGTTCCGGTTGTAGAGACGTCAACTGCGCGTCCAAAACGTTTGGCATCTTCCATGCTTGGAATTCACACTTTTACAGAGCGATTCGAAGCCTAATTTATGGAATGCCGCCATGAACCCTGCAGATCTGTGCACCTTTCCATTGTCCTAGTGGAAAAGAACTTGGTCGAATGCGGTCGTTTTTTTTTCCTTCAAATCCTTATTAAATCGACCCAACAAATTGGCGTAATGTTGGCCATTGATTAATTTACCTTGATCATTCAAAATTAAAGCTGCTGGCCCATGTGGTATGTCTATGGCTTCCACAATCTCTTGCATTTTCTACCTGTGATCGGCACATCACCATACCATGAATTTTTCAATTGTTTCCATTGTAGAGACCTTAACTGGACGTCCGGAACATTCGGCATCTTCTGAGCTTCACTTTTTTTTTAATTTCAATTAATGCTATCAATGGCTATCAAACACAAACTAAATGACGCAGCTTGTTCAAATTTTGACAGGAGTCAACTGACAGGTTCTTATTGACAGGAGCAGTGTTGTCCTTCCAGTTAATAGTTAGGTAGTAGTGCGAAGGTCCAAGGTTCGAATCCTGCCACAGAACTATGGCAGTTGTGTTTGATAATTAAAGGGAGCGCACAACAAGCCTTCACTGGCTTAAGTGTATGTCGTATGACATGGGCTATCACACCCCTCAAATCAACCTTACCTAACCTAACCTAATAGTTAGGTACGAAATTGACAAAATCAATGACTTATTGACCCGACCTCGTATAATATTAAAGAGAAATAATAATACTACTTCGGGGCAAATTTTTAATTATTATAAGTATTTATTGTTTGAATTATTCTTTTCCTATTAAAAAAATTTCAACTTAATGTCGGCATGCATCAGATTACTGTCTTAAAAGTTCTTTCCTACAATTCAAAAATAATACTTGTATATTTAATATCAAGACAGCATTATCTGGTATAAGTAGTATTTTATTAAATTGAAATATAGTCTTCCTAGTTTTAGTGAAACTCTGTACAAATTATGGGATATTTTTCAACCATTTTGAAAGAAACTCTTACACTTACGCTTAACATCACTTTTCTAATGTAAAAGTTTATGATAAATAATTTGTTCTTAGACAGAGCATAGAAAGTGAAAAAAGCAAACATTTTTTAAATAAAAATCGCAAGAATTATTATTTATGTAAATCTAACCCATTGCCTATGGCACAAAAGTATTAAAAATGTATAATTTTAATCAGCTGGGCAAGCAAGCACTTAATTATTAATTTCGTTAAAATTCAACTTTTCCTAAAAAGCCTAAAGCTGATTCGCGATTTAAAGCAGAAATCGTTTATTATATTAAATATGCCTTCTTTTGTTTGCACTGAATAAAAATTGAAATTCCTTTACAAACAAAGTCAAAATGAGACAGACGTTATTCATTGTACTCATAATGCTTGTTCAAATTTCATCATGTGTTCACTTCAATGCAGGCACAAATCTACATACTGTGTATGTGTGTGTGCATGTATTAACATCAATTTACAAATTTACATACGTATACAATCAAAAGAATCCTTTCTTGCATACGTATGTGAGTGGTATATGTTGGGAACATGTACCTGCCACTGAGTCAAATACAGTTTGACTGAAATAAAAGCAACAGCAGGAAGAAGGAAGGGGAACAAGCCTGAGAGATGAATAGTTGAAGTATTATTCGTAAAAAAAATATTTATTAATGACTGCCATGTTTCGCACAGCAAATCACTACATCACATGCTTCTTAATGGGGATGAAAGGGTGTGTGTGTGTGTATGGCTTTGGAATCACTATCGTGCAGGCTCACAAGGAAAACTTCTTTTCAAGGATAACAAATCGCACTCAAAGATTATTTGCCAAAAATTTACATAATTTTTATAAAAAAATAAAAACATAAAAAATAAAAATACAAATGTGCAATGAAATTGTAAATCATAGTTTGTTTGTCGTTGAAAATAAAAACGTTTTAAAGAAAATCTAGCACTAAAATCTCAATCACACTTTATCAACTTTTCCCATGTTAGAGTACAGTCATGAAACGACATATGAAGGATATGTGCTAAAAAAACATGATGTTCCCAATCATAATCTATTATATTGAATATGCTTGTTTTATTAAGAAAATACTATTGCGGAATTAATATTGAAGTTGCAAATAACAACACAGGTCAAGGATGGCAAAGCTTCTTCACGAACTTTAACTAAATCCTAATTTATTTCATATGCTGATTCTGAATACAATAATAACAAAAAAGTCGTATCACCAACCAATTTCACAAATTTTTAAATCAAAAAATTTTTTTGTTACGTTGTTCTGGGTTGGAGCTAATAACATTTCATCAGTCGACTTCAATCCTCAAGTTTGAAAGTAGTTCAACCTCGTAACATTATGTAAAAACTCTCAAGTGGCAGATGATTATTTTCACCAGGACACTTAACGAAATGGAGATGTGATACCAGGGAATTTAAATTATCAACTGGATGATTCATTACTGTTGAATTCAGACTAAATCAATGTAAATCGTACCAGAGAAAAAAGCAATGCAAGAAGCTTTACAGAGAAATGTGCAACTTCGCTTAAAGCAACTACGGGGGCGTTTTAATAAGTCTGTGACTTTTTGGATTTCCCGCCTCTTAACTGAAAGCGGCAACACTGCTTCTGTCAACAGGCATCTAGCGATTGGCTCCTGTCAAAATTGTAACAAGATCTACTATTTAGTTTGTAATTGACTGTCATTGATAACCGACTAGCGCGTGGTTTATGGAGAAAATTTACATTTTTTTGCAGAAAAACGCATATTTCCATCCAACGCTAATCTTGATGAATACCATGGGAACTGTGCACCATCAATTTCAATGGTAAATAAAAACTAGCCGTACAAGCATGGAACGAGCCGCTCGTTCTGGAGCCCCAGTTGAGGACTCTACAGTCGAAAGAATTGAAAAGTTCACGAGATTGAAAGTTTGGAGATTGAAAGTGGGAGAGATTGAGGAACCCATGAGCACATCACAGGGCTCAAAGGTTATAATTTAGAATGACCACTTCAATACGAAAAAACTTTCCGCCAGATGTGCACTACACTTTCTCACAAAGACAATCGTGTAACAACTTCGCAGGAGTGGTGGCGCTGTTCAACGACAATATGGATCCAATACAGCACATCAGACTAAACAGCACATCAAAACAGTGCGTTTCTCGGGGTGTATCAGCGCCAAAGAATGCCAAGACGGGTTTGTCAGCCAATAAAATCATGGCGATCGTTTTTTGGGTAAAACAATCAATGGCGAATATTATGCCAACTTACTATGATGTCAATTTGATGAGGATTTGGCAAAGTTTCAATGGCAAAATTCCATGAATTCGGCTACGAATCGCTCCTTCATCCGCCTTATTCTCCGGATTTTGCACTGAGTGAATATTGTTTCCAAACCTGAAGAAATGGCTCGGCGGGACGATAATTGACGCCAACGATAAAAACATATGATTATATTGATGATCTCGACAAGTCTTATTTTTTTTTTTTTTTTTTTTTTTTTTTTGATAAAACAATTTAGATAAACGTTGGACAAATATAAAATGGTCTTTTTTGTAGCCAAGAACATGTGTGTCATTGAAAAGCCAAGGACCTAATGACCTGCCCACGTGCATTCTTTTACGTAGACCCGTTTCATCAGGGCTGCTAGGGTGTTCCATTTCAAAGGGTAATTGTATAAATTAAACCGCTTAGATATCCACCGTAATAGTCCGACTATGCCTATTAAATTCCACGGACCCATTGCTAGACTTTCGCTCTGGTTTTGAAAAATATTTTGTTTTCCGAACGACACAAAATTTTCTTATTCTATTATTAATGCATTTGTAAATGCGGTCTAAGTGAAGTTATTGCTCTTGGTTGTGTGGCACATTTCAGTTGCGGATGTTGCCATTGTTCATATTTTGCAGTAGTTCGACAGCAATTTTCAAACTGATAACATTGTTTGACTCACTTATTCGCATGTGTAAAAAATAAAAAAATATACTACATCGGCATACATAATGCATATACGAGTATATAAACTGCTCAACATAAAAGGACACAAGGAAGAAAAAAAAATCACTTAAATATTAATGCAACTGCTCTTGTGCATGTGAATGGAAAAGAGAGAGAGAGGAAGGGCAGAACGAGACCTCGCATATGTGTTGCAAACATAAAATGATTGTATCAAATTTCGTTTGGTTTTATGGCACAGAATATATAATCACACTTGAAGAAAATTCCAAAAAGGACTCTATGCTTATTTTTATTTTGTTTTTTAAATGTTTAAGCTTCCAAGTGGATTTTGGTTAATCGTAAATATAATAATGGTGAAAAGATATACTTATAAACATGCCACATAACGACACGTGTCGCAACTGATTACTGGGTCGCGTGCCAACTTGGAAGATTCAATGAGTATTTGTCCATAACAGTTGCAATGCAATCAGTTACATATAAAACAATTTCGGGCAACAAAAGTTGCAAAGAAGTGCTTAATGTCCATTATTTAAATCAAATGTTAAACGCTTTAACCCTTCGAACAACTTAAGAGTTCTTGCTGAGATGGTTTATAATTTTTTTTTTTTTTTTTTTTTTTTTTTTGTTTTATAAATTTTCGTTTTTTTTTAATAATGGCTGATGACAATTATTTATTTTATTCGTTTCATTTGCTCCACTCTCTCTTAGTTTGTAATTAGTGACCGCAAGTATCAGTAGTACTATGGATAACTATTGCAAATTAAGTTGTTATTTGTTATTCTAAATATTCTATTCTCAATTATCAAAATGAAAAAAATGTTGCAGTTTATTACACATGCGTTTGTCAAAATGGAAATCTGTAGAAAAATTATTAATTTTTAACATCAATTATTTATTTATAGAACAACATTATAAAAAATACCACGGGTATTTCAGTTCCGAGCGATCACGCATTAGGATCGTAAATATTATGTGGGATTATGGTTTTTTTTTCTGTAGCATTATTATATATTTTTTCCTTAGGTGGAACAACTGTTCTAAATAAAATAAGGACTTTTTCAGCAAGGGACGTAATGGAATACGGTGAGAGTTTTGATATGTCATGGTGGTAGAAGGTTTGGCAATTACAATGACTTCAATTTCGCTTGAAAATCGTATTAAAATACTAAGACTCCACTATAAAAATTGTGGATCTTTAAAGGATACATTTCGTAAAATTCGTCGTTCTGATATAGATAAGTTTGAGTCGTTTGGCTCGCTACACAATGCCCCAATATTAACGAGTGATCGAATGGTCGTTCAAGTGAAAGTATCACAGCCGTAAGCCGCACTGTTAATTTGTTTTAAGCACAATGACCGCGTCGCGAATTTCGCGTAACGTTTTACTTTTGCAGTCTTACAAGGTACAACTGATGCATAAATTGTAGCCTGCCAAGCATTCACTTAGCGGCAGATTCGCCCTTGGTTTTTCTGCAAAAGACCATTTTTAGAGAAGATGCAATTTTTCATTTGTCTGAATACGCCAACTAGCGAATTTGAGTGCATTTGGGCTTTTGAAAATCGAAGAAATATTTTCCAAAAGCTTTTGCATGCTGAACTTGTCACTGTATGCTGGGCGGTATGGTATAATAGAAGAATCTACATCTGTACGAGTGCTTGTGATGAATGTCTGTCCAATAACATTTTTAATTTTTAACTGCAAGGCTTTACTCTTTCCCATACAAGACAAATTTCAATGAATTTCATATAAATTATATGTCGTATTTTAATTTCAAATATTTGATTCTTGTTGTAACAGGTGGCGCAAAAGTAATGTCAGAATTTCAACTGGTCGCCATTTTGTTGCAAATGAAAAAGAGCTCGATTTTCATAAAAAATTTATTATTGATGTGTGTATTATAACATGGCCTGTAGACAACTAATCCTCTATAACATATATCTATGCCATAAATAACAAATTAGGACAATACTTTTGTGCTACCTTGTAAATTCCGCCATATGATTTTGTAATTATCAAGAAGTTTACTACGTTATGAACTAAAAAAAATTTAACAACTTGATTGATATCACCGAGATACCGAAAAAGACAGTAGTTGGCTTTATTATCAGCCATAGTACGTATTTGTATACATCAAGTTCGCACAAAAAATTCTACAACCGGTGGCAAGCCGCCTTTAAGCTTGTAAAAATATTAAACACATAAACACCATTTGGAGTGTTTGTTCTCGTATGTCTATTTATGTGAAAATATATCGAAAGTGTCTGCATATGGAAATAAAAATATTTATTTAAATGCACAAAAATAAAATATAATAAAAAAGTGTGTTGTGCTGCATTTGTTAACAAAATTATTATAGATATTCGAATAATATTGTCTCATAAATATTTCGATACAATTTCTTAAATACAACAATAGTTTGTGTAATAAAATTGTTTTTTTGGCTACTGATGCCACAGATCTTTCAAAGAATTCAATAATAAATAGAAATATATTTCTAAGCAGAAGTAAACAAAAATTAATTCTTATGATTATTTATTCCATTATTCAAACAGAAGTGCTCCAATACTCGATGTCGATTGTGATTTCTTGTTAGACAATGGAAAATCGAAAGTTTATAAAATAAAGTAATCCCTCTTATTAAGATTGTCGCGTCGACGTCACATCAAGTCGACAGTAAAAAAAGACATCAGTTCTGAACTCGTTGTGGGCAATAATTAACTAATATTGATGGCCAATTGTAATTTTGTAAGCCATAGTAGTAGTAATATCCTATCAATAATATTTAATAGTTCTCGATAACAATCGCACAATTGCCAATATATTGATGTCGACTTGGTGTGACGTCGACAATCATAATAAGGGCAAATACTTTTCTAAAAAAGAAAAAAAAAAACATTTTGGTAAAAAGTTTCGTTTTTCTGGGTTTTGCTGCGTGAAGGTAAATTTTTACTAGGAAATATTCACCCTTATTCCAGTTGTCGTCGTCAACGTCGCCGTCATCACTTTGTTTGAATATCATCATAAATTCCACAATCATACCAACTAGTCGTTGGCAATGATTTCAATTTGGGATTCTTGCAACCAATGTTTTCTAAGATTTTGTTGGCAATACTCAGCCTTGGAAATCACAGCATTAAATTCGAAATGACGGATAGTGAACAAAATGAGGCAAAATTAAAATTTTTCGAAAAACTAAATTAAACCTTTTTCACTAATTTCACAAACTGTGTTGCAGTTGTTATTTTAAAAGTTTCTAGTTTTTCCATTTTCAATTACTGTATTTATGCTTGAAATCAAATCAAGTCATTATCAAAAATGGCGACGACAAATTCCAAACAATTTCGCCGTCAAATTTTCCTGTAGAATCGCAAATTCTTTCTTGGCAGTCATCGATAAACTTCGATAGGGACAACTAGGATAACAATTTGAAGCAAACAAGGCAAAACAATATCGTTTTGTTTTCATGGAATAAGGGTGATTAGTAGGTATTATTTTGCCACTTATTTTCCCTTTTAGTATTGTACTTACGTGCGTCAATAACTCAGCGTTTTTTTATTTACCCGCCTCTTAAGTGAAAGGGTAAGGTCATTTGGCTCCTGTCAGAATAAGAACAAGCTACATCATTTACTTTGTATTTGATAGCAGACTATTTGATTTAATTCGTGTACTTATTTCTTTCCGGAAAAAACCATAACTCAAATTAAATTAAAGCGTGACAAACTCTATGGGAATTCTAAACCATCAATTTCAATGGTAAAAAGTGGTTTATTGAATTTTATTGTGGGTGTACAAGCACGCAAGATATTGAACGTTCAGGATGCCCACTTGAGGGTCTCTACAATAGAAACAATTGAAAAAATTATAATACGGTGATTAGCCAAGAAAAAATTAATGATCGCTTCTGTATGAGGAAGCTTTCCGTCAGATGGGTGCTGCGTTTGATTTAAACCGACCAGAAACGTAATCGTGTGATAACCGCAATACGGATGCTTTTATGAACCGTTTCGTAACCGTGGATCCACCACAACACAACAGAGACCAAATATCAATCAAAACTGTGTTTGCGAAGTGATTTGGAGCCAGAGAAGGCCTTTATTATTTATTATTTTTTATTTTTGGATGCACGCGTTATAACTTTTAAAAGGATAAAACAATCAATGGTGAATATTATGGCAACTTATTGGGTCGATTCAGAGGATTTGAAAAAAACGACCACATTTAGCCAAGAAAAAAGAACGTTTAGCCAAGAAAAACAGAACACATGTGCAATTTTCATGGCGAAATATCAGGCTACGAATCGCTCTCTTGTTCGACCTATTCTTCGCGAGTAACTATTTCTTGTTTTAAACAGAAGAATTAAGGGTTGCCGAAAACAGATTTGATTCCAACGATGAAATAATTTCACAAAAAATACCCATTTTGATGACCTCGACAAACCTTATTTTTGAGAGGGATAAAAAAATTACAGAAAACTTGGACAAAGTGTAAAAAAGCTCAAAGGGGACTAGGATGGTAAATAAAATAAATTTTTATTTAAAACTTGTGTTTTATTCAAAAACTTAGGGATTTAATGTCACACGCCCTCGTATTTGAAATACTGGTTGAGTAATTAAAAAAGAGTGAAAGTTAATATTTAAATATGACCCTATTAAAAGAGTTAAATCTTTGTTTCTACTGTGTTGTTTTTATTGGAGTTCTAGCCATGTACTTATATAAATGCTATTGTTGGTCTGCTCTTCAGATAATGTAGCGATTCGGGAATATTAATGTGGAAGCTAGAAAATTTTCATTATCTTGCAGTGTGAATATGAAGAATAAAGAATTTCTCGCTTACAACATCTGCCCCGAGAACTAGGAAAATCAATTTTCTCTTCTGTGACTTTGTTGTGACATTTGAAACATGCAATTCTAAATAAAGTATGTCTGTATGAGTGCACACACTTACATATAGAGAAATTATAAATTTATAAACATTAAAATTGCATTACAATTACTAGAGCTGTAGAATATACAAATTGTTGAAAAACAATGGGGTGAGTTGCAAGGAAAAAGGGATATTATACAATGTACGTTTTAGTTCGATTGGTACAAAGAGGGTTTAAGATTAAATGTGTAAATTTACATTCATGTGTGAGTGTTTAATTTAAAGTCGACATGCAGTGTATAAACACAGTTTAGGACTCAACCCCAGGAGACAAATTGAAGTCCGTTTCTTGTGAAACATTGTGGCAAGTGTGAAAATTTCTATGCAGTTTTAGATGCATGTAACAGCATTATTGTTCACATTTACACATGAATATGTGTAAAACAGAAAAAGGCTGTTGAAATATCTTATATGGAAATATTTAAATGGGAAAAATTTTATCTTGGCGATTGTTGCATAGTGTATAAAATTATTTACAGGCAGTAGACATATATAAATTCTTTACGTTTTATGGACGATAATAGGAACTGTCTTTCAAGAAAATATTTTTTCAAAACATACCAAATATTGAAAAAAGGAAAAACTTGAGCTCCCCTTTAACGCTCAAAGCCACGGTGACGATTTGTACCACAAATGTATGGTTTGAAATCTATTGGATTGCTGTATCCTAGGACTTATATTCATTTCAAGTTTTTACCAACCCAAACATACACAAAACACATACACAAAAAATATACCCAGCAAGCATTAGAGCTGTACAAATGAAATGTTTAAATACAAAAATTGTAAAAAGGATAACAAAATTTAATATACCTTTCACAGCAAAATTTAAGAAAAATTGCAATAAAAAACAATAACAATAGGACAAAAAATGACATGGCGAAATTTTTGATATATAAGAATGCATAGTTTTGATTAAAAAGCTGAAGAAATGGTCGAACTTTTGGGCCACTAGGCCACCAATTAGTATAATTTAGTGGAGAGGATTACTTGGAGTCCACAGACGAGTCCTTAGATTTTTATTCCTTTAAGTCTTAATTCCTAAAATCCAGACTTCAAAAATAGATGATACTACAGAATTTTTGCTAAATTCTTTGAAGATGTTGATTCTTCACTACATCCAGAGCTGCTAAATAAATGTTAATTTATAATCCTTTGTTTGAGCTATTCCATGCGTTTACAGGGTGTCCTCAGAAAGAGACGTACTTGGGGTCGCTTACAATAAACCCTTGTACGATATCGAGGACTGGCTGGCCCCACTAAGAAGGTATGGTACTAAGGAGCTCCTTACATTTGGAAGATAGTCTTTTACTCTCTTGATTAGCATCATCACTAGACATGACATGCTTTTATGTAAGCAAAAATCTTAAAGACTTCCCTAAAATTGATCAAATGTTTTATCTGTGATAATTGGCTCTGAAGGAGCAAAATGTGACAACGTCTGGAACGCAATGGCTTTGAACAGTCAGCGCCATTTACGTCTTTTTCTTTCTGTGGCCATTAGTTGTTGGTTACATGGTCCCAAAGCCTGCTCTTGGACACCACTCTAGGCCAGAATATTCTCAATATCCTGCGAAGACATTGATTAATAAATACCTGGATTTTTTTATATCTCGAGGGGCAGCATTCCATGTCTCGCAACCGTACAGCAGAGTGGTGTTAACATTTGTGTTAAAGAAGAAAATTTAAAATAGAAAGGAAAACAAGACAGAAAAGTCCAAATTCCGCGACAGGAATCAAACCTACGACCCTCTACCACTATTATTAAACGAAACACTTTTGTAATTGTAGTGTAATGGGGGTTTGGCCCAGGATGGCCCTTTGCACTTCGACCATTGTTGATCTATTGTGCTTCCCCTGTCCCTGGCAGTTTAATACGTTCGCAAATAGGATCAGCTCCTTCAGTGGGAGCATTAGCAGATCCTCTTCACTCAGCGTATATGCATGTAGAGTCCTGTGTCTTCTGTGGCACAATGCCCCACAATTTGCTATCAAGTGTTCCATCGACTCCTCATCTTCACCGCAAAATCTGCTGATGTCCGTGTCAGATAAGCCCATTCTGTATAGGTGGGCTTTGCAGATGTAATGGCCTGTGAGCGCCCCTACCAGCGTCCGTAGGCTTTTCCTGTCCAGTGTTAGAGCCAGATCCGCCCGCCCCCAGCGTCAAAGCGTAGGAATTTCTTGGAGTGACATAATCCATTCATGTCATTCCAATGTTGTGCAATCCTGGACGATGTCCATTTCGAAATCTCTCGCTTAAGGAGACTTTTGTTGAACCCAAAAGAGGGGATGGGTCCAATGAAGTTCCCCTCAGCCCCTCTTCTCGCACAGATGTCCGCCATCTGATTCGCGCCTGATGTTCTGGTACCCATATCAGAGTAATCTGATTAGAAGTCGCCAGGTCATTGAGCCTGTTGTGACATTCCAGTAATAATCTGGAATTGTACGTACAGCCTCTCAGGTCCTTAAGAATCGATTGGCTGTCCGAGAATATCTTCATCCGTATTCCCCTGTTTCCTCTCGGATAGGATCCCCACAGTTTCCAGTATCGCGTAAAGTTCCGCCTGGAAAATTGTCATATCCAAAAAACGAAACATGCACACAGAAAACCAAGGGACCATCGCAATTGAAATTTGAGACGTGCTCAGCAGATTTATAGCACGAGAAACAATTTTGTGGAAAAGTTCAACCTGTTACCCTTCTTGTATTTTTCATTTCTTAGTTTGTTGCACAATGCAGGTCACCTAAGATATAGAAACAATTTCAGAACTTATTAATGGCATTATTAAAAAAAAAAAACGAGTAGTTTATGAAATTCACAATATCATAAAGATTTTCATGAAAATTTGTTAAAGATGTAAATAGATATAAACAATAAACTATCATACTTAAATGTCTATATCCTTTAGGATTCTTATTACAAATTAATTCAAATATAATTTAATATCAGTATTGGAGGGGGCCAGACGACAAAGCAAATCGTGTTGTTTGTTCATGGCATGTCTGCCAGCAAATCTTAATATACAAAATAGATTTGTATGCGCCATTTTATTGCTCAGAGAAAATGTAAAACAAAAAACAAACCAGACAGAAAGTGTCCTTGCTTTTATTTGTCTTCATCACATTGGGATACTTGAATGTCAGAGTTAATGTCTGACATACGAGTTTTCTGTTATCGCACTTTGATTATAATACTGTTGCTCCTACTGGCATATTGTCAGTAAATTGTCTTTAAGGGAAGGAAGCAACAGTAAGACACTCGACGTTTGCTATTTAGCGTAACAACGGAGAAGATGTTACTTTGAATTAAAATTCGAGCACTTGTATTGAATTATAACGAGTGTGGGATGACGATAATAGAGACGAAACTACGATAGACTGATTGTTTTGTTATCGACAAAAATGAAGATGATGATGGTGATAAAAAAAAAGTTATTAATCTCTTAAAAAGACATAAAATGAACTCGCTTTAAAAGTAGCAATTTTAAAGCAAATTTTTTCGTCACCCATTTCTTGCTGTTTTTTATTGTGGCCTCTTCGTGTTGAGTCATTAACTGTGGCTGCCTTTTTTATTAAGCGGAAAATAAAAAATCGATAAAATAGCCATAAAATAAACAAGCAAGGTAAAAAATAAAATTTCCTTGTAATAGCTTTTGTTTAAACGTTTTTGTTGATTATAATATGGCCAAAAGGAAATTAATAAGTTTTACAAATCTATTAAATGTTTCATTAATTTAGAATATAAAAGGCACTAAAAAGAGGCCAAGATAATTGATTTTTATCGCAAAGTAGGTCAAAATAGATTTATTAAACCAACGACCCAAAAAAGTGAGATCATGGTCAGCAGTGGTAGAAGGTTTCTTATAAAATTGTAGATTGAATATTCAACATAAATTCAATATATGCGAATCTTTAATATAAATATCCAAGAATTTTCTTCCTTCTTAACCAAGTATGTCAAGGACTAGCAGTTTCTATATGTTTTGAAAATTCCTCTTTAGCCATCGGGATGTGAATACGCAATATTTTTGATTTATCGCTTTTAAATTTTTACTATATTTGACCTTAAGAAAGCTGATTTCTACAACCTCTGCTTAATGAAATTCCCTCAATCTGATAATTTGCTTGACCTGCTGTGAATCTAAGTTGTTTCAAGTTTTCATTCATTTTGTTTTTTACATTGAAAGACGATCAAGATGTAAAAAGAACTTTCCTTCGTATTTAGATACAACATAATTACGACGACAGGTCAATAAGTTTATGACTTTTTGAATTACACGGCTCTTAATTAAAAGTACAATACTACTGCTCTCAACAGGCAGCTCTCAGTTGACTCCTGCGTCATTAAATTTGTAATTGTCAGACATTGAGAGCAGACTACCGCGTGATTTGAGGACAATGAAAAAAAATTAATTTCGTGTGCTCATTAAGCATTAAAAAAGTTTACTGAAATATAAGCATGGAAGATGTCGAACGATTAAGGCGCCCAGTTGAGGCCTCTACACCCGAAGCAATTGAAAAAAATCATAATATGGTGTTGGCCCGTCAGAGATAGAAAGTGCAAGAGATTATAGAAGCCATGGTCATATCACAAGGCTTAGTGGTTTCAATTCTCACCGATCACTTGGATATGGTAAAGTTTTCGCAAGATGTTTGCTGCGTTTGCTCACTTTCAACCACAAACGCAATCGAAGTAGCGTGCAGCTTTGTTCAATGGCAATACGGATGCCATTTCGTAACCGTGGACGTAACGTGGATCCATCGCAACAACCAAGAGACCAAAAAATAGTCAAACCAGTGGATTTCTCGGGTTGAATCAGCACCAAAGAAGGACAATAAACTCATGGCGACCTCTTTTTGGGATGCACGCGGAATAACCCACATTAGTAACCTTCAAATGATTAAAACAATCTATGACGAATATTATGCGGATTTGAAAAAACGACCGTATTTGGGCAAGAAATTTGTTACTTTCAAAGAGTGCACACATGTGCATCTGCCATGACAAAATGCCATGAATTAGATTTAAGTCCATTTCTTGTTTCCAAACCTGAAGAAATGATTTGGCGGACCATTTTTCATGAGCTGCAAAAAAAAATTTTTTAAAGGGATAAAAATAATTATTGAAGAAGCGTTAGATAAAGTGCATAGAGCTCAAAAAAGACTATGATGAAACACAAAATGATGCTTTATCCAAAAACCTGTGTTCCTGACTTATTGACCCGCCCTCGTGTTTGACGTTAAGCAAGTGCCCTGCAACTGAATTTCACAATCACTACTTAATGAAATTCTCTCATTTAGATAAATTATTTGATCTACTTTCAACCTAATTGTATCAAATTGGCATCCATTTTGTTTTTTCTTTTTACATAGAACGACGATGTAGTTGTAGAAAAAGTTTCCCTTTCATTATTTATATGTACATATGTATGTATTAAAAATTATATAAAATATTGTCCTATTGCTTTTGTTGTTGGTTTACCTGTGTATGTATGTACCTTCATTTTCATTTAGCCAACATAATCATTTATATTAGGAAATAGGAATTTCAAAGGTAATTTGCGGATCCATACAAGATAAGAGCAACTTAATCATGTTAGTAAATTAATAAACGGTTTTAGTTGGTTGCATGTAGTTGTTGCATTAAAATTCAATAAGATAAATTGATTAATTCTGAGAAATCTATATTTGTTGTACAAATTGTTAAAAACCTTTGCTGGTAACTGGCACTATGGTGCTTTTATACAGGATAAAATTCATTCCCCTTTAATCACTTTGACTTGATAGTCATTTTCAGTTTATTTCAAGCTTTTTCTGGTAAAACTAAACATTATTTATTAAAGAGAATTTACATTTTACAAAAAAGAAAACCATCTACAAAATTTTTATGCGTAGTTTCATTTACAAAAGCAACGAAGTTGCGTGCAAACCTTTTAAAATAAATAGAAGCGCTTGTTGTTTATTTTTATTGTTTTATTGTTTAATTATTAAATTATTATCTTTCATAACGAAAGCTGATAACGATGATGATAATAACGTTTCAAATACTTGTAACATTCAAACAAAATAGCGCAATATAACAACAACATTAAAAAAAAACAGTAGTTCTAATTGAATAAACAGAGATGAATTACAACAGGCACGAGCATGACCGGGGTGAGTTTGGGGTGGTAGAAACAAACAACAAATTTTTAATTGTGAGCCTTTAGCTAAAAATGTGCAAACATTGTGTATATCGTTATTTTTAGGGTTCTCTTTTGAGTGGCCATAAAAACATTTTGCGTTTTTATTTGAAATTTTTGCCCCGATTATGGTTTACAACAGTTGTTTCTTTAATGTTGTATTTTTTTTTTAAATGTGATTATGGTTTACAACTGCTGTCAGTATATGTTGTTCGCACTGTCAAAAATCTGCAACAGCTCATTAGGTGTTGTTTGATTAACATTACAAGTTGAAAATCGAAAATAGATTTAAAATTTGTTTTGTAAAACATACAGAACTGTAAAAATTAAAAATGAAATGAATAAAATAAAATAAAATAATAAAATAAAATAAAATAATTAAATAAATATTTCTTAGCAAAATTACAAATAAAAAAACAAATGGCAAAGCTGGTTGAGCTGATCAAAATTAATCCAGATATTGTTCGAGGCAAGATGCCATTTGGATATAACAAAATACAGCTCAAGGACAAAAGGGATCATTTTACTGAACAATTAAATGGCTTGGGACAGCCAATTAGAAAGAATGGAAGAGTTAGTTTTCTGAAAAGTGCTCAGTTTTTGTATCAAAAACAAGAAACCATCCCCGTTTATATGGAAAATTTTTATAAAACTATAAATTATGTTATTGTAATTAAGATATTGTAATTAATAAGTTCTGATTTTTTAAAAATTATACACACTTATTCAATATATGGTAGTTCCAATGGATTAGAACTGTCTCGGATTCTTTTCCGGTTACGTGCCAGTTGTGTGTGTTTTTTGTTGTAACAAGCAAGTAAGTAACCATCATATCGGTGAAAACATTCTAATTTGTACAATCTTTTATTAATTCACAATTTTTTTGACATTAGTTTGAAATGTTTTTGTACGATATTTTATAAATCATATTTGCAAATTTTAATTTCAAATCATTGCGAAGTTGAAATTTCTTTCAAATACTCGTATATACAATACCACAATTGGCATGTAATTTAAAAGAGAGAAAAAAAAAACAACCGGAAAGGAATTATGGGACAAAAATAGTTAATATATAGCATATAAACCATTTAGACACTTGGCAGCAAACAAAATCAGCAATTACAATTAACCTAGACAGATATATGTATGTACAAGTAAAACGATTAAACCGGCTCTAAGGGTTGTAAACTTCCTCCAATTACAAACGAAACAAAAAAGTGACATTCACACTTAAATAACCATTATGAAGAGGCAAGTGAAGCAGGCTGGTTTGTATTGAACATTTGTTTTAAGTAGAAACAGCACAAGTAGGAAATATGAAAACAGAAATCAACACGAACATACATATACTCACAATGGCATAAATATTGCACACAAGTTTGTGGAAAAAAAGGACAAGAAAATCATTGTACAAAGAACAAAAGTATTAGTACACAAAGGCACGACAGGACCTTTTCAACATCAGCAAGGACGCTGGCGGGGCAAACAGGAAAATGAGTAGATAATTAAATGTAAGTAACATTTTGTATTTGTAAATGGTTAATGCGCATGACAAGCAACCACATTTGCAAATACATACTTCTCGACTGACGGGTTTCTCCCCATTAAGAGAATATTTGAAATGCATAAACTGTAACTGAAGAGGATGACATGATATTGTACTTTAAAGGCAGCTAAAAGAGAGAATCGTTTACTTTTATTTGACTATAATTTGCTTTTTTATTTAACCCGCATAATAAACATAAATGGTATGACTTCTCCCAGACACAGACGGGCAGGCGGAATGGCAAGCAGGCAGACAGGCTGGCAGTCATTTGGCCACAGAGACTTGCAGCCAAATCGACAAAAGGAAGGCGTAAGCAAGAGAAACTCACTTACATTTCAAAGGACAGACCTTAAAGGGAATTAACAGAAAAACATACACTTCCGTTTGTATAATGCCTGTAGGCACGATATTTCTCTTCAGGAACAACTGCCAGTAAAATGAATACGAAATAAAACAAAGTGAACTGAATGGAGTTTTTTTCCTCTCTCGCTCCTTTATACCCTTGCTGCGGTTGTTATTTTTTTCTTTTTGGTGTGTCCTTTTTGCTTATATTTTGTTGACGGGTTTCCTTTTGCAACTTACATCACATCCTTCATGATTTGTTTGCTTTAACGATAAGTGTGTGTGTTTGGGAATAGAGAAGGATTTTTTTTGTCCATTTATGATTATTGTATTGCGAGTATATTTAAGGTATGAGTATAACTTTCTTCTTTTTTTTGCATTTGTTTGCACTACAACTTTATTTAGTATTCGATTTAGCATGAGAGGCAAAAAAAAAACAACAAACATTTTAAAAGCATCAATAATGTATGGGTGGGTATCGAGGATAATATACGAGTACGATGTATTGTCAGGATAAGGGTGTTATGGATGAATGAATTAGTAGCTAAATGAAATGAATATTTATTTAATTTATATTTCACTATTGGCGGTTAAAATTCATAATTCAGTGCTGGTCAATTGAGGATTTGGAAATTATTTAGTTTACAAAATTGGTTTTATATGGCGGTAATTAGACAAATTATTCACTGTAATTAAACAATGTGATACAAATTTTGAATGTATCACAGAGTTTTATAGAGTTTTTATTATCTATTTACAACAAACAGATTTCATTTATATGCAGGTAAAGAATGTGTTTTTGCAACTCGTCACAAGATCCTTCTCAGCTGAATTGCAAGAAAGGAAAGATTCCAAGAAAAATTTTACATTTCGCCATCCAAAAAAAAGAGAAAATCTATCAGGAACACCTATGTGATGTGTACATTTAGATGAATAGTGTGCAAAACAGAAGTATACGTCTCCCTTGGACAGAATAGTCCAAATGACAGAGTGTATGAGGCATTTGTAATAAATAATTTTTTATTTACTAATTTTTATGCTCTAACAAGCTCAGCAAGAATATCAGAGGAGTTTTTGGCAAGTCTTTAAAATAATTCATGAAGCAACAAAACAAAGAGTTTCTACTTCAAATTATTTTAAAAGTAAGAATATTTCCACTTACAGGAAGTGGGAAATTATTGGAACTACACATTTTTTAAAGGGACAAATAAATAAATAAACGAAGTTGCATATAGTACGTAGTTTTTTTTTGTTATTGCAAATTTGTTCAATAATGCGATCACACATATACAAGGTGGCGCACCAGTAGTGTCATAATTTGAATTTGCTGCCATTTTTGCAGATGGTACCAAATGCAAAAATTGTGGAAACGAAGAAGTTGTTGAATGTCTAAGAGAATACAACAAGTAAACTCCCCTTAGCTAAATTTACAAATTAAAAGTTAGAAGGCTAATCTAACACGCTCGTGTTGATCTCTTTTTAAACTTGTGGCATATTTAGGAATCCGACAGCAAAACAATTGGGCGATAGGACTAAACACACCGGGGGCATAGCTGAACAGTTCATGAGGGGGTGTGCAAACACTGACATATTTTCTGTAGTGGTATTGAAGGAGACGACACAACACAACACTTTAATGAAGATGAAAATTATGTAATGGATTAAACATTTTATAAAAACAAAAGAAACTTAAGAGGTTTGCTAAATCTCTTCGGATAAATCTATCTACACCCATGAAGAATTATTCAAATTTAGAAATTAATTTAATTTTTTTACATCATCAATACAAGGCAGCCTGGCGAAAGCTGATTTACGAACAGAAGAAGAAAATGAGCTACAGAAGAAGTACAGATACCGCCGAATTTGAACTTTCAAAATTTTATGGCGGCCACTATTTTGACTAACATTGTCTTTAAAAAAAAAACCTTTCTTGTGTTACCCATCATGGGACGGCAAAAAAAATATTGAAGCATATAGACAAATGAATAGATTACAATTATATTAGAAGAAAGGTTTGTGGGGTTAGAGAGAGGGTTAGTATGTTGTTGGGTCATTTTCTATGATTTTTTGAAATGTGATTGTGAACAACTATATACCCTTGTTAGCACGTCTGTTTACTTCTAGCAAAATATAAGTTTGTAGACCGATTTTTTTGATTCTTCATATTTAAGTGCATACGATGTATTAAATTCAACAAAAAAAAAAAAAAAAAAAAAAAAAAAAAAAACAGTAGATATAAATTACGTTTCAAATCGAGTCAATTACTAAAATGTGCTCGTATGTTTTTACTTTTTTTAATTTAACACTGTGATTTATTCTACCCACCACACTAACACGTTCAAGATTTTACACGCACACACCTACACAAACACACAGCAACGCTATAAAATGTAAAAATACATACATAGATGTACCTCCTGAATGAATATCCCAGTATTCAAAGGAGTCACAAAACATCCTACAATGAGGGTTGAATTGCCCTACGTACATATAAATACTTGCAATGTCATATCACTGACATTTAAGCTGCTGTTATAAGGAAAAGGGTTTTACTTGCTGTTGTATTTTACTTTCTCATAAAAATAGACCTTCATTTTATTCCACAATATTTAAAGGTTCTTTAACATTGAATTCAAAATACGTCAACTGGTAAAATAAATACGTATTTATTACGTTGTTGAATTTAGTTCAATTTGTAAAAGGACTTACAGAGAGTCGAACGAAATTTGTAAATATAAAACATTAAAGCCATTTGTTAACTTTCTTCAAATAAATAAGCTTTAGCATAGATATTTTAAGAACTTAAGAAGAATTTTTTTATTATTTGCTACAAAAGTACTAGAAATTTTCCCTTGCACATTAAATATTTACTTCACATCCCTTTTCGCTGTGAACCAAATTCGAGTTACTTTTCATATTTTAATAAGGAAATCATATTTTTGGTGGTCTGAAGCAGCCCGAAAATTAATCGAGTGCAACTTTTAACTTTTTGAATGATGTAATGATGAAAAAATTATTACTAACGAACCTTGGAAATGTATTTTATATATATATTTTTTAATAATATCTCTATATTTTTTTATATTTTTATAAAAATTTTGATTAAAATATTATGTATTTAAGCTCAAGGTCTTATTTAAAGATTAAACAGTTTTATTTGTAATTAACAATATTTCGATACACCTGAAAATGATACTCATCGAATGACAGTATCGAAATATCGAGAATTACAAATCAAATTATTTATCCTCGAGCTTAAATAATATTTTAATTCAAATCTTTTTTTTAATTGTATAAATTAACTTATATAAATTAACATATTACACTTATATTTTGATAAACTGACCTTCGTAGTCTAGTAGGTGGTGTACTAGACTCGTAGAGCGAAGGTCCCAGGTTCGAATCCTGCCGCAGAACTCTGGCAGTTGTGTTTGGTAATTAAAGGGAGCGCACAACAAGCCTTCACTGGCTTATTAAGTGTATGTCGTATGACATGGGCTATCACACCCCTCCAATCAACCTAACCTAACCTATATTTTGATACAACTCGTTATATTTTATTCGGAATTTTTTCCTTTTATTTCATATTTTATATCAACATCAATATACACAGCAACAATTTTTATCGAATTTTACATTGAAAAAAAAAACAACAATACGAAATTCCACTATATGTCAAAGATTTTCGAAAGAGTTATAATTCCAACGAAAAACGACATCTACAATGACATTTGCAAAAATTTATGAAAATTCGACGTGAATGTGACGTATGTGGTTTTTTTTTAAGATGATATATTTATTTTAATAAAATTCAATATTTCCATACCCTGTGGATGTCTTCTGAATGAATTTAAAATTATTTAAAAGTTAAAAATTAAATATCCACAGGGTGTAAAAAATATAAAAATTTCGTTAAAAAAATATATTTTTATGCAAAAATATCTGGAATTTATATCAAACAGCTCAGCAAGTTAACGAAACAGAACACGGTCGAACAGTATAAGAACTTTGATAAAATCCTTATCTTTCCTCGTTAGTCCTTTAACCATATTTTTATATTACCATGCACCGAAATCTGGCTTTAATATAAAAAATTTTTGATTGTAAGCTACTATAGATATCGGGCAATTCAAATGAGAATTTTTCCCAAGGAGGACACACTTTAAATCTACGCAAACAACACTTTAATAATTAGGGATGAGGAAAGTATTCTCATTAGCATAAAAAGTGTAAAAATTTATCATACTCTCGAATGTAAACTTTTGCAATTTCTCTTGATCTATTGATAAAATATCAAGGCCATGGATTAATTTGAATATGTATCAACAATGCCAATCCTGCAATCTCAATTCGATAAATCCCAAAATTTTTCGGGACTGGCATATACCGAATCTCAGAAATTTTATAAATAAATACTATTCAATATGCATATGCGTATATCATATACTGATTTATTTTTTATTTATAATAATTTATTATCTGGGATATTCAGACCAACAAACAAATCGTCGGATGGTCAATGAAATTTTGGCGTATGAACAGCTAAAGCCAAAACATGTCATGCTGAACAAGCAGCCAATGAATCACACGAAATGAACTGGTCTACTTGGATCCCTATTGGCTCCATTGTGCTGCCTGAGTAGAGAAAAAGGAGCTAAAAGGAATGTATATCCTCTAAGCCTAAAGGCCTAACTATAATGTGCTTAATGCAACTTAAGCAAATGTGCGAGTACACACAATCAAATGTATACAACTATAATGTACTTAAGTAACTTTTCGTCAAGATTCGTCAAGTGTCATTTGCTTAAGGAAAGTGCGTTCAATTTCGCTCTTGCTTAAGCAAATGACTCATCAAGAAACCATTCTTCTTTCTGTCTCTATTTATTTCCCGTACTGAGGAGCGTTTTCTTTTCTTCATCGTCTCTCTTATTTTTTGAAGAACACATATTCCATCAAATGCACAATTCATTAAGTTCACTGTCTTCAGAAATTTCAGTTTTCTATCCATTTTTAAAAATTTTCCAATAAACACTGTACACAATAGATACATACATATAATTGTTTACAATTAGAAGATGCAACCACTGTTGCTTTTTTAGTACTTTTTTTATTTTAGTTTTCGTTTACTTTATAAATAAATAAAAGATAAACATGGATTGACTTGTTTATGGTAATATATTTATAAATTTTACAAATTAAATGAGATTTCGTCAAAAATATTACATTTTAAAGAAATAAAAACGAAAATAGTTTTCCAAAAGTACAAATGTTTGCAACTAAGTGTAAAAAGTTTTTAAGCTCAATAAGTATAATATAGCCACCTAAAAGTCTTCAGTAATTTACTTAAGCATTTGACATGCTTTTCGTTGAATTTTGACACTAGCTTAAGTTAAGCACATTATAGTTGGGCCTTAAGTCCTGTCGTTCGATCCAATATTGAGGCATATTGATGCCAGTATAAAACAGTTTACTCTCCTGATATCGTACTTCGATATCTCTGCCAGATTCTACATCAGCGGGCTGCCCGTGTATGCGACTCTCTCTTCAGAAAGAGCAAGGCAATGAGCAGAGGAGGTGATTTACATTCTCTTCTACAGATATCGTTAAAAGAAAAATTAAGTTTAAGTCTGGCCAAGACCGAAACAAGTTTGCACAGTTGATCCTGAGAAATCCCCTCTACTAGTACAGTCCAATTATAAGGTATGTAAATATAGCAATAGAACGTCTGTGATGCAAAAAAAGTTTATTATCTCGATATGTCAAACAAGTTTATATTTTTGTGGCAACATGAGACTGGTAAGATGGTACAGTAACAGTTGGCGCAAAAGTAATGTCATAATTTGGTCTGGCTGCCATTTTATTATGACATAATGAAAGATGTCTGTTTTTATAAAAAGTTTATTATTGAGGTGTGTGTTGTTGCATGGCTTGTTGACAACTAATTCTCTAAATGTATGTCTATATCATAAATGTCAAATGCAAATATGGCACGCAATTCAAAGTATGACATTACTTTTACGGCACTCTGTATATGCTATATTTATTTTCCACTAACAAAAATACACATTTTTACTTACTACACCTTGCAACATTTAAAATCGAGAGTTTATATACATATACACACATTGCATACTTAATACTTCATTGCAAACTGAAAGCCGAGAACGAGACATTTAATTTTTTTTATAATCATTAGGAAATAATTTATAAGGGCTGTAATTTGAAATTATTTCCTAATGATAATAAAAAAAATTATAAATATGTATTGTTTTTTTATAATTGATTAATTTCAAGTTGATATTTTTAAAAAAATATTTTGTTTGCTGTGCCCACATTTCATTGGACTTTAAGCATTTTCAACTTCGTATGTTTATGGCAAACGAATCAAATACAATATGAGAATTCTGTTGTATATTATTATTAAGAAACACATAATCATAGTAGGCTTAGAATGCTTTTGCACGAACAACACAACAAACAATTATACTCAATGTGAGTCTATTTTATTTTTCTTGCAACATGTATATAATTAAACGCCCCACAGAGGAGTATTTGACCCAAAAAGCTGGCCAAAATTATTAAGCGTGTTTTTTGTTTTAAAAGTTTAACTTTTTTGATAGTTTTAGCTTTAGTTTGATAGAAAAAATTTATTGGCAGGTTATTATTGGGTTAGTGTTATTTTAATATATAAATTTGTTTTTTATAAAAAGACCTAAAGCTCGTTCACAAAATGAAAGATATATTAAAAAGGTTAATTAATTTTTTCTTAATCAATTTATTTCATACTTTTATTAAATGATTTAGATTTTTAGTTGCAATAAAACACTTGATATGCGGAAAATACCTGGGTCCCGAAGAATTCCAGGATCCAGAAACTGTCAGCAACCCTTTGGATCTCTAAAATGTTTGCAGTACAATAAAATGCTTTATATTCATAGCCTGCAAATATTTCAAAATATCTAACACAAATAACATCATGTGCTTCCTTTAAAATAAAGTAAAAGGATTTTTTAGTAGCGTCCCTTTGAAAGTAAATTCTACTCATTAACATAAATTAATTTCGAAGGATATTTTTATAAGCGTTTTAAGCATTAAACGCTCGTTAGTAAGCACTAGTAAGCAAAATGACGAATGAATAGCTTGTTGGCTAACACCGTAAACATTTCAATACTTATCCTGCTACAAACCTTAAGTGTATCCTTTAACTGAAAAATTTTATGTGAACGTGCCATCTAAAATTTTGAAAAATAAATAAAACCAAACCATCTTGTATATTATATAATTCAACATAAGTTGGCCATGTTGTAGATATTCCCAAATCTAATACTTATCGTTATTTGAACATTAAATGGCCTTTAACCTAAATTATTTATTAAACTTATTTTATGTATTTTAACTACAACAATTTTCATTTAAATGCCACTTTCATCTGTTACTATTACAACTTCTGTGCCCAATTTCAATTTCCATTCAAAGTCTTATCTCAATTTTTATGTCAAACATAACAGTTGCTAAGCACACATCTCAAAGAAACGGAAAAGGAAGTAGTGGTGGTAGTGGTAGTGCACACTACTATTCATTTGAGGACATACAAATACAAATACAAATACGACCTAAGCATACCACAGAGATTGTGTCGTAAACGTTTTCATGGTAAATCGATGAAGTAAAGGATACACTAAAATGAAAAGGCAAACTTGAATCGAAAATCTAAAGTAAAAGAATACGAGCATATTTTTGTCTATATCGTACCCTTACGGCCGAAAGGACTTATGTGGTAAAATTTGAGATGTTCACTATTTCATTACAATCGATAATATATGGTCGCTTAAATAAAATTTTAAAGTTTTATGATCGTTGGGAAGGCAATACAAAAATTTGAAGAGAAAGAATAAAATACCTTTTCTGTAAAATTTTGTTTTTGCCGCTCAAGATTTTTTTCCCGGTTAAGCCACGATATGTATGTTTTTTCCAATATTTATTATTATATTTTGTTATGGAATATTAATCAGTGATATAGTATCTTAAATTATTTATTTTTATTATTAATAAAATGAGCCTAAGAACTTTATATATTAAATAACATTTGAGGATGAATTATAAATGTATTTGTATGGCAGATGGTTATACTTGGAAAAATAGAGTAGTAAGTGGTAAGAACAGTGAGTCGTAAGTAGCAAGAAATAAGAAATAAGCGACCTATACAAAGTCAAAAATATCACTTGGCTTTTGTACACAGTGTCTTGGATATCACGGCTTAATGAACCCACTCCAAGTATTAGGAAGTGTATTGAAGAAGGAAACTTCTAGGGAGAAGGAATTAAAATGAATTAACTTTTTTAAAATTAAATCAATTAGAGGGCTGTATGAAATAACGCCCAAAGAAGTAATGTTCTGACCTTTCAGTTAAGAATCGGGATTTCTAAGTGTTGCTTTAGTGACCTGCCCTCGGTTTGCCTCGCTAATCTCATAAAGTGTATTGATGTGATGGAAGCAAAAGCTCATAGACAAACAATTCCACAATTTGCATAATACGATTATCGAGAATATTTGACAAATAACAATCGCTAGAGTCACTGTGGCTGGCGTTAAGGCGCTTAAGGGTTATTTTTCAGAAATTTTATTGGTCTTTAGTTCTTCAGAATCTGCTAGTTCTTATGGCGTGCTTGAGAAATATAAAATTTCATATACTTTTCTTAAAATACCTCTACTCATCAATCAAATAGACCCTAAAATTTTCGATTACACTGTTCCACGGTAGAAATATACTTCTTGTATAGAAGTAACTAATAAAAATCCCCTACGGTAGTAGAGCCAGAGCTAGAATTTGATATGGCGCATAAGGAAAATTGAGAGCAATATTAATAATATATGGAATACAAGACCAGTCTATAAAACTGCTTTGTAGCGAGATCCTAAATATCACTTAAATGATTTTTATTTTTAATCCCTACAAGGAGCATAGGGCCGTAACAAGAGTATTCCAATATAATCGATCTGATGTATGATTTTTTATTTTATTCCAACGCAAATGAAGATGGAATATTTCTATTTCGACTTGTCGTTTCCAGGTATGTGAAGGTCTTCCTATTCGTCGACTGCCTTGCGGATTCCAGTCTATGGCTTGTTTTGCAATATATATCTACCGATGGTTTTTTCAACATATGTCTAATCCAACACCATTTACGTTGTCAAATTTCCAGATGGACCATTGCTCATTGTTCGAAATTGTTCTGGGCCAATGTATATGCAGGATCTTCCTTAAGCATTTGTTTACAAAAACTTGTACAGATTGTACACGTCACGTGATGCTGCATTTCCGGTTTCGCGTAAGTACAACAGTGTGGATTTTATGTTTGAGTTAAACCGGTTTAGCTTTATATGCCTTGATATGTACCCTGAATTCTACACGCGGCTTGAGTTGTCCGAATGATTGCCTTGCCTTGTTCATGTAGCTTGAGATATCAGCCTTAGAACTACCATTTTTGTCCAGTACGCTTCCTAGATAGCAGAATGATTCTACCTCATCCAGCCAATGATTCCGCACGGACAGTCTGTGCTCATTATAAAAGTTTATTGTCATTATTTTAGAAATTATATTTTAAAAATTACTCATAAATCCTGATGTTAATTCTAATTTATTAGTGACTTGTTTACACACGTATCAAAAGTATACTTTAAAGAAGACTGGAGAACTAGTCCAAATGTACTCCAATTGATATTACGATGTCCTAGGGCTGGACTATATATAACCCAGCCGTGCAATATATGGGAGTAATGTCTCAAAAATATTCCAGGTAACCAGCCAATAGATCACCAGAGTACTCGTATAACGATTGAATTAAAAGCTTCCTCTGTATGAGTGTATCAGTATTGTAATGTATTTTATCTACAACATTTGTTGATCAAATTAAGTTTTGTAAAGTTTTGTTGCTGCCAGCATTTGAGATTTGCTGCTTGACTTCACATGTAGTGATGGAGTGAAAATGCGTAAGTGTATATGTATTTGTTAACCATTAAATTTTAACATATTTCCTACTTCACGCATTATTTTGAGCAAATTTTTTCTATCCTTTTTTCGTACCTTCATTCATTTGATTTATTACTATTTTCCGCCCCTTTCTTTTACACATACACATATGCTTGTTTAGATGTTGTGTGAAATTAAATGTATTTGAAAAAAAAAAAAATATAAATAGAAAGGAATACACAAATAAATTTTCAGTGGATAGAATTTCATTGTATTCTTTGTAAAGCGTAAGTCTTTCTTTCTCCTTTGATTATCCTTTAATGTTTATCTTTCCCTAAACTAATGGTAAAGTGTCGTTTTCTGCGTATAGGCTTACATGGTTATATCTGCACTCGTAAAATTGTATGAGTGTGTGATTTATGAAGGATTTGTTCGTACTGAATACGGTCCTAAGAATGGAATGAGATTATTTTCTAAGGCAGAGTTTACAAATATTTATCGAG
Organism: Germaria angustata; assembly: GCA_963681545.1. Classification (NCBI taxonomy): domain Eukaryota; kingdom Metazoa; phylum Arthropoda; class Insecta; order Diptera; family Tachinidae; genus Germaria; species Germaria angustata. Next base: position 63,351,280 of record OY813001.1, read on the forward strand.
AAACGTTGCAAAAAACAAAAGTTGCTAAAGTTAGAACTAGAAGCGGTAAACAAAATATGTGTTACATTCTATTGGCTTCAAGTTTTTGTCTATAGAGGCAAGGGGCAGTTGCCAATGTGCTTGTGATGCTTCGAAATGGATTTCGACAGATGACATTACAACGAATTACAAAAATATGTATAAATAACAAAAAGACCCAACAACTACACCTAACAATTGCAAATTCTTTTTGTTGGTTTAGCTTTGCTCTACTCGATCGCACTGATTTGACTGTTGTACGTTTTAGGCTTCCAAATCTGTCCTTTTCCCCGGATAATTCTGAAGTTTTCGTTGTTGGAAATCACGTATAAAAATCGTTTGGCGAAAAAAACAAGAATATTGAAGTGTGTAGCTGATAAAAGAATCAATAGCAGATGATAAATAAATTTATGTCTTCTAATTTGTAAATTTATTGTTCTCTTTATTGATCTAAACGAATAGCAAGTATTCAGAAAATAAAGTTTTAATTTGATTGAAAGATAAAATAAGGGCTTTGAAGCATTAATAGCACACAATTTTTACAAACCACGACTGTTTTTTATTATTTTTTAAGAAAAAAAATGACTCGAAATTTTTTTTGGAACGTATTACCATCTAGTGCGAATACGTTATAAAAAATTTTATGTTACTGCCTATAACGTATACGCATTGTATACGAAACAATTCAAAAAATTCTCGATGTGGTGTTGGCCGATCGGAGTTTGAATGCCCGAAAAATTGTGGAAGCCATAGTAATAGGCCATAGATCAGTGGTTTCAATTTTAAATGATCCCTTGGGTATAAGAAAGTTGCCCGCAAAATGGATACGGTAGTATTGTTGCAGGAGTATTTGGCATTGTTCAACCGCGCCGCTGCATAACTGTGAATGAAATGTGGAACCACCACAACACACCAGAGACCAAACAGCAGTCAAAACAGTGTGTTTCTTGGGGTGAATCGGCGCCAAAGAAGGCCGAAGTGGGTTTGTTATGGCGACCGCTTTCAAGATGCATGCGTTATAATCCACATTGACCACCTTCAAAAACGTAAAGCAATCATATGCCAACTTATGGGGTCGATTTATTACAACAGATTTGAATGAAAAAATTACCGCATTGTGCAAAATTCCAACAATTAGGCCACGAATAGCTACCTCATCCACCCTATACTCCCCGAGTACCTGAAGAAATTTTTAGGAGGAAAGAGATTAGGCTCCAACGATGAAATCATCTCACAAACGATGTTGATGCCATCGACAAATCTTATTTTTGAAAGGGACACTGCGTTGAAGAACAAAATGATTTTTTGTATCCAAAAACATGTGTTTTATTCAAAAACGTTCGGACTTACTGACCTGACCTCGTATATTAGTGATCTAAATGCCCCTGCATCTACTGATTTATCAATACAGTTTATATTTCCATCACCTTATTTAAAGTAAAAAGTCTATTTTAATAAAATGCCATCGTTCCATGCATTTAAGAACTAAATTGTGCAACAAATTTAGGTAAAACCGACTGGATAAGTTTCTAAAAAATATATTAATGTTTTTATAGCTTCACTGCCATTTATAATATAATAGAAAGAACAGAAAAGCATTGTTACTTAATTAACATTAATAAATTAATTACTGAACATAATACAATTGACCTAATGGGTGGTTGGTGACGGCATGATGTTGCCTTCCAAGAAATAACCACACAAAAAAACTTATTTTATGGAATGTTATTTCATGCCACTCACCCTTATATCTTGACAAAACTTTCAACTTCTTTGCGTTGCCTTAGGAATATTATTCTAGGAAACTTATATTTCGCCTTAATAAGTTTCCAACATTGAGGCATATACCACTAATAGTGAAAGAATATAATAATGAAATTGCTTTGTCGTAATTTTGGTTTCCTTGAATCAAATTAATTTTGAATGTGTTTCAATTGTGTTGGAACATTCAATTTCTGCTGAGTTTCCATAAAAAGGCAAAACGGCCTACATCTTTTGTAGGAGACGATTAAATAAATACAGATTGTTTTTTTTACAATATGCAGGCGGTATAGAAGAACTTCAAATTAATGGAAATGTTGGAAGAGTGTTTGACAAGAGGAAGGCGATTTTACTCATAGAAAATTAAATTTTTGAAATGTTGCTGTCGTATTAAAAAGTAATTTCACATTATTTCAGCTCGCAGTAAATAAAAATCGACAAGTTTGAGGATATATTAAAAATAATATTTTATTGCAGCTTTAAGTTTCACACTAGTTAGCAATTACTTAAAGGCTAACAAACGTTAGTGTAAAGTGATTGTATTCGAAATGCTACTTAAACTATTTTTTTTTTTTTTTTTTTTTTTTTTGGAATGTGATAGGGAATGCAACCGCATCTTATAGTTTATGATTACAATTTCATTCGAGTAGTCAGGAAAGCGAAACAGTATTATTTTAAAGTAAAATAAACAATTTTTAAAAATTATGAACTTCTATTAGGATGGATAGTGAAGCACATAAATTTTTTCTACGACATAAAATAAATAAAAGTTTAATGTTTTATTTTATTCAAATGTCAAGTTTTTTTTATATTTGTTTTGGTTGCGGAACAATAACTCCCCGACTGTTTGAATTTCCAACCTCTTAACCGAAATAGTAACATTGTTCCTATCCACAGGCAGCAGTCAGTTGCGACCTGTCAAAATTATAACAAGCTGCATCATTTAGTTCGTGCTTGACAGCAGATTACCGCGTGATTTAAGAAGAAATTATACCCATTAAATACTAATTTTTGCGAAAAGAAACATCACTCGAACCAAGTTTAGGCTTGATAAACACTATAGGAACTCTGCATTATCAATTTCAATGGTAAAAAAGTGGTTTACTAAATTTCGTTATGGTCGTAGCGGCACTGAAAATTCCGAACCTTCTGGACACCCGATTGGCCGATCAGAGAGTGAAAGCGGGAGAGATTGTGGAAGCCATAGCCATTCATATGGCTCAGTGGATTCAATTTTAAATGATCACTTGGGTATGAGAAAGTTACATGCGAGATGGGTGCCGCCTTTGCTCACAATCGACTATAAACGCAATCGTGTGACAACTTCGCAGGAGAGTTTGGCGTTGTTTAAGCGCAATAAGGACAAGGCTTTGCACCGTTTTGTAACCGTGATCCATAAAAATGCACTAGAGATCAAACAGTATTCAAAACAGTGGACCAAAGATGGCCGTGGTCAGCCAATAAAGTCATGGCGACATTTTTTTTCGTGAAAAAGGGGTAAAATAAATCAATGGTGTGTGCTATGCCAACTTAATGTCTCGATTTAATGGGGAATTAAAACAAGAAACACGGTCCACCAGGATAATGCAAGGATGCACACATGTACAGTTTCCATGACGAAATTCCATGAAATAGACTACGAACTGCTACTTCATCCGCTCTACTCTTCGGATTCAGCCACGAAATCATCTCACCAACAAACCTCGACAAATCTTTTTTCATTTTTGGAAAGAATAAAAAAAAATTTAAGAAACACTGGCTTTTGTCTTCAACTGTTGAATTTAGAAATATTTTCCATTACATGAAAAAGAGAAAAATAAACTTCTAGTAACAGCCAATTCTTTTAACTTTAATTTAAGGTGCAACACGTACCTGGATGTGTTCTATTCATAGAGATATTTGAAGTACAAAATAATTGTTTTAAATAGTTCTAAAGAAGGTACTAGTGCTTCCTTTAGAATTTTCAAATAATAACTAGTTTAGATGCAAATTTCGCCTAATAATCGCTTTTAAAGATAGTGCAAGTTTGTTTTTCCGAATGCGAATAAACACATCGAACATTAAACAATAATTACTGGATAATACGGCTAAAAATTATTTATTTCAATCTTGTCCAGGATTTTTAAAAAAGTTGACCATTTTTCTTTCAGAAGAAACGAAGTCAACACGAACTTTATTAGGATATTACAAAGGGTTCCTATTGTTTTGTGGCAACATGTTGGCAGTCGGCGGTTTGATTTGTAAAGCAATCCAAGTCTTGCTTTCAAATCGGGATCAACTTATGGCCAGCATCATTGTGCTTTTTAATAAGCCGTTCATGTTGCAACAATCAGCAGCATCGGCTGGCCGGCAAACTAGAAGAGGTTGGTCGTCATAGATTTCTGCTATGAAACGGCGGTATAATTGACACAAAATAAAAGAGACACGAATGTAAAACTCGTCAGGATGATGTCCATTTAATCAGGCACCTTCAATTGGTTAGTGTAGTAAAGTGAAGAGGCAGCTACAGCTTTAAAGCATGAGCATTTATCAACATCCTTTAGAGTTACGCCATGCATTTCGCATATTAAAGAGAACAGAAAGAATTTACATTCCAGTTATAACGAATATTTGTCTACGAGATAAAGAGTTAAATTGCCTGGTCCCGAGAAGACCCATATAACTGCACTTGCAAAACTAAAACAGAGGACTTGAGAAGTAAACCATCAATGTAGGCTTCTTAAGGAGAAAAAAAATACACCTTTCAATTGGATTTATAGTAAATTCGAAAAAATTGTTTCTAGTTGTTTTCAAACTCTGTTTCAATTTAACTTTAACATGGATTTTATTAAGATTTATTATAGGTAATTGAAACATGATTTTAAGAATTTACGAAATAAAATCAGAATAGTTCAAAGGACTTGAAAGTTTTGTTTTTCATTCTATGCTAAAGGCAAATGATAATTAGATCAGGATATATTGTGTATATGTATGTATGTGATTTATTCAGCACTTATATCACTTTGCTAAAAGTGAAATGGGGTAATTAATTCCCTTAATCCTTTAATGCTCTATTGGAATATTTTATAAATTTCCTTAAGGACAAATAACGTATATGAGCATGAACTTCATATAAATATAGTTTTGGGATAGAAAAGTAAATGAACTACGTTGGCAAAATGTTAAATGTAATTGCATTTTCCTCTCCTTTTTCTCGTGTTTTCTTTTTTGAAGGAATAAAATATTTATTGTAAACAGGACAACTTTTGTACAATTTTTATTTCTGTATGAAAGCAAGAAAATTGTATTGAAACATAAAAAAATTGGGGGAAAAAAATAAAATAATAAATAATTTTTTTATAACAGTGTTACGGAACAATCAAACCGCATTGAAAAGGTTTTGCTTGCTCAGCAAGTATGAAGCGAACAGTACAACGACAATAATGTAAGAAGAACAAATGTTGGATACATTTTTCAAAGACGATGAAATCTACTAAAGAAGAAATAAAATGCAATTTATTTCATATTGAGAATGTTTAACATCGCCGTTCCGGTGATTTATTGAGAATGTTAAAAAGGAAATTTAAACGCACTTTAGATAAACATACACACAGCAAAAAAAGACAGTTAGAAAAACAATTGGAACTATTAAGAATTTACCACTTAAACCACAACTTTTCTATAAGTACTGAATATACAAAAGTGAAAGTAATTTTTTTTTTGTATTACAAATGATCCCAGTAAGAAAAGAACTTCCAAGGAAGTCAATGAGATCCACATCTTGTGATCTGGAAGTAGTGAAAACTCAGATTTTTACCGCCATATGTTCTAGTTTTTTAGATCCGTTTCACTGGATTTAAAGTGAGGTTCAAGATATTATGAAAAACCGATTTCTTGGAAGTACTTCTTAGATGCTACTCGTTCCACCGAATATTAAATATTGTAATGTAAATATTTTTGTTACCACAATATAACTTTTCGACTGGACTCGAATTCGAACTTGGAAGGATTATTTATGACATATTTAACAGTTAAGGCGTTTACTACTTTAGCCATGTCAGCATTTCTAATACAAGGTGTAGCAAACGTAATGTCTTAATTTTATCTTTGATTTTGTTATAAATGAATAAAAAAAGGTCTCTTTTTATAAAAGCGTAAAATTACGGCATTAATTTGAAAAAATTCTATCGCTCAAATGGCCACCACCTAAATTGGTGCGCATAGTCAAGAATCAGCAGCTCACATTGTACTTCATTTTGAACTGTGCACTGCTAAACATCCGTCTCAAAATTGGCGATTTCTTCTCTCAAGATTTGCAAGAAAAGTCCCAAAGGAAGAAGTTTGGTGCTGTTAGATCTGGCGATCTAAACGACAAGTTCAAATGTCCAAAACGGGAGATCAATAGACCTGCAAATGGGACTCTCAAAATCTCCGTCGTTGCTCGAGCTGTGTGAGCAACGTCCTCTGGAACGATCGCACGTCCTGTTAACGGTCTTAAACGCCATTGGTGTCTTAAAAAATAAATGCCAAACACTTTTTTACTACAAATGCCTGATGCAACAGCTCTTCAAGCATTTCTAGTGGATTCTCTGTTCCCCCAGAAATTCAAAGTTTGTCTGTTAAAATAACCATTTAAGTGGTAAGAGATTTGATACGAGTACTTTCAGTACTTTTAACAGCAACACACATATGAGTCGTTGACTGCACAAATTTAGTAACTCCAATTTTTTGAAAATTCTTCATATTTTTTAATATTTTAATATATTACATTACAATGACTTTAATCTGGCCTTTGAAAGTGACAATATCGCATCAAGCTGAACTCAATCAACAACGAACCTTAATTCCACAACATCATTAATGTGTGGTAAGACTTAATCATTTTCTTGGCACTTATTTATAATAGATAAAATTTTAAAATATAACAGAGTCTTAGGAAAATTTCACTGTATGTTTTTGCAATCAATAAACTTTCCTAAAGCGAAATTCGCAACAAAAAGTAATAAGAAGTTATTGACTTGTTTTTCATTTCATTTCGCCTGTTGTTTTACTCTTAAAGGTCGTATCCTTGAACTTACATACATGCACGTGTATAAATTCTTGATTTCATTTAAATATTCTTCGCATACATGTATGTAGGCTTCCTATTGTTGGTGAACGTTCCTTTGGAAAATTTCTAATGAATCACTAAACTGTTGTATGGATATTAATTTCCTAATAACCTCTTCAATGGTATGTTGCAATATTTTTATGGCTTTTCTAATTTTTGTTAAATATTCAAATGGCAAAATGAACACATCTCATCACACTCCACCATGGAGAGGTTTAAGTTTTCTCTTTTGATAGAATAAGTTAGAAAAGCTGAGTACAATCCCTAAATAAAATCAGGGCCTAAATTGATGGCAGTATCTGCTTTAGTTACATTTTGCCCATGCGAAAGTATCAACGACAAGTAGAAAAACTCTGGTGGTTGCACGCATTTCATGGAGATCCTGCCACACATAAGTCTATTGCTTAAATACTAAAACAAAGACCATTTGCTTATAAAGGGTGATTTCTTTAACAACTATATTTTTCGGCAACACTGTTTGTGGCGGCTGAGCTGTTTTCGTGCAACATGTTACTGTTAAACATATTCAGTTTGATCCATAATTTATTCATGAAAATTGTGTTCAGCGAGGAAGCTCATTTCTGGTTGACCGGATACGTGAAGAAGCAAAATTGTCGTAGTTGGCGTGAAGAACAGCCAGAAGCATTGAATACCGAAAAAAAACACTGTTTTTTTTTTTTTTTTTTTTTTTTTTTGTTCAAAGAAGGCGAAGGTAGGAACGTTAGGTTAGGTCAGCCAAGTCCAGCTCTTTTATTGTGGGCAAAAAATTGCAATCATCGCGCGGTAGCGCTCGCCATTCACAGTAACGTTCCTACCTTACTGACCTTCGTAGAATAGTAGGTAGTGTACTAGACTCGTAGTGCGAAGGTCCCAGGTTCGAATCCTTCCGCAGAACTCTGGCAGTTTGTGTTTAATAATTAAAGGGAGCGCACAACAAGCCTTCACTGGCTTAAGTGTATGTCGTATGACATGGGCTATCACACCCCTCCAATCAACCTAACCTAACCTAACCTATTTTTTATTACGTTGTATGGGTTTTTATTCATCTTCAGAAGACCAAGAAGATTTAAACATTTCAGAGAGAGAGAGAAAAAGATTTAAAAAATATTAATTTAACTTTTTTTCAGATTTGTTAATTATTTTAGGCTTAACGAAGAAACATTAAAATTTGTCCTGAGAACAATTGCCCTTATTATGACTGTCGACGTCACACCAAGTCGACATCAATATATTGGGAATTTTGGGATCGTTATTGAGAACTCTTAAATATTATTGATGGGATATTACCACTACTATACTATGGCTTATAAAATCACAATTGGCCATCAATATTAGTTAATGCCTACAACGAGTTCAGAACTGCTGTTTATTTTTATTGTCGACTTGATGTAACGTTGACGCGACAATCATAATAAGAGGGAATATTTGCAAAACTTAAAAGCCCTAGAAAGGAGTTTGCCGTATCCCAGCTGGCGAGGCTAACCGCCACCATAAGGCTACTTAACGAAGGTAGGAGATGCATTTCACGAGAAAAACATGAAATTAAAAAAAATATTCCTTACAAAACATGATTTCCCACTGGTTTGACAGGACTCAAGTGGCAATAATACCCCTCATCTGTAGATGCATGGCTTTAAATACCTAAACAGAAATGGTTTTTATAGCTTAAACGTAATGATTGTAGGAATTAAAAGCTAGTGGTCCTATTTTAAAAATAGTTTAATTCAGTAATTATGAATTCGGTGTTAATTATTTCATTCAAAAAGCTTCAAAGAAGGTATATTAATGAATGTCATTCTCTGGGATCTTGCCACTAAACTGGAATTTAAGCGACCTAAAACAACACTTAAACGAAAAATGTCAGAACGAAAAGAGGAATACATGTGGTTGTGGGGCAAGAATATTTTTTAATTTTATTAAATTGTGTTTGTTCAGTTGCAGGCGATGCTGATTATGATAATTTTTTTGTGTAGAAAATGAAAAGCAAAAATATTTTGAAATATATGGAGCTGTATTTTTCAAGCTTACAGATTGGTTTTCTGCATTAAAAAAAAAAATCAACTTTTTTTACATATGCCGATACGATTATAAAACTTAGCGACAGTTTTTCAAGCTTTTGGAAGGCAAAGACGCCAATTACGATAAGGTTTTCTGCAATTGACTTGAAAATAGTGTCATATTTATTGGCGTTCTTGCTTACTGCGGTATAATATTTTTTTTTAAAAGCCCAATTTATTTTGTTAAAAACCCCAAACATTTTAAAAGAGTGATTTTCTACAGCAAATCCTCCGCCAGGACTTGCAAACTTATGCCATACGTGTACACTTAAGCTTATATTTTTTTTAATAAAATTGTAATAAAAGCAACAACAAAAAATACATTATCGTACCATTGAGTTCCTGTGTGAACAAAAAAAATATAACGCCAAAATCAAAACAGCTTATTTACTCCATCCCTGAGTTATTAGAATAGGAGGATTAATTTACGGAATTATGATGATTGAGGAAGGAAAGATTCCTTGCATAAATTAACAAATATTCTTAAACATATTTCAATAAAATTTTAACAAAATTATGACTCTATATTGGTGTTACAATAATTTTTAATCAACTGAATCATTATGTTCAGAATTATTTGCATATTTAAAAAGTTACGAATTGACTTGAGAGAAAAACATTGAGCAGTATTGAAAAAAGTAGAAGTTCCTTGGAATAATCTTAATCAAAACATATTCAACTTGTTATAATAATATAACTTAACATTAATATTTAATTGCCCATTTACGCTGGTAAAAAAAAATAAAAACATGCGCAGCCAAACATTTGAATTTTCTCAAAAGAAAAAAGAAAACACAAACCTTATCCTTGACATACATGTTACACTGTCAATTGAACAGAAAAAAACCAACAACAGTAATAATAGCAGGATTATAAAAAGTAATCCAAACAACAACAACAACAAACACATTTTTAATAAGTCTTCTAGAAGAGAAATCATTAACTTTAAACGAACAATGATCCAAAGGTATTAATGTTGCCCCATTTTCACTTTCTATCGTAGGTTTTTTGTTAATATTCCTTAGCCAAACTTTGTGGATGAACATTGATGTTGATTGTAACACAAAAAAATGTACTTTTATTTAATGTAATTTTTCGCATTATATTAGTTCGAGACTTGAATTTGTTATTTCATAACAAAACGTTTTTCTTATATTATTTTTTCATTAGATAAGAAGTAAAAGAGGCCTATTACACTAGCAGTAGGGAATAGTACTATTGATCGCTACACCATTATCATTAGCGATCATGTGTATGTTTTCCTAACAGTTTTTACCAGGACTATACAAAAAAACTGAATGAATTCCTTACGCCGAAGATTTGATTGTAAAACGATAAGGAGAAAAAGAATTAAATGACAAATACATTTGAACCTCGTATTAATATACGCAAAATACGAAAAAAAAACCTTACGCTTCTCATATTCTTTTTTCATACAAAAGCAGACACATGATCGCTGATAATGATGGTGTGGCAACCATCGAAAACAGTACTGTTCTGCTTACTGCTATTGTAATTCATCATGAGAGTAATGTATAGTGTTATGAATAAGTCAAATTCGTACACGCAAGTACCAAAATATGATCGAAGAATGATATTCACTTTTCTAATATATGACTGATATTCTGGTTACTCTGAACACTCTATTTAGTCTTCAGAATTATAATATAGGATCACATAATTCACCACGAGTCAGTATGACTGCACCCAAGTGTCTAAGCTTTTTGCAGGCAAGAGCTAGGCAATCACAGATGACTTGACTCCGGTGTCCAATCATGCAATTCACAATATATGCATAGATTGGTCTCAGGGTTCTAGCAGTCTACTGATGGAGTCCATAATGTCCTGTAAACTGCGCCGTTAAAATTTTGAAATCATTCTTATACAGTGTATGTTACATTTGGAATCTATATGGAGATTTTTTTATATATCTCCTCGACTGTATGAGGCCGTCTAAAGCTTGTCAATGACGAAAGAGTGACGTTTTAGTTTATGATATGCTGTCTACTTTGACACAACTACTTGATATTCCGATTAACGCTCTAGTCCAAAGAAAATTAATATTAATTTCTATTGGCCAAAAAGAGCTGCATTTTTATTTCTAATACGGCCTCATATCCAAGCAGCGTTAAATCCTTGTATATGCCAAGTTCAATAAGAGAGTCCATGATAACACTAACCTGCCATAATATGATAGTTAGGCGCACATATTCCTGCTTGTCTGCCTGTCATAACATTATATACTTTTAGCACTAATCTCGCTTCGCAAACATTCCCTTACACAGATGGGGATTATGTATGTTTTCGTCCTTATTATCATGTCACCGTTTTTCTTTTTTGTTCATTGTGCCAAGATTTTTATATGACAACGTCCCAGCAGGACATAGACTAGTCAAGCTAGTGGTGTATGGTATAGGGAGTGCCCTGCTGCAAGGATTTTTATTTGCTAATATATATGCGGTAAAGGAATGTGCAGACCAGTATCCTGGGCATATTTATTGCTCCTTTATTGCAACTAGATGTGTTTTAAAAAACAACGTGCTTTGCAAAATGCGTTTAAAGATTTTAACGCTGTAGCTTGCACATTGAACGTTTTTGGTATAACTTCGGCTTAGTTTCGTCCTTATTATTATGCTGCATTTAAGAGAAGCTTAATTTAAAGGCAATATCGTGAGTTTTTTTTTTTTTGGTATAACTTTCGTTTAGCTTCAGATGTGATTGTGAATATTTCCATACATATAAAGGGGTTATTGAAGAGTACTTTCTCATCGATGATTTTAGAATTTTGACTATTCAGATACGTCATTGTGGTATTTATGGGATTTAGTAATCGATCTACAAGTGAAATCTACAAGTGTAATCTGTAAGACTTTTTACCACTTTATTGAGACAGCGTAAGTCCTTCTTATATTTTAGTCAAAGACAAATAAACTACTTTTGGCTTTAGACTCCAATTTGTACCAAATACTACCTCGCAGACATGATTTGTACTGATGACAATTGTTAGTAGTATAGTAGAACATATTCCAAAAATAATTCCGAGATATATAGCCTCATGGAAGAATTTAATTGTTAAGGTACATTAGAAAGAGCTTTCGTCTAATAAGTTCTACTATTAACATATTCTCGCTTATTCCAATTGTCGTCACATTAAGTCGACATTGAAAAAAATTTAAGTTCTGTGCTCGATGTGAGCAACAATTGAGTGTTACTGATGACCACTTGCCATTTTTTAAGGAATAGTAACAGCTTATAAATAATATATAATTGTTTTCGACATCGATCCTACAGTTGCCGAAATATTGGTGTTGACTTCGTGTGACGTCGACAACGACAAATAGAATAAGCTTATTGGCGACGCCCTCTTCTTAGACAGTTGGAGAGCCCGCTACATCCTTTCCGATATGTTTTAATTATCCTTTCTTACCGCGGATACAGACCTCACTAGCATGATAACAATTTTTGATTAAAAAAAACATTGGGGTAAACTTTAATAATATTTTGCAAATGGAATGGTAAAATACATGATTGTTTTTTCTTTGTGTGTATTTACAGGGGACTCTGTATATAAGTATGTGTGTGATTGCATGTATGTGTTTTAATACTTCTTCACTTGTCCTTTAGATTTTATATTTCCTTTATTTTTAAAAAAGGTGTACGTGTTCATGTACAAGTGGAGTCTATGTGTGTGTGTGTGTGTGTGTGTGAATATTTCAATCATTTACTCTAGGGATATGAACACAACCTCACATCGTTCAATGTTTTGTTTTCTTTCTGCCCTTTCCTTCCCTTTTTTAACACTCACCGCATGATGGCATTTAAAATTTTAATGATGTTAAAATTTAACATTATTTATATAAAAAATATTTTGTTCATTCTCAAATTCTAATTACTTTCAAATTCTACTAAATCATTTTGTTTAAGAGAAATGTGAACATGTTTTGGCTTCTCACGAAGGCCCGTTTGATTGTTAGTAGTTCTAAGTATTTTTAATTAAATATTCATAGAAAACAAGCGAGTTATTAAAAGCCAGATTTTGTAAACAACAAAGGAATATCTTTGAAAAAAATAATTAAGGTAACACCTAATTATGCATAATCATATTGTTTTGAAGCGGAAAATTAATTTATGTTAACACGAGCAAGAAACTTTACACGTGTATGACTGGATGGATCACTTTGTGGAAAAATTGCTTTAGTTACACAAACACCTATCATGGAAAAAGTAAAGACATAGTTACACCTTCTGCGAATACCAATGTGGACACAACCGAGTAAATCACACCTGCAATATATTATATTTTTAGTCTGTAAGGATTTACATCTATAGACCTAAATAAATAAATATAGCAAGTCTAGGATGTCCTACACTACAACAACAAAATACAACTGCTTTCAGTTTGCGATAGTAGGCATACTAACCTACAAGGCTAAAAGTCATCGCGTACAGGTATTGCAATAGCAATCAGAGATCGAAAGGTATACACCATTATAATTTTTATATTCCAAATTATCGTGGTAGTATATTTCCTGTTTTGGGCAAGCGATGCGTCTTGCGAACATTTTTTCGGTTAAGAAATCATTATAAAATTATATTCTCTATGGGAAGTAGGCGAGCCCCTGGACGAATTTTTCTAAAACTTGGATTTTTTTCTTATTTAAAGTATATTATACTTGCGTACCAAATTTGAAAAAGCTGCAACATCTGCTTCTATTTTTGTCCCATCGTTGTAGGGGCTCGAGACACTGTGCGATGTAGTAATAGAATAATGCATTGTAAATTTAACTTGTGCATCGGCAGGTCTCTGTGTTTGGGTGTGGCAACGTAACTCTCCAATTGCTGAACAGATTTTGATTCAATTGCCGGAAAATTTTTACTACATTTTACATATATATATATGTATATCAACTCCGGTATACATATATATATGTTCCCATCGATCCTATAAGGAGCATAGGGCCTACGATATACATCTACGTTAATTATTTTTCCATTACATTTTTGTAAAATAATTAAATCTTTAAATAAATTCAACTATATGGAAAGAAAACTTCGTCTTTTAAACGGCTCGATCTTTTATGATCACATGAACTTTTCTCTTCTTCCCGATGCAATAGGCGCTGTTTACAGTCTTTTGATAATTAAAAAATAACAATTCCATCCCTGACATTGCATGCAAAACATTCTAGACAATAGTACCTACGAAATTTTACATCGACGGCACTGTTGCTTTAAATTAAATATGAGATGCTCAAATAAATAAATTTTAAAAAGTGAAGATTTAAATTTTAAATAACCCTCAAATAATTGAATTATTAAAAAATCAGATGATTCTTTGAGGTCACACCAGTAGCAATTCTAAACTGCGTTAATATGATATTCTTAGGCCGAGGAAATATTTAAAAATTAAAAAAAAAATATTCCTTTTTAAATTTAATGTAAAACGTCAAAAATAAATAACAAGGACACTCACGATTCGTAAGACAAATTTATCTATATCCTTTACTTGAAAATATACAGTGCAAGATCGATTTTCGCGTTTGATTAAAAACCAGACTTGTCACGAAAACTAAATTTTCGCAATAACAGAACCGAAAATTTTATATAATTTTTAAAATTACAATTATTTTTATTATTAAATATATTAAAATTTTTTTTTAAAGAAATTGGAGATTTTGAGTTGCTTTTTTTGGCAAATATTTTTTTTAAATAACAGCTGAATCACTGCTAATAATTCCAAGTGCTCCTCATTACTTTCTACATGAAATGCTTCTTGAATCCAGTTCTTTATGCCAACATTCGTGAAAAGATGTTTCGTACCAATTTGAGCTACAAGTGTACCAATAGTTGAAAGATCTGCGTATCCTTCCTGAACTATATTTTGTAAAATAATTAAGGCCCCTCCATTCACTACCGTATTCAAGAAAGGCGTTCCAGGATTTTCGTATATTTTTTTTCATTACCCCTCTTAAGAGCATATGGCTTCCATAAAGCATCTCCATCTCATACGATTTGTTGCAGTTGTTTTCGCGTCTTTCCATGTAAGATTGAAGTATCGTGCGTCTCCATGTATTCTTTGGCCGACCACGGCTTCTTGAGCCTTGAGGGTTAGGATTTTTTTGTGATAACCCCCAAAAACGTGTATGTTGCTAAAAAGTCCCTGAAATAATAGGGAAACAAACGCGCATGCAAGGTAAAAGTGGGTTTACTGCTCGTCCAGATGGGTAATATGGTTTTCCCGACCTTGACCCGACCCATTAAACATAAATGTTACTATCCAATCCCTGTAGTAGCACTGACGTGCATGTAAGTATTTGAAGAAGTAGGCTTGCCTGGTTAGAGGGCCTAAGATCAAAGGAATTTTTACCACAAGGTCGACCAGGTTATTGGTGGTCTAGACTGGTTATTGGTGGAGCACGTATTTGCTGTGGTTAAAACCCAAAAATGCACGGGAAGAGTTATGGGTCGGATGAGTGGATCTGCGTAATGTGTTGCTAGTGATCGTGTCATATATACTCTCTTCACGCCGTATATATCTCAAGTTGCTGTTACTGTTTAACAGGGCTGTGAGTTGCAGTGAGTAGTAGTAGCTTAGATAACTCCAGCACTACAGCAATTTATCTGTATATGGTTCTGCAGCCTGTACAGGATTTACACTACCACGTCGGCCCCATATGGATAACAAGTAGATCCTCACTCCATGTGTGCCTCTTTATAGGGCGACAGGGACGGTGGTCAACGGTTTTTTCACCCAGTGCGAAGAGCACTGTCAATTTAAGTCATATGACAGATGCTGACTTTAAAACCTTGATATATATACACAAGTCATTTAATGATAACATATATGAGAATTTATTTGATTTTCACACATACCACCATAATTATTTGCTCAATTAATTATTTAAGAAAATTTGTTATTTACTATATTTCATTGGCGCTAACCAACTCATCAGTCGAATTCAATCATTATGAGATTATATAGAATTTAGAGCCATTTATAACTTGTCTCGAATCTTCTAACAAAATATCGTCCTTAGAAAACACTCTATTTAATTAATAACTATACTAGCAAACAACCGAAACCACTCACTTGCCACATGAAATTCATAAAATGGTTTTCGGCAAATGAAACAAATATGGTTGCTAGCCATAATTGTTATTAATATGGCCACGTCTGTGTGGACACAGTATGGCTTGATATTCCTACAAATCTTCAAAGAAAACTTAAAAAAAAACTAAATGTTTTTTTTTTCTTTTCATATAGTCATCAAAGGATATGGAATATGATTAAGTTAAAAAAACATACAGCTGATCAGCTGAAAATGAAGGGATATGAGACAATGCGCGAGCATTAACCACCATAGTAACTTTTACGTCTATCATTTATTTTGTTATTACATGAGTACGAGTATGAGTGGGAATTATAGAAAAGCCTGGCAGCAAGAGGAGGGGGAAAATAATACAATAAATAAAATTATAGACCAACATATAAAACCCAAATTAAATCTTTTTGAGGAAGTTTTGTTCGTAATGAATAGACTTATATTTATGTAATAGAGTGGTGGGTAGTAAATAACAAGGAAATTGGGTCCATCATCCCTTAGAGTAATAGATATTAAAATGGCAAAAATCTTGCCAGGAGTTCCATAATTTTTTTTGCATCAGCATTATGTAATGAAGTCTTCCTGTAACGTAACATTGAACTGCTGTTAAGGATTCAATTATAATTTAATTTTTTTAGCGGATTTTCATCTCCAATTGTTATTTTATATCCCATATCTATTGCATGTTTGGAAACATCGAAAATATTATGAGTTGTCTTTATGTGGCATGAGAGTTTGCACTAGTAGCTTAGTAGTCTCACTGTAGCTTATCGTATAACATTATTAAGGGATCAATAGCAGTCCGGTTCTTAAATAAGGTAATTTTTTGACATTGAACTCTAGATTTGATTTGAACTCTAACCACTCTAAGCCATAATTTGTAGATTTTATCTAAAATATAATACACCGACTTACCAACACAGATCATCCTTAATAATGCAGAACACATGAATCACTCTTAATCTCACTAGGATATAAATTAGCGTCTATCCTTTCCTGGCATTTGCATACAGTAGAAATTTGAATATTTAACATTCCAACTGAAAATAATAATAATAATTTAGCAATAAATTAATAGTTCAATTCAAAATATTAATATAGAAATAATGCTGATTGAAAAAAAAAACGACTTCAATACAAAGAGACATACGAACAGAATAAAAATTCGACCGATAAATTAAGTCCGATATAATACATTTTTAATTTATGTTTTATTCCCAGGAAAGATTGAAATACCTTTTTGAAAAAAAAAATTCTTTCCAAAATCGGTCCATAAACGGAGGAGTTATAGGATTTTTTAAATATGGAACCAGCCTGCAAGCAAACTCCTTCAAATAAAAAAAGGAATTCTGAAAATCGGTTCTTAAATGATAGTGTTATGCGTTTAGAAAAAAAAAACACACACACACAAGAATTGACAACCTCCTCCTTTTTTGAGGTCGGTTAAAAAACTTTTAGGATTCTTGGTGTCCTTCGCCTATAGTTATTAAATTTTTCATACTGTGAAAGATCTATTTTTAAAAATATTTTGATAAAAGGAAATCGATAAACATATTAAACGTAAACTCTAAACTGGCTCGGTTTTAAGATTTATTTCTAATCCCTATTTTTAATAAGACACTAAAAAGAAAATCTGCTGGGGGAAAATGAGTGGATCACATATTTATTTACGAGGCCATAAACACTCGCTAAGATACTATGGCTATGAAAACTCTCACTGCTGAATATAAATAACACAAGGTCCAGCGGTTGGATCGAAATTAGTTACCAGCAGAAACATTAGGCATTTAATCAATTAGTTCCACAAGCCGACATGTGGTCCTTAAACCGGCATCACTAATATTCTTGGGGCTCATCGTTTCCCGTACTGCCACAAGGCTCCTGGTACTGCTGGCAACTTTTTACCAGAGAATATGGAAATATGAGAGTATGAAAAATGAAAAAGCTCTTGAGATGAATTTTCAAATATGCTCCAACTGCTGTTAAAGTGAAGGTCCCCTTAATACAAAAGCGTTAGAACTCGATAGAGATACTGTTCTTTAAGTACTAATCATGCAACATGCTTTGTATAAGTTCCCCTACCTCTAGGGTTGTTATACATAGTAGTACATAACTTTACCACAAAACAACAGTTTTAAAATGGTATCATTAACTTTTTAAACATATTATTGAAATATATTCGTTATATTCAGCCAACTAATTATTTACAAATGAGGCTAAAATCTACTGATGATCTGGTTGGCCCCCATGAGTCCTTGATTTAATAAGTACAGGTAAGCCCACAGAAAATGATAATTATTCACAAATAATTTATTAAAAATGTTTGTTTGTATACAAAATAATTGGATTGTCACATTGCGCTGAAAGTAGGATGGACATATCAAAACTTTACGATTTTATAATATCCAATGAAACAGGAAAGGTTTATTTATGATGACAGCTCCACGTGTACTGTAAACACCAGAACTCTCAACAACAATGCTTTCCTATTAAGAACTACCAAAGCTGATTTTTTTTGCTAGATACGAGGTATGTTCAAGAGAAAATTTTAAAAACTCTCGGACTACGTGCATTCGATTAGCGATTTTCTTTTTGTTATGTTGGCACACTTGTCTCGAATATGTGTTCTTAGTTGAGTTTGTGCGTGTAGTGTATTTTGTTTGTGTGAGGCATAATAATTGGACGTGTTTTGCTTGTTCGGCGATTTTCTGGTGTGGAAAACAATGCTCACAAGCACTTGAAATGCTGAAAGTGGCATATGCTAATTGTACTCTGAGTCAGGAAATGTTTACAAGTGGTACAAGCTTTTCAAAGAAGGTCGAGAAGATGTATCCTCCTGGAAGCACCATCACTTCAAGAGCCGTTGAAAATGTTGAGAAAGTGAGGAAAATTGTTAAGGAGAATGGGCGAATCACTATTAGAGAAGTTGCAGAGGTTGCTGCATACCGGTTGGCTAATACTATATATAGTTTTTTTCGCAAAATTTTGGGCATGAAGCCTGTGGCAGCAAAGCTCGTTCTAAAATTGCTGAATTTTGAAAAAAAAAATCCGTCGCATAGGAATTCGTTCAGGAAATGTTGCATGACGTTAACAACGATCCAGATTTGCTTAAAAGGTCTATAACTGGTGACGTATCATGGGTATATGATTATGACATCAAAACCAAAGTCCAATCGTCTCAATGGAAAAGCTAAGGCCAAAAGAAGCACGTCAAGTTCGATCAAATGTCAAGGTTTTGCTCAATGTTTTCTCGATTACTGTGCTGTAGTGCATCATGAATCCTTGCCACATTGTCGCACGGTTAATAAGGAGTATTACTTTGAAATTAAACGTCGCTCGCGAGATGCAATACGAAAAAAAAACGTCCGAAATTGTAGAAAAACAATTCATGGTTTTTGCATCGCGATAATGCACCTGCTGATTGCTTGTTCGTAATTTTTTGGCCGAAAAGTATACCGTAATCATGCCTCAGCCACCGTATTCGCCCGATTTGGCCTTCTTGGACCTTTTCCTGTTTCCAATATCGAAGAGACCCATGAAAGGACGGCGTTTTGCTACGATTGAGGAGATAAAAACCGAATCGCTGAGAGAACTCAAGGCCATACCAAAAAATTAATATAAGAACTGCTTCGAGGATTGGAAGAATCGCTAGTGCAAGTTTATTATATCTAAGGGGGAATACTTGGAAGGGGACAATTGATGAATAAATAAATATTTTGTTGAGAAAAATGAAAATACAGCTTTTCTATTGACCTCGTATTATGATTTTATAACAATGACTCTCGCACGCAAGTACTGTAATAGGTGATGGATTTTTCGAAATGGAAGTCCTGCTGAAACCCAAAATTTGTTAAAACTTAAAAAAAAAAAACTTATGAATATATACACGAGTATCATAAGTATGAAATATATAAATGGCAAACACACAAAAAATTATCATTTCGAAAATGAAGGAATGAAGATAAATAAGACAACATTCTATAGACACGCGTACAAATATACTAGTGCGTTTGAAGGATAAGCAAACACTGCTCCATCCTTCCGATACTTACGTACTCTACCTTCCAAGTAGACTAAACAAATACTGAGGAGGGTATTTTCTGTTTGTCAAGATTAAATTGTTTATGTTTATGTTACAAAAACTTATGTTGGTTTAGTAAGAACACAAAGCTACAAAATTCTTTGCCACATTATCATAATTACGTAGACATGTACGTGCATGTATGTGTGCGGATGTGTGTTATTTGATGTTGGCATTTGGTATCCTTTTATTTTTCTTTCTCTTCCTCTGCCTCCTTTTGTTTTTGTTTTGTTGTATGCTTGTTAGGTCACGTTTTGCTTAATTTAAAAATCTCATATAAAAAATTACTCGTGTCAAAGTTTAACACTCGTAACACAAATTGTTGTAACATTAAATATGTATAACACAACAACAACAACAACAACAATATTAACAAGGGTATATTTGCGTGCATATTTGTAAGTGGTATGGTTTTTATAGTTAATATTAAAGTTAAATTAGACTTAAGACTATTTACGTGCAGTTCAAAGTACTAAAGTTTATTGGTATCATCATCGATGAAACAAAATGAAAATAATGCCAGGAAGAGGACAAAGGGAACAACGTGCAACATTATTGCATAAATTATAAAAATATAAACACAACAATTCGCAAGAAGGATGATCGGAATTGAAGTTCCTAGAATATTCACTCACATAAAATCGTACTTGAATGTCAATAGAGAAGGGGCTAAAATTTAATCAGAAATTAAAAGAAGGTATCAAGGGATACATCTACAAATTCAGGACGTCTTAAGCAACATTTATTTTTGCGTCGAAATTTTTTTTTTTGCTATTGTTAATTTATTTTTTTTTTCATTATAACTCCAGAAATATTATAGTTTCAACCAGGGAACTGAAGAAAGAAATTCAATAAAATTTTAACACGAGTATTTTCAGAGAAACCATTAGAAACCTTTTACGGCCATAATCCTTTACCTCTTGGCATTGAAATACCAACGTGACTTTAAGAAGTGGTCCAAATATTAATTTATTTAATGAGTTGTGAGATCATGTCGCCCTATTCTACTGAAACCAAAAACTGTCCAAGTTCATATCTTTCATTTTACGCCATAAAGTCCATAATCGTGGCTCTGCAACGCTCGTGTCCCCAACAGCATTTTTGAAAAAAACAATGGACAATTGGCTTGACCACAGTTATGTGATGATTTTTCGTTCGCCGCATGTGACAATTTTGTTTGTTGACAAACATTTTGCATTTTTCAAACGTTGTTCAAACCTGAAACGACTCGTGTTGATCCCTTGAGGTATGATACCGACTGATAATCAATATCTCAGATCAATATTAAAAATATCATATGATTTAGACCACTCACTATATGACTAGATTTACGAATTGTAAACAATTTCTACAATTCTATTTTTTTTTACTGCTGACAACATTTTAGCCACAATTCCAAGTAAAAATTATAGCCTCAGATTCAAGTTGGATATATATATATATATACATACATACATGTGTATATATGTATGTTCATACACTGACAAAACAGTTTCCTTGTTGTAAGCGAATTCGCAACCAATAGAATATTTTCAGTTGCATGAACTATAAGTTGATTGGAGATACCGAATGAAATCGTATGACCAATTAAATTAAATTTTTCTATTGTGAAATAAAAAAATAAATAAAATACAATAATAATTTAAATTATTTAATAATAATTTAAATTTAATAAAAATATATAAAAATATTTTCTAATATTTGAAGGCTTGAGTTAAAAGGATCAATCTTCAATATCAGAGAGAGAGAGAGAGAGAGAGAGAGAGAGATATGGACTATTTTAACAGCTGCCGTAATAGATGCCAGATTTTTTTTTATCAATTAGACCAGTACTCAGAGGATACAATATGCTGGTACTAGGAAAACAGGTTGTAGTAGGGAGGATAAAGGAAGTACTGTTTCTGGATACTCAACTTAAACTTTTCCACATTTGCAGTGACAGGAAAGTCATCTGCAGGGAGCTCATTACACATGCGAGCATGTCAATGTAATGTGCAGTGCTTTTCACCGTCATATCGACCACAAAAAGATGTGCTCCTAATGAAGAACGCGTTGTTCGCAAATAAAAGCGAGTCTTGGGAACAGTTTCCCTGATTCCACTATATAATAACGATAAAACAATGAAACACATCGATTTGTCAATAGTGCTGGCTGCACTACTATCACCGATGAACCTCTTCGCCCTCTCATGCACTGTGTCCAGTAGCTTCAAAATATACTTTTCTGCACCAGTGAAGCATATCTTACACTGTCTTAAAAAACCGAGGCACTTGAAGGCTTTCTTAGCGATATGAAAAATATGATCAGTTCTTCGAGAATCACACTGAATATTCATGCAAAGAACACCAAGAGCTTTCGATTCCTCAATTCCTGTCTGATAACAGCCCATATATAACAACTCGTATAGTGCGATCTCTGAGAAATTTCGATATGAATCGAGAGAAATCATCAGCGATTAGTTTTGAAAAAAGTAATCCATGTTTTGGAAATATCCAAAGCCAAAATCACGTATAGAATGACATCATGTTTCCGCCAGTATAGTTTCCCCACAGGGCAGGTCATTTAGAAGATTTCTGACCCAAAAGTATTTTTTTTTTATATTTAACGATTTTTCCCTAAATTTTGCGATATGTAGATAATTTGTAGATATTAAAAGTTGATTTTTTTATTTCAATACGTTAAAGGTATGCGTTTAAAATTATGCTGAATTGACTTTAAATAACTTAAGTTGTAAAAAGGAAGGTATACCAGCTTTATTAATTATAACTTTGGAAATATAAATAAAAGAATAAAAATCTTTCAAAGTCAAACCACGGGAATACAAAATTGATGTGGTAAAATGCAAATATTATTGAGAACTTGACTACTTGTCTGATTTGGATTTTGCTCAAAAGTGTTTTATTCAATAGTAGTATTAATATTCAAATGGAAGTCTTTTTCCATAACATTCGATTTTAAGCGCAATTATAATCAACAAAGAAAATACTTTTTTCTACGACTTTATAAAGGATTTTGGTGATTTTATTCAAGAATGCCATAAATAATATCCAAAGTTCCAATGTAGCCGATTAGAATTATTCCCTCTTATTATGATTATCACGTCGAGGTCGATAGTAAAAAAAAAACGGAAGGCACTAATTAACGAATATTAATGGCCACTTGTAATTTTATAAGCCATAGTTTTCGATAGCGATCCCACAATTGTCAATATATTGATGTCGACTTGCTGTGACATCGACGACGACAATCATAATAATGGCAATTGAATATAAAAAACATTTTTCTTGTAAATGATATGAAGGTATGAAAATAAAACTACAGTATTAAAATAAAAATTATTTTCATATCAACTGCGTTCGATATTTAATAGAAATACAATCTCTTATTAACAGATACAGAAGAAAATGGAAATAAACGACTGTTTTGTAAGCCAAAGGCCTGATGTATGTATTTTGGAAGTTCTTAATTTCTTAAAATAAAAACAAAATATTGACAACACTTATGCGAATAATTAACTGACCTTCGTATACTAGTAGGTAGTGTACTAGACTCGTAGTGCGAAGGTCCCAGGTTCGAATCCTGCCGCAGAACTTTGGCAGTTTGTGTCTGATAATTAAATGGAGCACACAACAAGCCTTCACTGGCTTAAGTGTATGTCGTATGACATGGGCTTATCATACCCCTCCAATCAACCTAACATAACCTAACCTATGCGAATAATTAAGATGTACTTTTAAATTCTATGTACAGCTTTTGAAAAAGCACTATTGCATGTAAAAGAAGGTATTCAAACATAAGATTGAATAACAACTTTATAATTATTAGGAGTATAGTGCAAAATAAAGTCCTTTATTACCGACAATACGAGTAACACAGACACAAATGGTATTTTCAGGACCGACAAAACGATAAGTTAACCCTTTGATAAGCACAACCATTAGCAAAGTTTTTACGAAAATAGCCTTAACAACAACAACTACATTCATACAAATGAGTTCTTTAGTAAAATAAAGTGTAGGTGTAGGCCTGTCCTTTGGGAATATGATGTGACAATTAAATAAATACTTGAGGGAAAAGAAGAAAATCTGTATGTGTGATCTGTGATAATATGTTGATGGGAAAGTATATTTTTGTTTGTTTGTATGAAACATTAAGGGTCCAAAGGCTTACAATTTTCTTCCAGATAAATGGACCCTTTTAGCAAAACCATGTTTGTTAAGTGACACAAATTTTCTCTCTGGCCTTTCATATACACTAGTTACAAGAATAACACACACACACACACACACACACACACTTCAAGTAGTTAGAAAAGGATTTATTTCTTAACTCCTTATACCTTTTGTATTCTTAATCTTGTGTTTTCCTATTTCCTAAAATATTGTTTTCTTCTTGGTTTTTGTGCATAAGGATATTTTACACAAAAGAAACCTGCTCAAATGGAAAATACATTATGGTAGAACAAAATTAAAATGTCTTTATGAAAACAAAGGAGTCAACTACTGTGACAGCGTGGACAGAGAACTAGGGAAAGCAAAAGTACGAAACAACCAGAACGCATATTTCTCAAAACCAGATACATAAAAGTGGAATTTGTACTAAAATGCACAAAGCAGGCGTTGGTTGGTCCTTTTAACAATAAGACGACCAACTTATTCCATTAAAGAAAAATTTATTATCCTTTTTTATTTCCATTCCTTTTGTTCTATTTCAGTTTTATTGTAATAATCCCCTCAACATTAGCAAGTTTTTTAAAGTTAATCAAGAGAGAGCAGTGAGAAAGGATCATATTGCTTCGGAAAGGAATTCGAAATACAGTTGAATTCGGTTATGAAAGAATGGAAAATTTCCGTATTTGTTTAACGCTTGAGCAAGATTTTCATTTAAACTGATTTCAGATAAGTGAAAACCATTTCGCTTAAGCGAATTCAGATTAAAAAATTTTTTTAGATGGCAATAGAAAATATGTTACTCGTACTGAATTCAGATTTATATTATGAACTGAAACCTTATCGGTTCCTCGATGGCGATGGTAAGTGAATATTTTTTCTCATAAGCCTTGTTTGTTCTTTATAATCTTGCAATTTTATAAACAAAATATGTTTCGTTTAAACCGCGAATTTTCTCCAAAGTGAAGTGTTAATGTTAATCATTTAAATATAAAAATTTTGTTTCTACTGAGTTAATTTTTCACTTAAACGGCGTTCGCTTATCTGAATTTCACTGTATATCAATGGTTGATAAGGAGTTTTTGAATTACCCGATACGATTTTTGAACTTTTGAGCATATAGTCATAATGGATAGGGATATTGTAGTATACTAGCGGACCAGGCGAACTTCGCCTCGCCCCAATTTTAAGCCTTCAGACAAACTTTCTATTTTTTCATGTGAAAAGCCATTAAGGAATAATTTCAAACAAAATTTTATACAAAAACTCGATTTTCGATTTTTCCGACTTTTCCGGAGGGATTTTCCAAAATTTTCTTCCATAAAAACCTTCTCCTCGAAAATACGAACAACCGACAAAAAGTTTTACAGAAATCGGCCCAGCCGTTCTTATTTTATGAATTATTGGATTTTGCCACGCCCCTCCGCCCACAGAAAAATCAGACATCACAGTGTCACCCTCCCGAGTATTCTGAAGGTTTCCTGAAAATTTCGTCAAAATCGGCCCGGCCGTTTTGGAGCCATTACCTTACATACATACATACATACATACATACATACACACATACACACATCCTATTTTATATATATACTAGCGAATCAGGCGAACTTCGCCTCGCCCCAGTTTCAAGCCTTCAGACAAACTTTCTATTTTTTCATTTGAAAAGCCATTAAGGAATAATTTCAAACAAAATTTCATACAAAAACTCGATTTTCAACTTTTCCAATTTTCCGACTTTTCCGGAGTTATTTTCCTAAATTTTCTTCCATAAAAACCTTCTCCTCGAAAATACGAACAACTGACAAAAAGTTTTACAGAAATCGGCCCAGCCGTTCTTATTTTATGAATTATTGGATTTTGCCACGCCCCTCCGCCCACAGAAAAATCAGACATCACAGTGTCACCCTCCCGAGTATTCTGAAGGTTCCCTGAAAATTTCGTCAAAATCGGCCCAGCCGTTTTGGAGCCATTACGTTACATACATACATACATACATACATACATACATACATACACACATCCTATTTTATATATATAGAAGATAGATATTGCCCTCGAAATGAATGAAATAAAAATAGAACTATCTCGCATATGACGTGAAATTATATTCTTAATTAAAAATAATAATAAAATAAATAATAAAATAATAAGGACTTTAGGACACCAACAATAGCAAAGAAACAAAGATCAAATTAATTTCGTGTCTTTTGCCAAGAACTAATAAAAATCCTCTTGGAATTAGAATATACTACAAAATGTGTGATTGAACTTGCTAATAACCAATGAGCTGCAACCAATAATTGAACGATAATTCAATCATTAAATTGTAACCTAAAACATTAATTTGATTTTTTGAATTTTCTACAAAATTGTTCCGGTTCTTAAAAAATTTTAATCAAGAATACTTGAAATATTTGTGCCATTCGTAACATAATACTAGTATGTGTAAATTGGCATCCTGGCTGATCCCTGGCTCGTTTCGATGGTAAGAAACAAATAAAGCATTAGGAGCTTTAATTTTAAAACAAGGCATGCTGCGAACTTAAGTCTTGAAGATTTGCTTACATTGATATAAAAAGAGTGATTTTTTGGTAACTTTCATTTTGGCAACAATGTTTTTTGGAGCTCAGCTGTTTTCGTGTCACATGGTACTTGTTGAACATGTGCAGTTTGGTCTATAATTTAACCATGAATCGACTTACAAACGAACAACGCTTGCAGATTAATGAATTTTATTATTAAAATTCATGGCCGATTAAGAAAGTGCGTCGTCCACCTTCTTTAAAGGAAAATTGCGTTCAACGACGAAGCTCATGTCTGGTTGAATGGTCACGTGAACAAATAAAATTGCCGTAGTTGCAAGAACTGCCAAGGCAACAGTTTGGTGTGGATTCTAGGCTGGTGGCATCATTGGACCGTACTTTTTCAAAGACAACGAAGGCAGAAACGTTAATGTGAGTGGCGAGCGCTACCGTGCGATGATTGCATTTTTTTTTTTTTTGCCCAAAATAGAAGAGCTGGACTTGGCTGACATGTGGTTTCAACAAGACGGTGCCATATGCCACACAGCACGCGAAACAATGGCCCAATTGAGAGGCGAGTTCGGTGAACAGTTATTTCACGTTTTGGGCCGGTTGCGTAGAATAAATGCTCGCAAAATCAAGTGGTCCTCCAACTTCACCTGGCGTTGCCCCCGTGGCCTGATAAGCAGGGGTGGAAAACCAAACCCATCAACGAAACTACTCTATTAGAAGCTACAATTGGAGCAATGAAGTTCTTACATTGTGTATATATTTATAACTTCTTCATTAAGTAAAATAAAGGAGGATGCATTTATGGAATTAATATATACTACAGATGAACTGCTGTAGCAATGCATACAAGGCAAATCAAGCCCAATCATATGAAAATTAGCAACAGATTTGCGGTATCTGTAGTGCTGTCAGCGGTATTCGTAAGTTTAAGAAAATTTCACACCGGCTTGACCGTGAAGTGAAGGGAATAATTGAGTGATGTGAAAATAGCGCCAATTTCATGTCATATTTGCACTGTGTACGTAGACCCCTCAATTGGCCTGGCGCACCACCGTGCATGCTGTATTTTTTATATTTTTTCTTATCGATTTTCCATACTTTCTGCTTTTCATCTATTCAAATTCTTGACTAACCCTTATTTTATTTTCAACACTGTATATATTATGCAGATTGTAAACAATAAGTACAAATATATAAACAAACTTTGACGTACATCCTTCTACACTCAGCCCTGCTAGTGGGTTCATCCTATTTAAGGCGCCTTGTTTGCTGAACTGTAGGAAATCTCATACATAATTTAGTGCAAATATCGATTGTATGTGTGTGTGTGTGTGTGTGTGTGTGTGTGCCCGCATACTTCTTATAAACTTAATAAATGTATGTATATGTAGAGATGTTTGCATGTATGTATATGAACTCAAAAAAGGAATGAGCAAATAAAATGAATAGATAAACTGCTTTGAAAACTATAAAATCAAAAGCAGATTTTTAATTGAATTTTTACATGCAGACGACTGAAGGTAGTTCGAAGGACAGACATGCATACGAACGAGCCATACATACAAATTAAAAAAAAAAAAAAAAAACAAAGGAAATCATTTACACTAGTTTGTTTGCTCTTGTATACACAACCCATCGTTGCCATAGAAATGATACATTTTTGTAAAATCTATTTGAAGTGTTTAGGACAAGATATACGAAGTATAATGCTGGCGTCTTGTTGTTGTTGCTTTTTTTGTTTTTTTTAAGCATAGTTATCCTTCATTTCATGAACAGATGTACGAATGTATGTTCATAAGCATGTGGAAAGTTTAAAATGTTTCATGAATACTTGTGTCAATATAAAAGTTAATATTAGTGCGAGTGTGACTTTGTTTTTATATAAGTACATATCGGTCTTTTAATGCAACAATGACATATTTCAAAAACAAAAGTTTTTGGGTTATTGATTAGCAAGGGTTTCTCAGTGCCTCTTTTATAAGTAGGAAAACAAATTTGAGTCACATCTGAAGCTAAACCAAAATTAGGCCAAAATGGTATCAATATGTCATTTAAATTAAACTCAATCATATTATTCTATTCGTAATTTACAAAACATATAAAGCTTTAGAAAGCTTTTGCACAACACAACAAACACGATTGGGCTAAAGAGTACTGATGATTTGGTTAGCGCCAATGAAATGAAGGAATAGTATACTCAGCTTGGCTTGGCTGAGTATAAATATTAAATAGTTATTTTGGAGAATATGTCGAATAACAAGTTTGATAGAAAAATTATTCCCCAACATCCTCTTACAATGAATAAAAAGAAGTCAGAATTTTATGTGAAACTAGATCAAAACTATACAAACACAAACATTTTAAGGCCTCTAACAACATTTTGACATTTTGGTTGTTTTTGGAGATAAGTCTGTGTTGCATTAAAGGAGCGATATTTACATAATAAATATATACAATACCTTATATCAAAGCTATAAAAAAGTTCTACTATAAGCAAAAAATGGATACTAAACACAATGAATTCAGTTCATATGTATTTAGGTTATCAAAAGCTGCTCCAGGGAAATATTATTCATATTCTTACTGGAAAATACTTTTTTTAATAAAATTATATAGAAAAAAGTCTAGACATACTATGGCTCTGTGCTAAGTTTTAAATAGCCATTACGAGGGTTTCTAAGTAAGAGTTGTGATTTATATATGCAAAATATGTTTTACACCTTTTCCAGTTGGCCATTAGCGTAACTAGAGAATTTTCCTGAAGGTGTAAAACTGTATGTCATCTAAAGCGTGATTTTTATCAACATTGTTTTTGGCAGCTCAGCTGTTTTCATGCAACATATTTAGAAACGAACAACGCTTACATACTATTGAATTTTATTATCAAAATTCGTGGCCTGTTAAGAAAGTGCATCGTCCACTTTTTTATCGGAAAAAAGCTCATTTCTTTTTGAATGCAAAATTGCCGTCTTTGGTGTTAAGAGCTTCCCGAAGCATTGTAAGAACTGCCAAGGCATCCTTAAAAATGCACAGTTTGGTGTGGATTCTAGGCCGATGGCATCATTGGACCGTACTTTTTCAAAGACGATGAAAACTGAAACGTTACTGTGAATGGCAAGCGCTACCGTGCGATGATTACAATTTTTTTCTTGCCCAAATTAGAAGAGCTGGACTTGGCTGACATGTGTTTTCAACAAGACGGTGCCACATGTCTATAGACACAAGCCCGCAACTGTTGACGCACTGGAAGCCACTATTAAATTTATTCGTGAGATAACGACTGATATCTTGGAGAGAATATGCCAAAATTAAACCACTTGAGGTAAAGCCGTGGTTAACATTAACATGAAATCATATTTATATACACAGATCGTTCTATCGACTCAAATAAAGATTTCATACATTACTGTAAACTATAGTTTTTTTTAATTCAAATCCGAAAGCTCTTAAAAATCACCCGTTTTTAGAAACTCTATTAAATGAAGAAGAACTGTGGCGACCCAGTTCTGTTCTATGGCAAGTATACTGAAGTTGACGATAATGTTCTTTCCAACGATTCGAGAGATTACTCTGGCTTTGATTTGCCATTTTAAAATAAATGGAGCAACAATTATGAATTAAGGAAATTCATTAATTCTTAACAGTTTTACGCAACGGTCCTGCTAATTGACCACTAAGATTATGAGATATAATCGCATTAAATTATATTTTATGAGGATACAACAATTAACTTGTCTAAGCAAATATGCCGGAGGCAATTGACACTTGGAATGCAAAATTTATAAAAAAAACTAATAATTTTCAACCGTTTAATAAGACCTTATGCTCGAACAATATTTATTTTAAATGGAATTATTAAAAAAAAGGCCAACACATATAGAAAGAATTCTTATTGAAGCTGAAAAAATACAATTATAATTCAGAAAGTACGGGATGACAACACGAAATTACATCAGCACACTTTAGCCGAATCATGTCTGAAAGCATTAAAATTAATTGAATTTTTTTAACAAATAAATTAGGAAATATCATGAATAATTTTGAAAAAAATTGAGAAAATATAAATTTATACATTTTATATTTTTTTAATCATTTTATTTATATTTATTAACATCATTTATTTTTTTAAGCTTAAGATCTCTCTATTTAAAGCTCATTTATCGATGAAAGTGATCGACAAAAATATGTTCACATCATTTTTACATTGCGAAGGTAAACAAACATGTGGTCAATCAGTACAGCAACACAATGAAGTCAAATACCTCGCAATTCACATTGATCGTCGCTTAATATGGAAATCGCACATAGACGCTAAATTGAGACAAAAGAAATTAAAGACTGCTCAAACTATTTGGCTTAGGAGGAGAAATATAACTAAGCCTTCTTCTATACAACGCGATCCTAAAACAATATAGTGCTATGAAATTCAGTTGTGGGGCACCGCCTGAGCGCCTAATATAGAAAAAATTCAAAAGATTCAAAATATAATTTTGCGTATGATTACAACCACCCCCTGGTGTGTTCAAAATTCGCGCATTAATCAAGATCTAGATGTTACTTTGGTTAAAACAATGGTTTCAAAACAAGTGAGAACATATTTAAAGAAACTAGAGTATCATTCAAATCCACTAGCTTGCAATATTCTAAATTACAGCAGCCACACTCGGTTGAAAAGGAGGGACACTCTTGCTCTTAGCCGAACATGAGGGGTGTAAAGACAACATAGAAGAACCCACAGAAAATAGTGTTTTTGTCTGTCATTGGCAGGACTGAAATAAAAAATATTTTGGATTTAAGATTTTAATACTTATTATTAGTTCAATTACCATTTTTCTGAAGTAAAAAAAAAATTAATTGATAAATACAAATTTAATTTATAATAAAATATATAAATTGATATTGAGATCAAATAAATTAATATTAGGAAAGCCCAAGTTCATATTAAGGAAACCCACAACAATATCATTAATTCAGAATGAAATATCGAACAAAAATATATTTAATAAAATTGTTAGCGATATTCGGCTTAATTAAAAAAATTCTGTTTGATGTGCCTGACATTTCGTTGGTGCTAATCAATTCATTAGTAGATTTCAATCATCAATTTGAAAACAATTCAACGTCGTATGCTTCTTATCAGTATCAATTGTATCCTCTTAATTTCAAATTGAAATATTTGAAGTTGTAGCCTTTAACGAATATGCACCATTATAAAATATCCTTTGCGTATGAGTAATTTATGATCATGTTTCGCTTAATTAATATGGATTTCTTAACAATCATACGCTCCGTGTTACACATTGTTCAAAAAAAAGAGTTGTGAGGAGTTTAAATAAATTACTTAAACGTAAATTGACATTAATAAAATAAATATATCAATATGAAAGAAAGGTTAACTCGTTAATTAATGAACACTTAAAGCAGCATTAATGACCATCATTAAGTAAAGTTTGATTAAAAAATTTATTGTTTGCTGTGTTTTTAGCTGTTCATATGACGACGTTTCATTGGTCGCCTAACCAACTCGCCGTCAGTGAACTTTAAAGAGTTTGAAAACAATCAACCTCAAATTGCTTAACGTTCAATGACTGGTCAGAATATTCAAAAACAATAAATTTCAATATTAAGTATGCGAGTATAAAATTTAATTAATTTATTATTATTATATTTTTCTCAAATTATAATGTTTTACCTTAAACATCTGCGAACAAGAACAGTGGAATATATTTAGAGATTAATACTGAAATGCTAAGATTTAGCTACAGTGGCCTCTTGGCCCTTATCTTCTTATACTCTTAACATAGGAGTACGAGTATGTATATTAAAGTATATATAGAGAGGAGGAGGAGGAGGTATATAACTTTAAGCATTTCTGTAAGCAGATGTTTTTTGATGTTTATAAACATATTGATGCCACAGAAATTTCCCAAAATTTTGTGTCATCTAAACAGGCCAGCATATCAGTGAAAGTAAGTTGGTTATTGCATTGCCGGCCTAGAGGTTGGTTGTACTTTTTTGAAAAAATATTGGTGATTAAGCCGAATATCACGGGAGTAGCAATCTTTTTGTTGGTTGTGTCAATTGTTTCGTACAAAGGCTGGTCAATAAGTCCGTGACTATAAATTTCCCGCCTCTCAAATGAAAGGGAGATAATACACCTCTCTAGAGGCATCTAACAATTGACTTCGGTCAAAACTTGAGCAAGCTGCGTCATTTAGTGCAGCGTGATTTGGGGAGAAATTGGAAAAAAGTGAATTTCGTGTGCTCATTAAGTATTATTATTATTATTATTTTTTTTTAACAACTATCACTCAAATCAAGGCTAAGCTTGATCTGATACTATGGGAACTTTGCACTCAGTTTCAATGGTAAAAAAAGCACGGAATATGTCGAATCTTATTAACGCCCAGTTGAGATCTTTAAACAAGAAACAATCAGGCACATCACATGGCTCAGTGGTTGGAATTTCGAATGATCTCTTTGGTGTGAGAAAAATTTTCCGAAGATGGGTGCCGCGTTTGCTCACACTTGACCGACCACATACGCAATCCTGTGACAAGTTTGCCAGAGTGTTTGGCGTTGTCCAACCGCAATATGGACGACTTTTGAGCCGTTTCATAATCCTGGACAAAACATGGATCCTCCGTAACACACCACAATGTTTCGTTTCTGCGACTTCTCGGTCCCAAAATAGCCAAGGTGGGTTTGTCCACCAATAAAATCGTTGCCGATATTTTTGAGATGTACGCGGTATAATCCGCATTGACTACCTTCAAAAGTAAAAATAATCAGTGGCGAATATTATGCCAAATTATTAGGTTGATTAAATTATGATTTGAAGAAAAAACGATCACATTTCGCAAAGAAAAGAAGTTCTTTTCTAATAGGACAATGCAATGGTGCACAGATGTGCAGTTTCCACAAATCAGGCTACAATTCGCTCCCTCATCCACCCTAATGACCAGATTTAGTTCTGAAATTCTTACTTCCAAACCTGAAGAAGTGGCCTGGGAGAAAGTGATTTAACTAATTTAATGACGAAATCATCTGTGAAGTATTTTCAAGAGATAAAACTCGTTCCTTTGCCTTTTTACGTCTCATACTTTAGTTATTAGTAGTTCATTGCTTCTTGAATTTCTTAGTACATTTACTCGTATTGCCGTTAAACTATCGGTCTGTGAGGTTTCACTTTGAAAGCATCTGCTATGGCAGTAATTGCAGGTGTTAAAAATTTAAGTGCGATACAGCACTAAATCTTTTTTGATTAAAAACCCCACTGTCTTCAATAACTGCAAGCCCATTCCCTGTTTCAAACTGTGGGTCAAAATTTTCACTTTTTTTCTGCCATTCATTGAAGATTTCAAGATGGCCTTGTTTTAATAGCTCTAGGATATTACTATTTTTTAGGAGTAACATGCCTCCTTCTATAAAGTAGCCAAGAGTTATCTAGCCATGTTGAATGCGTCTTACGACAAGACCGTAATGTTTATTAAATATTCCTTAAAAAAGTTGATTATGGGTGTTATCTTCAGAATTTCGTTTAGTTGTTGCAAAAGCGATAAAATAAATGTATTCATGTTCATTTTGATATTTTAAATTATAATCAGATTTTTCAAGTCTCTGTCTGATAGTCAAATTTTTTATACTCAAAGCAATATGCATTGCAACGTTACGTTGTTGCACTTGAATTCACTTTATTTAGATATAATTGAAAAATAAGGACATATTTGGCAGTTTTATAATTTAATATTGGGTGTTTGTTCTATATATGAAGTCTGTTATTTTCAAAAAGCATTTTCTTGCAAATAACTACTTGATATTTTCAAAGGAATGCAATGACTTGTAACCATTTCAAGATTTTTATGAAGAGAAATAAAACAAGAGTTATTTGTTACAATTATATAAACGATAAAACGAATATACAGTAACGAAATTGGGAAGAAGAAAAGTAAAATTAAGTTTCCTGCGAAGCTTTATACTGAATATTCCAATAGAGAGTCAAACTTATAACTAAAAAAAAATATTAAAAGAAAAGTTATACTTGCAAATGCAGTTGAAGTGTTGCATGTTCTGTTACGATTTTGAATGCTTTCTTTTTTGTGTATGCTTTTATTTTAATTTTTTTTTTGTTTTTGTAAAATTTTATGTTATTCTAAAAGGATGTTTGTACTCCTTAATATTGCACCTTTGCAAATATGTCATGAGTCGGACATAATGCAGAGTAGAGAAGAGCAGCAGAGGAGCTTCATTGTAATGAAATAAATCTCAACATGCCACTTCATTCCAAGTACATTTTTATTTTATTTATGTACCAGAAGTTAGTTGTGATGGCATTGTGCGTTAATACGCACAGTGAAACCATGTGGCTATTAATATTAATGTTTTCGATTTTATCCTGACACTAAAAATTCTGTAAATTACTATTGTTGCAAATAACTAATCATTAACACTAAAGAAATCTTGTTGTGATCAAGATCTAAATTTAGATATTAAACCCAATAAATATAATTTTTTCTTATGGGGTTCGAGTTCAAATCTCATCAGAGTCCATTAGAGAATGATGCTTATTTATTTCAATGTGTTTAATAATTAGAAAACGACAGGAGGCGTGGATTTGACAACCAGCTAGTGGATCACGTTAAGGAACACAATTTAAGGCTTGTTATCTTAATGTAATACAGTAGACAATAATTATCCAACATAAATATCAATGATGAGAGATCAAGATGAGTCGACCAGAGCGGAAGAGTACAGCGGAAGAGCGGAGACCGTGTATGTTATGTGCATTTAAAGATATTGCCACATACATACATATATGTCTACTTTCGTTACATAGGGATTGATTTTTTTAAATTGAATATAAATTCGCAAGATAGGAACAGGTCCTGTTTGCTGTAAACTTCCACATGGCTTTCATTTTATTATAATACTTCTTGTCGATTTTTAGTGGCGCCTAGAAAATCTGTATTATCATAGATTGTTCATGTGTGAATATCATTTCTTGTTTGTATGTCAGAGGAATATATGGATAGAAAATGCTGCTTTCAAATAACTTATGAGTTGTTGAGAGAACATTTTGTTTTATTTTCTGGATTAATCCTTCGAAACGTCAATGAAAAGATTAAAACGATATTACTTTCCTTCGAACTCATATTCACGAATCTGTGTGTTTTGTGCTTAAAACCAATTTGGTGATCTGGGATACATCCCCTCTCATTTTGTATGGATGGCAATTTTCTTGCAAGTACTAGTACTTTTTCAAACAATTTTCACATATTAAATAATAGACGTAGAGACCTAAAAGATTACGCTTTCGTGTGATGTTTTCCAAATATGTGTATCATGGTAATCAACAAAATTTTCCATTCCAGAGGATAGTACTCTAGGCAAAAATTACATTAAAAATTAAAAGAATTATATCCTTTTATTAAAAATTTTTTGTACAAATTATACTGAATTATACTGTAAGAAATACTTGATCACAGACTGTTTTTAAGGACTTGTAACTGGTCTATATTTTTAGTATGGTGAAGCCAATATCAATTTTTATTTCCACTGTTTGTTTTCAACCAATCTTCGGTTTTATTTTAACCTAAAATTGTGCCCCAAAATTAAACATTATTAAACAAATAAACACACATAATTGTATCAAGTGGCCAATTCAATTGGCTCTTTAAGCAGCTTAAATCAAAAACACAAGAGACTTTATCAGAAATTAAATAAAACCATCGTATTAACAGCATTTAATATTGACAGACACACTCAATACTAAAATAGAATACATATTCTACAAGGACATTTCCATAAGCATGTTGTGTATCCTTTTTATATAATAAAAATATTGCAATAAATAAAAGTATATGAGAAAAGTGGATATTTGTTAAGATTTAACTTTCTCGTGCCGTTTTAAGTGCAACCAATTAAGCAACAAACGTTGCGTTAACAATGTGAATAAGAAAGCAACTTGTAACAAAAACAGATGCCACCAACAACATCAATATCGACTACTATTATCGTAATACAATATTTAAAGGGGCAAACTAAAATAAAAGGATAATAACCCAGTTCTGTATATGATATACTCGTATGCATACATAATACCACATAAGTGTTATTTTTACACTCTAGTTCTTTCGAAAATGGTAATTTACTCATAATCGATTGCACCTTAATATTTTTGTAATGTATGAGTGATTGAAATTTATATGTACATATATCGGTAGGGTATTTCACGATTATACGTTTTTTTCGATCCTAAGGCGTTGATCTCTATTTAAGCATTATATTGTGCTGGATGACAAATAGAGCAAGTTCTGCACTTTTTGTTTCATCATTTATATAAAAATTGGAAAATTTTTAACAAGAACATATGTCGATCAAAAACTTTACCACTGAAGTTTAAACAAACACGAGTGGCATGATGCTGCCACACCTTTCATGTCCAAAATTTGCGAAAAAATTATATGCCGACATCCTCTAAAACTTCTTTAATAGTGATTCGACGATTCTCCATAACAATTTTTCCCACTTTCTCAACATTTTAATCGGGTTTTTTGGTGTGATGGAGCTTCCAGGACGAGCATCGCCATCCACATCTTCTCGACCTTCTTTGAAAAGCTTGCATCATTTATAAAAAGTTTTCTGACTCAGAGTTTGATCACCTTATGCCACTCTCAACATTCCAAGTAGTTTTCATCACTTAATTTGATGCAAATTCGTTGATCCATTGTTATCCACAGCAGAATATCGCCGAACAAGCAAGACACGTCCAACCGTTATGCCTCTCACAAACAAACTACACAAAACACAAACAAACTCAACTAAGAACACATGTTGGAGGCAAGTGTGCCAACATAAAAAAAATCGCTAATCGAATTCACGTAGCCAGAGAAATTTAAAAATTCACCTTTTCTATTGAACAGACCTCGTGCTATTTCTTCAGGTAAATTTGCTCTTCTAGATTTTTTAAGAATCGCATTTTTTATTGGCTTTTTTATAATTTAAGCAGGAAAAATTATTAATTTTGCCCAAAAATAAATAAATATATTTTCGCCTCTGCTTATGATTGCAAATTTGGCAGCTGTCGTTCGTTCGACATTTATTCGCAGCTCAAAATTCGTAGAGTGATCTTGCGTCCAAACTTATATTTGCTGTTTACTACAGTATTTTTATGAAGTTTTCTCTTAAACGATTGTTTGATGTGGACTTTAAAACATCTCCAATATTGTCCACTTTGCAGGATATATTCAGCTGTAGAATACTGTGGCGCTAAGAGTATCGATATTGCTTCTTAGCCTTACGTTGAGTTGGGTTGGTAGGACGGATCGCAACAAGTGTTACGAGTACACTCGAAGGTCGTAAGGGCCCCTTGTTTCCCTATGGAATTATAGGTTTCGAACTACCGAAAACAAACCTAAAAATCCTAACATATCCGTCATTGGCGTTTTCACTGAGAAAGGGCAATTGCGGAAAGAAGTGATTTCTGCTCCAGCACAGTTTTTGAACTGACTCTTCCTCCTCTGTGTCGAAACAACTCCTGCACTGGTCATCATAGGAGAATCCAGATCCTGCAACATGCGGCCTGTGCAACATTACACATTACACAATTTAACAAATATATATCCCCTTGTGATCTGGCCAGATACAAAACCGAACCTGATTTCGCATACCATTCAGCCCCCTCTTTACGTTGCCATCATTTCCCGGATCCCATACTATCCGGACTTGTTGTAGCTGGGCCGGAAATTGAATGTACGGCAGCACACACACACACACACACATTTAAAAAAAACATTATTGGCATTTGCCATAGTTGTAGGGATCCAACATGGAAGCGTGAAGCCACGTTTACAAAGGAAATAAAAAATAATAAAACAAATGTACAATATGTCTAGAACACATTCAACAACAAACACACATACACAGTTAAACCCATAAGAACACACATTGTGTGTATATGCATGGAAGCGTTTGTGTGTATGATAGAGGAAAATGTACACGAGTATAAAGTTTAAATTGACTTGTAACGGAATTGAATGAACAAAATACTAAAAAGGACTCATGCAGAAACCGAAGCCTACTACAGTAACAACAACTCTAGTTTTTTAAAAAATAATATAATAAAAAATTCAATAGCAACGAAGGGAAACATAAAAATGAACACAATAGAAAACAGTAGAATTGAACTGAACTAATGAATAAAGAATGAAAGACAAAGAAAGAAAGAAAGAAAACATCCCTTTAGGAATGTTTGGTAGCCTGCTGTATTAAACGATTGATACAAGCACTGACTCCCTTGCAAGAGCAGAGGGAAGGAGGATAAATAAATGTAAAAAACTTTATCACAAAAGTGGCATACAGGAAACAGTGGAGCACAAGCAAATTATTTTGGAAATAGTACGTAAGTCTATTTTACATCTGTGATATAATTGATATAAAATTTTACTTCCTAGTTTTCATGGATAACAATACCGATATTTAAGAAGCAACATTATATACGAGTAGTTCCAGGATGACGCAACTTATTGCATACATTTTTTAGCGTGTGCCATTTTTTAATGTTTACTGACTTAAAAAAAATTTCAAAGCGTCTACTATGGTATATGTCTTAAGTTTGAATAACTTCTCTCGAACTAGACACATCCTGTAGGAAAATTTTTTTAGTCCGTTTTAGTAAAATCCCAAAGCATAAATTAAAAAAACAAAAAGGAGAACAAATTATTATATTTCATATCGTTCGAAATTTATTTTAGAATAGAAATTTCGATCTATATCGAATCACTTAATTTGCTTTAAATGGTAAAAAGGACATATCCGCCACGAACAATTAATGCTGCTTTTAGACGACACGTTTTTTACATCTGACATGCTGCTGTCAGTCAGATGGCAAAAAAAATCAATTACAGCGTAATCTATTTTCATATGAAAAATCATTTGATATCAGCTGTCCTAGCAAAAATGTGGAAAAACACAAAAAAAGGATATTAAAAAGTTAGAACTGACCTTCGTAGACTAGTAGGTAGTGTACTAGACTCGTAGTGCGAAGGTCCCAGGTTCGAATCCTGCCGCAGAACTCTGGCAGTTTGTGTCTGGCAAGAAATTGGTAAGAAATCAAAAATTTACCTCCATTGTGGTACCAACTGCAAATATTAACCGGCAGCTACGGTGTTATATTCAGAGGTGAAAAAGTAGAGCTCCCCGTGGACATTGCATTGTAGTTTATCTGTGGGGTTGGGATTAGTCGGATTTTCGCACTTTAGCCTTTTGCTGATAACCCCTAAAACTTGTATGTTACCACCAAATCTCTGAAATAATAGGGCATAACTACAACAAATAACATAAAGTAAAAAGCAGTTTATGCTTGCTCCTCCAAGAATGAGGTGCTACCAATACACCAGGCTGCACGGGGCTTAAAATCAGGGATTTGAGTTTCCCCCCATTAAGCAAGGGGACCTGAAACTTATCTGGTACCACGGGAACCCATTATGCCCCAACGACTTGTCCTAAACTGGTTATTTTTATGGTCCCTCCGGGAATCACGTGACGGTTGCGTTTTAAACCCAATTCGTGGTTAAAGTCGGAAGTTTAGGTCAGTGATAGTGGCTAACTTCCAAGCTCTCCAGCTACCTATAGCTAGATTTCTAGATGAATGTTGCTAAATAACATTAGCCGTCGCTTACAAGTGGTGGGGGTTAGATAGCACCATCTTCTTATCATTGGCCCACTGTCATGTAGGAAAATTGCCACCAGTGTAAGGAGTTAATCCAATGTTAAGAGCAAAATTGAAGTACCCACGTTGATCTAAGGCACATCTCTTGTGAACGTTCAGAGTTTGCATCAGCTGTAATCACACACATGTACGTTTGAACGTACAAAAATATAATTCGTCTGTAAACTGGCATTTTTGACAAACATGCAAAATAACATATCAGTCGTACAGCCTAAAACATGTCGACTAAGACAACTGTTAACTGAAGTATTCATCTGCAGAATATGTGTGCAATAAAAATGATAATGCAGAACACAGAATGATTGTGCAGAACATAAAAATCTGATAGAATAGTTTCCGAACTGATAACGCTGAGGGCTTTTGGCAACTGAGACTGGCAACTACAAATTTGTGGTTGCTGACTAGCAACCCAACTAGAGTTCGGTTGCTACCCTTAATCGAGCCATTTATGTATATTAAACCCGACATTTTGAAGCGGCTTAGTCATGTATCAAATATGCAAAGTTTGTCCCACCGTACAACTCAAACAATTTGAGGAATAAAACATCAACTAAAATGAAAAAAATTGGAAAGAGAATGCCCGCACACAGGATTTTGTATGACATTGAAAAACGATGAAAATCAAGTAAATATTTATTGAAAACAATCAGCATTAACAAAGAGGCAAGTCATTTAAAAGATTGTATTGTGTTAATTATGAATACAAAGTTATATGATCAGCTGCAAAAATACTTTTGGCGCTAATAAAAATTGTAAAGCTTTCTTATTGCTTTTAAGAATTTTGTAAGAAAAACAACGTAATAAGCACAAAAAAAAAATTACAAAGTTCTTGAACTTCCTCCCAGGACATGCGAGATATTTAGTGATCTTCGAAAATCAGAACCCATTAATACAACGTTTTGGAGGAATACATACAAGATCCGTAGGGGGTCCGTCCATACGCAGCTTAGATACGGCCAATTGATATCGCTAAGATGGCTGATAACGCGATTACTACACTTAGTGCCCAACAGATCTATTGTTTGATGAACTGTGTGAAGAATAATTCAAAGATCCGAATTCAAGGATCCTGTTGAAACCAAAAATTATCCAAATTCATATCTTCCATTTCATGCCATAAAAAGTCCGCAAACGCGGACTGTAGCGATCGTCGTTAACTAAAATGTTCTTTCTATCCAAAAAAAAATTACTAATTATGCCACCACTCCAATATCAGTCTGTGTAAATGCATTGGCTTCTCGACAATGAAGTGTGGGTTACCCGATTCCCAGATGCGGTCTAATCAAAAAAACATGATACTACAGACAGATACGATGTCCTATTTGAGCTTCTGTAAGGCTCAATCTAAGAAGCAGTATAAAAGTTGATAGTCCTCTGCCTTTAATTGCTGAGTCAATTGGACCTAGTAAGAGAATAATCCAAGATCTTTATGCAAAATTGTCATCATGCTGGTGCATAAAATATCGAGTTGTTAAGATCAGTAGCGAGTCGATGTTCCTGGATGGAGTTGCCACTCAATCCAATGTCACTCTTTGTAAATGCATTGCACGTTTTCGGCCATAGCAGCAACATTCTCATGACTATGACAAGAATATAAATTTCACAAACTTGCGCTTCTATTCGTTCAAAAATTTCTTTTTGGCAAACGCACAGTTTGTTCAAACAGCACAATAATTATTCAAATTATGTTAGAAGTAAAAAGAAGCCAATTATTGCACCAGCAGAACCGAACAGTATTGTTTTCGATGGTCGCCATACCACCATTATGGAAAATATTTTTTTATTTAAAGTAATGAACACATTCCATTAAAGCTCTTTTCATAACTGATTGAATGAAAATAGCCATCCCATAATTCCATTGGTGCATTTTTATCAAATGTTTGACTATTTGGTTACAACTACAATTCAATCGGTAGCGTCAATTATGTTGAGCTCTAACCCAAAAAGGAGAAATAGTCAAAAGATATCTTTGATTAATTTCTTTTGAATTAAATTCATAGACTGCACTACGTTACAAACAAACATGTGGAAATGTAAAATTATACTACAAAAGTGGGCAGTGCTACGCCCAATTATTCATAACAAATTGATTAAAGTGAAACTTTGCTTCTCCAGTTTTTTCTGCGCAAGTGATATTTGATGGATTGGCGCACACGGGTAGATATACATATTTATATTTTGTCTATTAAAAGTTTTTATAACCTCTTTGTGAAATCAGTTAGATCTTCTTTAAGTTTCTTCTATGCTAAACGAACGAAATCATTATTTCTCATATATGAGAAAATGAAAGACATTTGTTTTTCATTTTTGAGTAGCAAGATTTTTCATATATGAACTAACAAAAGAATATGATTCCTCCAAAAGGTATGAAAAGAACCAACAGAGTTTATTTATTGAAGATTTTGCACAAGTTATTTATTAACAAAATACTCAACTACGCAATTACTGAGGATACAGTAATTTTAACAAGCCAAAATTATGCAAACTGTTATTCTAGTGCCCAAAAGTGTATCGAGAAACAATCATAGTCTTCTCACCTTCACAAACAAATATAACAATCATTATACCACATTGAAATTTTAAATTTTATGCTAAAAGTTATACGGACAGTGATAAAGGAAAATCTCAACTTTCTTTTTAATATCATTGAAAGCATTTCTAACATCTTTTTATGAATCCTTGCAAAATGTGTCGGTCCTTAATAATGTTGCTGCTTCTATAGAACGACAAAGTTTGCTTCAGTATACATACATAATTATACTTACTTACACATTAATACATAAAGATGTATGTATATGTAATTCAATGTGCAAGAATCGTGCGCCATCCAATTGAGGGAACTGGCAACGCAAGGATATTTTACAAACGTATGATGTACATACATACATA
The DNA here is from genome assembly GCA_963681545.1 of Germaria angustata. Classification (NCBI taxonomy): domain Eukaryota; kingdom Metazoa; phylum Arthropoda; class Insecta; order Diptera; family Tachinidae; genus Germaria; species Germaria angustata. The sequence continues at coordinate 63,394,710 of OY813001.1, forward strand.
CATACATATAAGTATGTTTATGAATGTATGTGTCTTGTGTTTTTGCAGAACAAAGATGGAAAAAATATATAGAATTTAAGCTTCAAAATAAACAAGGAAATATGTACGTATTTTAGTTCTTCTTTATATTTAATATTGTTTTTAGATTTTTTATTTTTTATTTTAGTCCCTTAACCAAGTGGATGAAAGCTAAGCGCCAATTCTGCAAAAATGCTTTCAGAAAAGAATGTTTTAAACACAAATAAATTGAAAGTGGGTTGACTGAGCAAACTTGTATGACATTATTGACACTCGCATTGTTGTTGTTGTCACACCTCTTCAGTCTTCTAACAGGCAGCCAACCGTCAGTGCAGAAAAAAAAACATAAAATATGTACACACAGACAACACAAAGAAAGCAGAAAATTGTGTAAGAGGAACAAAAACCAAATACTAGAAAAACTTGATTTACGCTCGTACATAAAGCTTAAAGCAAGCAACAACAACAAGAACTTTGTCGCTAAGTTTGTCAACAATTCTGTAGAGCAACGCAAAAGTTCCGATTAATATTGTTTTTTGTTATTGTTTTTCACTTTCCATTTGTATATAGTATAAGGTAAAAGCCGTTCGCTTGGAACAAGCCCCCCAGCTCCAGTCGCTATTATTAGTAGACAGCCGAAACACTCCTTTGTATTTTGAAGTGTCTGCTAACAAAACTTCTTTAAATACGTTCTGTGATTGATGAAATTTTGAGATGCGAACATCCCTACATTAAATTTATTGTAAGTGGACATTTTCAAAATATAAGTTTTTATATTTAATATCTTTGCTAATGTAGGACGGACACAGGAACTCATATTGCATCATACCATATAGCTTGAAGTCTGGAAGTCTCTTGGCAAAAACTTATTATTTCATATACTATAGTGGAAAACATAATCAAATTATTCTACCGAATTAAAATTGTCCATTCAAAATTCATAAGAAATGCTACAGAAATAAAATATATTAGTGATACATCGGCGCTACAACTGCAAAATTAACTTCCATTTATAAAGTCTTGATGTTTTGCCAAATCATCACGGATGTATATAGCGTTCAGAAAGATGTGTAAATGATAAAAATTGTTTCATCAAAATGGTTATTCTATTCCGGCAGTGTTCCGTGAGCTTCAGTCCTACCGGGAGGACTGTTCGCAAAGAGGTGGATAGATTTCAGACGACTAGTTCAGTAAACAATGAAATGAATCAACACCCGTACCATGAATCAACATCCGTACCAATAGTGCCTCTACCCATAAGACTGTGCATAAGAATCAGAGGCAGTAAATTTTGCGTCACGCAAAAGAACTCAGCTTTTCGCAAACCACAACTTGGAGATTTTTGCGTGCCTGCACATGTACAAAACATTGATGTGTATTCGCTAAATGGGCCCTGAAGATGTTGAAAACTGACCCTAGTTTTCATCATCTTCAGCGATGAGGCCAAATTTCTGAATGAATAGCTTGTAGAATTTGGAAAGATATGAATCCACATGTAATCCACAAGCGTCCAATGCATCCTCAAAAAGTTACTCTTTGATATAGTTTTTGCACCAGCGATGTCATCGGTCTATATTTCTTTAAGAACGACTTTAGTTAGGGCATCACCGTCAACGGAGAGCGCTATAGGTCAATAATTAACTACTTTTTTTGATCTGAATTGGATGATATGGACACTAAAGGCATGTGATTCCTCTAGGAAGGCCATGCCATATTGCACATTCTGAACGAGCGATCTAAGGACATGGTAATCTCATATAAAGGCGATGTAAACTGGCCACCGAGATCGTGCGATTGGAAATCCGTTAGACTTTTTCATGTAGGACTTTCTTAAGTCGCAGATATATGCGAATGAGCCACAAGTTACAGCGGCCCTCAAAGCCAACAAAAGCCGTAACATCGGTCGCATTAAACTTGATTTATGCACCAGTCATGGAAATTGCACATTTCGGATGCAAAGCCATCCAACGAGACTGTGGCAGACATTTGCACGATGTTATATTTCATACATAATGACATTCGTAAGCCTTTGATATAAATAAAAAAAACTAACTTTTCAAGTTTGTTTGTTGTGGCTTTAGCTGTTCATATGTCGACATTTCATTCATCCATAAATCAAATCGTCAATGAAATGTCGACATATGAGTAGCTAAAGCCACAACAAACAAACTTCAAAAATTTCAAATATTTTATGCCTACAGTGTCCGATAAATTCTAATATTAAGTGCGAATAAAAAATTTAAATATCTCACACACACTATATTATATTTAAACTTAAAGAAAGCAAGCCCTTGGTGAAATTCCCTTTAGATTTAATCAAAACAAATATAAAAAGATTGGCATTCAAATACTCTATTCATTCAAAATAAAAAGTGTCTTGTGAATTCTTCAGTTTTCTTTTGTTGGTTTCATGTCACAGGACATTTTATAAGCTACTCGCTCAATATAGAAACATATAAATATATTTGATTACTCGATTGAAACTACAATCATCATGAACTAAAGCCTCAATTTTGGCAAACTTTCTTTTTTTTTGGCAACACTGTTTTAGGCAGCTCAGCTGTTTTCGTGCAACATGTTCAGTTTGGTCTATAATTTAACAATAATTCTGGTTGAATGGATACGGGAACAAGCAAAACTGCCGTATTTAGTTTGACGAGCAGCCAGAAGTATTGCATCCCGAAAAATGCACTGTCTGGTGTGTATTATGGGAAGGTGGCGTCATTGGACCGTATATGTAGGTTCAATGAGACGGCGCCACAAGCTACACAGCACGTGAAGAAGTAGCCCAATTGAGAGGCGAGTTCGGTGAACAGTTTATTTCACGCTTGGAGCCGGTCAATTGGCCACATGCAAACTTTAACGCTTAAATGTTCTTGACTTATAACCAAATTTTTATTTCTAGTAAAAAATTTAAAGAAGGAATAACCTTTTCATGAAAACATTGTTTTTTTTTTTATTTACTTACACAAGAGGTGGAGAGCGTGTAAGTTCCAGCAAAACCAAATATAGCGTTTCCAATAATTTTTTTTACTGTGCTTTTCCTAAGTGGGTTTCTTCTAATTTCCCTTTTTTTATTATACTTTATAATGTGTTGTTGCGTGCTAAGAGCGAGAAAACTATTTATGCAAAATGGAAATAAAGCGTACAAGGACGATTTGCTTAATACTCGTATTACCGAAAATGCTCGTAACAATAACAAAAAGTTTTCATTCGAAGTTTGCAAATGTTTTTATAGCTGCACTGTGCTTCTTTACTGATGATAAGAAATAATAAAAATTAAAAAACAAAAATAACAATGCAATCTTAAGTCCAAATCCAAATTTTAATAGACAGTAAATTTTAATTATTGTAAAAAGTAAGGACTCTTTCATGTTGGTAATGACAAAAGGATATAATAAGATTTCTTCGTTTCTCATAACAGTTGGCTTGAGAAATATATTGGAACAATATATTTCATGTCCATAGAAACAACCCGTGTGCAATGTAGGATTCGGTAAATCAGGCTGGACAAAAATCTGTTTTTTCGTCTTATAATTTCATGAAAAATCTTCGGCAAATATATAAAGCGAATTCGTAAGGAATAAGGATAAATACAAATTTTAAATATGTATACACGTCCCAGGCAAAGGTTCTTTGATTTTTCGGTTATTTCAGTGCCTGGGTAGACTAGTAGTCTATAGGTCGCAGGTTCGATTAGTGTCGAGTACTCTTGGGTATTCCCGCAGACAAGCCAATTAGATTCGGAGTTGTGTTTGTGTTTGTAAATTAAAACTTTACATATTTATAGCAATGATCTTTAGATAAATCAATCTTTCAATAAAGCGATATTAATATGAAATCTGGGCGTGGCAGTTGTATGATTTCTCCCTTATTTTTGCCAAACTTGAATATTTTTCTAATAAGCTCTTGCACTAAAATTCATACCTCCATCTAAGTAGATGATTGGTCTGCTGTAGCAGGTCTAGGATAATTGTCGTTGACTAGAAACAACGCCCCCTCTGTATTTTGGTGTAGTGGTGAGGAACCTCGCTAATCTTTGATTCATGTCTTTTTGCCCAGAAGGTATGGGCTCTGCCTGACCTTTGTTTGTAATGATGTTATCCTTTTTTCCAGGGAGAGAGGGTGGTCAGGTGGCTCATTGGCAGGATTTTTAGGAGGGGCTTGAAGTCATTTCATTTTTAAAACTTGAAAAAGCATAGTGAAAAATTTTTGTCGTCTGCCAGGGAGCGAACCTGGGGTACTAGGTTTTGTATGCAAGATTTTTAACCACTACACCACGCCACCATCCCTATTTGATTTAGCGTCATATTAAATTTTGTGCGGGCAGTTTGGCTAAATTGTACACTGTGCCTTGTGTATATAGAAGAAATCATTTCGTACATTGTAGTCAGTTACAGAAAAAAGTTGTATTAAGAAAATAATATTGGCTTGATTCACAATTATTCGAGATGCATGTAAGTTATCATGATTAAAATAATTTCCTTTTTAAGAATGTTTATTTTTTGTGAGTCTACCTTTTCGTTGCAGCCTACATCTACTCATCAGTAGACTTACACAATTATGACTAAAGAGTATTCAACTTCATATGATTATATGATCAAGTCTCAAATGCCCCGTGATAATTTCAAAAAATTCCATTCACATATGAAAATTACGAAAATAGATTAGATTGAGCAGGCCGTCATTTGGTGCTGAATATGTGAACTGGTCAATTTGAATCCGGACTGTTCTCTTTGCGTCGCCGGAAGAAGGAAAAAGATAGGCCAGAGATAATAAAGTCATACTGGTCGTTCGATTAGGTGTTAAACCCTTTCGAAGCTCTTAACTCTTGGATATAGCAGTGGAATATTTCTGCTAGTTATTGCAACGATGGGCTTCCAATGAAAACCCATATTTTCATAGATAGGAAAAGAAAGACAGAGAGAGAGAGAGAGAGAGAGCAGGCCAGTAGCAGAAAGTGAACTCTACAGTCCCCCTTGAATTTTTTTCTTCTAAAGAACTCATTTAAAAGAATATTTAACTCCCTGATATGCACGCACATACAGTAGCGTCCAGCTAAAACTGTTAGAGGTTTGAGTTGCTGCCCACAAGCCATCTTTTCTTAGATAACTTTATGACACATCGGGGCTTCAAAATCTAGCAGGAAACCTGCTCTAAAACATCTGGTATGCGCCATCCCAAGAAGTTTCTTCTGCCTTAAAGTTTTACAGCAGCTTAACTGGATGCATGCCCATCACTTAAACGAAACGAGACAGTCATATAGATACTCGACAGTGTGCTGTCAGCACTAATTCGAATATTCTCACTGTACATGGACTATGGTACTACACTGTTAACTGTGAACTTTATCCGTTTTTATAAATGAGTATTATTAGGGTATTATACCATTTAGTGTAGCTAATCAAAGCGGAGAACACAACCAATTGAATGTATGTAAATACATACATACAATACATGTCCCTTAATATCTCTGTGGCAATAAAGATTAAGGGCTTAAGTCGACTTAAGTTGAAAACGAGCTAATAAAACCATTCCGATTTGACATTTCCAAAGGACCTCTCAGCAAAATTTCACAATTTTTTTCCCTTAATATTCGCGATGTTACAGTGTAATGATTTTTTGTTTGTGATTAGAATTGCAACTCATGAAATGGCGTTTGTTTCTATAAGAGGCTACGAAACATTCCCCGTTCATTTGTAAAAATCTATTTTAAATACTCTACTGTTAAATAACAGCAGCAGATTAGAGCGGTTTTTTACTTATTGGCACCGATACTTTAATTTAAATAATTTGTAATTTTTTTATAGATTTATCTGATACGTAAAGATGCTTCTTATTCATTTTAGTCTTTTGAAATAAGAGTTCTTCGTAACTTTCCAACATTTTATTGTATTAAATGAATTCAAATCTTCACTTTTTCCCCCTTTTTCAATATTATCTCTTTTTACGTGTGTTGGCATGCTAGCAAATGTATTTTTTTTTTCGTTTCCAAGATATCCTTTTTTATGTCCTTACGAGTGTTTTATTTTTAAGTTTCATCTTGTACGTGTTCAACAGTTCTAAATCTACAAGTGCGATTCTGCCTTTTGTGTTTTTCTTAGTTCACAAAAGCTTCTCAGCGAATAGAAATTAAAGAAAAAAATATTTTTAGTGTAAAATATTTATTGATTTGCACGTATTTTGTAGTTGAAAGAAATTTGAAATTTGGTTAATACATCTGTATTTTGAAATTAAATATTTTAAAGATGAAGCCATTTTAGGTTTCTATCAAATCTGTAAAATATTTTAGAATAAGTGCAATTCTTTTGAACCGTGTCATTAACTTATCAATGGTACGTTTAAAATGGCATTTGTGAAAATTCAATTGTTATTAAAACAATGTAATTGTATAATTATATTCCTGCAGCAAAAGAAGCGTTTCAGGAGGAAAAACATGACATCACGCATGCAGTCACAAGCGAAAAAAAGCTTTTACCTTTGAAATTTCTATGATCCGATGAAAAATCTATTTCATAGCTGCCGTGTTCAAATGTATTTGACACGTGACTTGTTTGTTTGAATGCAAAATATTCATTGTAAAATTTTGACACCAAACATGGTTACACTCAGTCAGAAACTCATGCGAGTAGTGCGTATTTGCAACAGGCAAAAGCAACCAAAAATTACACAAAACATGATGTACTTGATTTCAAAATGTGAATAGTATTATATCGTACTAAATGCAATAATCTTGATATTTACATACTATACACATTAATATTATCAACATGATGAATAAGAATGAGTGAATATAAAATTATTTTTGCACTTGGCTTAAAGCCAGGATTCCCCAAATTGTCTAAAACGACCCCAAATCACACCGATAACGGAGAGCTGTAGAACAGATTAAGAAAAGAATATGTTTTGGTTGAACGACAATTAAAATGGAGTTAAAAATAAACAAATTTTTTAATTTCAAGGTAAGGATGGGTTTAACAAGCCACCAAGTTAGTTTAATTACTAACTTGTATTACACATGAACTGGTCCACCTGGTTCCCTATTGGTCTGTTTGTTTTGCCTGAAGAGAGATAGATTAAAACCCCAAAGGTCTAAGTTAAACAAAATTAATTTGTTTAAGCTTTTTTTTAAGAAAATCAACAAGTTTGCTTTCATATAGTAGATATAAGTTAATTGCCTCCGCAAATCGATGAACTTACGGAAATTGCTAAAAAAAATTCTCAAGGTCACAATTTAATCTTCCTTAATTCAAATTATAGTTTTCCTTATAAATTCAAATTATATAGTTGTTTTCAAATACACTTAAATAAGTGAATATATTTTCTCTTTAAATAAATCATTTTAGAATATTATAATAGAATCACAACAGTTTAGACAAGTAAAATAACTTGTTGCTAATGTAACTTTCTGGCACAAAAAAACCGACTTCCAATACAAAGAGCCAAATCCAAAACAGATTACATAACTAAAGCAACTATGGATTAGTTTAAAACCTTATATAATCAATTAATAGTTTCTATTTTCTCCCAGGAAATCAACGTACATACATACAAAATACCTTCTTAAATAAAAAATTAAAAAAGGGCCATAAATGGCGTAGTTATGTTATAATTAAAATAATAATTTTTTCGGGCGGCCACATGGTCCGTTAGATTTCCACTTAAACTTCTGTGAAACCAAATTGCAAGCTACACTTTCAGTACATAAATGGACCAATATTTCGGGCGGGCAAAAAATTTTATGGGACCAAACTGCAAGACCAACACCACTACACCAATTACACAGAGGGCGTTGTTTCTAGGCAACGCCAGATGGTAGCCCAATTAACATAGGACCTGCTACAGCAGACCAATCACCTACTTAACTGGAACAAGGGAAAAATAAGAATGGAAATACAACTGCAACAACGCGTGTAAGATGGAGATGCTTTTTGTGAACCAAATGTTCCCAAGAGGGGCTGTAGAAGAAAAAGCTACAAAAACGCATTTTTAAACAAAAAATAATAATTTCGAATTATGCGATAGTCAATTTTGTGAAGCGGGCAAAAAAACAAACCCTATCAACAAAACAATTTTGAAAGTCGGTTCACAAGTCATAAAGTTATGGGAAAAATTCTTTTTTGAAAAATGTTTTCTTTAAAAATTAATAAAATAATTGCGAAAAAATTGCACGAAATCTAGATTTTTTTAAACAAGAAATTTACAAAAAAATATTTGCATAAAAATTAAAAATCCACCAAACAACACAATAGTTTTTGAGAGATAAAATCCATTGCCACTTTTTTAGTTTTTTTCACCAATTTTTAAACTTAAAATTTGCCTTAAAAAAATCACATGAAAATACAATATTTTAATTTCAAATTAAGTTCATAAAAAACACAAGTCTTGGTAAATGAACTGAAAATTGTAAAAAAATTTATATGAATGCAAGAAAGGATTTCTGTAAGATATTATTACAAGGACTACTGCCCAAAATGATAATCACAATATATAACCTGAATATAAATAAAAACATTCTGTATATTTTGAATTTTTTAAGAAACCAGTGCACTAGATATCCTTACAGTATTGTTGTTGCAAATTTTTAATTTTTTTTTATAATAACAACGTATTTAAAGATTAACTTTGCATGGAATATAAAACAGGACCTAGACCCCTTTTCACATGAAATCTCTTCCCATTTGTACCATTTTGCTTACTTTTTCCCCCATTTTTTGTAAATAAGAAATAAATCAATATCCAACATATAACAACAAATCCTAATATATCTAAACAAAATGGTGCACGAAGCTAAAAAAAAGCTTGGGAGTCTCTGCCTTAGAACAATGATATGTATTGTATTATCTGGGAAACAATGGAGGAACATAAAAACAAAATATTTCAAAGATTATTTCTCGAAATGTTTGTTCGCAAAACAACAGCTGAATAGACGTTATAGCGCCAGGTGTCTGCGGTAAGTATGGGAATATGAGTATCTCTGGCTGTTGCATTAGTTGATCATTTAGCGGTATCTTCTCATGATTATAATTGTTTCATTTATTTTACAGGAGAGGCAAGATTTCTAATTCAGCATTAGCAGAAGCACTTATGGCTTTTTCTTTTTTTTGGTTTAAAATGAAAAATTTACGTTTTCTTTCTTTTCAAGGATATAGAAAGGATTTACATATAAGTGAAAGTTTACTTTCAAACAAGAAAATACAAGAGGTTTAAACTTTTTAAACCAAATCGAAAAACTTTGTGGATTGAAAATTGAAATGTTGCATTTTCTCCAAGAAGAAAACGTCATGATTCTTGACTTAATATTTAGCAATTGAAAACGTTTATATGATTTGCGTGCAGAAGGCAGGATAGCGGGCGAAATAATATGATCGTGAGTAACGAGGTGAGCAAGGATAACAATATTTATTGTGAATGTGTAAGAGTTGCGTGAACGTTTCGTGATTGAAAATTTTAAAAAACTTTCTCTGGTCTTGAACTAGCAAGACCGTTAGTAAAACTTTACCAAGCCGAGCGAAATTTGGAGAAAAAAATTTTAAATTTCGTATATGAACTTTTTCTAGTTCACTTCTTTTCATCTACTCCTCTGGCATTTAAGTTTAAACAGATCCTACTGTGTTTCATAAACACAAGCTTTTGTACTCTTTATAAGTTTATCACCCATACGTGTAGCGTATGAATACTGAGGAGAGCATCGACACACAAAAAAAAAAATACTAAACTAAACATATTGAATTGCCAACAAGGGCGGACGTAACTGGTTATTTCATTGAAACGTTGCATATAGGAACACACGATTCATACACAATGTTCCTTTACTTTTATTTTTACTTTTAGCCAGTTTAAATTGTTTCATGAAGACGTTGAACGATTCCAACTAAAGATGCAACTTCTACAGATGATTGTGTTAAATGTATGTCTGAATGTGGCAATAACAAGATGCAGTGTGTAAATAATTCACTGTTGCACGTAACGTGGTAGTGAATTATTAACACAAGAGTAAATAATGTACGGGGAAAGATTTAAGCAGGTAATTTTCTAGCAGTAAAATATAAAAGGCTCTTACCTTGTTGGCCTCTGAAGAACTAATACATGATATGCTTAATATTTTTGTTTAGCTGGCAAAATAAGCTTTTATGGAATTTTATGATCTTATGCATGACTTCCAATAGCTTTTTCCATTAGAGAACATGTTGATTATTTTTATATCTTGCTTTTAAGTTGGCAATATCTGGAGACCACTGAAAAAAATAGATCAAACAAAGATGTTAGGAAAAGAGAATAAACTAGATTATATAGATCTAAATTCTTTTATTCAGGCAATATACATATACAATTCAGTAAACTTTTACTGAACCTTTAGCAGACAATCATGGAAATGTCAAAATCCAATTCTAATAAGGATGTGTATGGACAATTACGGTGTGTTAGATTTTAGAATAAAATTTTTATGCTCCAAAATTAGGCCAAATCGTTTTTTTTTTCTTGATTTCTAATTTTTAATGATTTATTTATATATTTAGTAAAAAATAAAATAAAACTTTTACAAAATCTCCTCAACATAAAGTAATTAATATTATCAGCTCCATTTGGCAAGACCTTATCTGGCAGAAAAAAATTAAGTGCGCCATTTCTGTTCTTTAGACCCAAAAAAAATCTAAAGGAAATGACACATTTGTCCCAAAAGGTGAATTCACCCATTCGTTTTTAACGATCCGAAAGCTCTTTTTATATGTAGTTTGAAGTCCTATTTTTGAGAGAGAGAGAGAGAAAGAGAGTAAAAACTAATTCAAGCAAAAACTGTTCCGCACAGTGATGTTAACTTTTATTTTCAAATTACCATTCAGGCATACAAAAATTACCTTGTTTTGAACAAAATTACCATGCTAGAAGAAAACGCTTAGTGCCCTTTCACACTTTAGAAATTGAAAGACAGACAGACGAAGTTTGATGGTAACGTATCAGTGGGGGAAGTATATAATACATGTATCACAATGCATGTATCACAATACATGTATGAGAATGCATCTGTTAACATTCTCTGGTTTTGCATCGAAGATGAAGCCTTAAGATGACGTTCACTTGAAGCGTGTCTTTTTACCTGAGAGAATCCAGCGCATCCATCGAAATCACAAATTTTGCAATGATAGTAAAATTTTCCTTTTTTACTTTTAGTAATGAAATTATAAGTTCTTTCCCATGATGAACGAAAAGTTTGCTTTTTACATATTGTGGTTTGGCTGCATTCTTCAAGAGATGTATCGGAGTCGCCGGTATCCTGAAAGAAATTATTGCATTGTACAAATACATATTTAAAATACAAAAACTTGAAATAGGTATCTCACCATCTTTCAAAAATATTTTACTTTTGCGAAATTCAAATTACAATCACAGAATAATAATTCCAATGAAACACTTGTCGGTTAATATTTACTTTGTGGTTAATTGTTGTAGAATTGATGATGATGCTAGTCATAATATGATAACATACGGTAGCCACAGTTGTACAATAAATACAACACCTAATGTATTTTGTTGGTAAAATCACTCGGTGGTCTGTCAAAATCCAACAATTTTTTGTTCACGCTTGTTTGTTTGTTTACAAACTTTGAATTATAGTGGTACGTAAACAATCGTCAGCTATCGAAGTAAGACTACCTGGTTTAAGCGAAATTGGAAGAATTGGAAGCATATTCGCCGCAGCTTAAAGTCTCCAATTTAAGCTGCAGCGTTGCCAGTAATTCATATCGCATGTGCCGTGTTTACCACAGAATTCATTATATCTGTTATATCTGCGGTGTTTACAAAAGAGAGATTGGCTTTCTTTAAATTACCATATAAATAATAGGATTACCTTCCTACCTTTTGGAGTCTAAATTACTTCAAAATATGGTAATTACTTCACGGTTAACATCACTGGTTCCGCACTAAATTTACTCTCTTTCTCTCTCTCAAAAAAATAGAGACTTTAAACTACATATAAAAAAAGCGTTCGGAACGTTAAAAAGGAATGGGTGAATTGACCTTTATAGAAGAAAATAGCAAAAATTGAATAGGAATTTATGACCGGCCTTAACAGGTTCCCTTTATATTTTTAATAAATAAACACTGGTTAGTCTGGTGAAGAGCTCAATATTAATTTGCTAAAATAAAAACCTTGATCTTTAGACTACTAAGGATGACGCTGGGCGCGCCATTAAAATTGTACACGCTTGTGTTTGCAAACCTTCAAATAGGCCTCCCTTCAAAAATCTTCAAATTTTCTAGGTACCCAGTGAGAGTATAGGGTTTTGCGCTCATACGATAGATATAAAAAATCTGATCGAGGGTGATATTGGCTACAGTACTTAGCGCGTGACAACAAAGCAAATTTTGACTGAGAACGCGTGGGTTCGACTCCTGTTCAGGTCTAGTCATTGTTATCATAAATTTTTCTGATGTGCATTATTATTGTGGCATTATGTTTAGTTGTTGTTGGTCTGTTAAAGTGGTGAAGGAATAACACTGGTCACTGAACAGTACCTGCAGCAATTTATAGTTTTCTATGCCTAATGGACATCACAGTGTCCTCTTTCGTCGGTAGTGTTAGCAGTATTGTCGGCTACAACACATACAACTTTAAGAAAGTTAATACGTCTACTCGACACTAGTGGCGCTGTAATATTGCTATATAAAAAATTGTCAAAACGTGCAATTGCAGAGCTGCATAAGGATTAAGCTCTATCTCCTATTTTCTTCACCTCTCTCCTTCAGAAAGGCCCATTTACTTATTGTTTATGTATTTAGGTTACATTTGAGCATTGTTGTGCATATTCCAGTAAGATTTTGAGTATTAAGACAAATTTATGTGACGTTCTTTGATGATTTCAACAGATGTGCTATGAGACTCTCAACAGATTTTGTTAAAATTATAAATTTTTGAAGGTTACTGCTTTTCACCAGTCTTGTTTAAATTTTTCTGGTTTGTATTACAACCAACAAAACAAATTTAAGACAAGAATGCTCCCCAACTAAATTTATAAAAACATTAATTCTATGGAAGATTAATAAGGACAAAAGACTTTATTATAAGTAAACTTTCAGTTGCAACGGATCTGAGGTTCACATAAACGTAAAATTAAATTTTTGAAGCAGCACAATAGAATTAGTAAAAATACGATATAGAAAAAACAAATTCAGATATGCCCTGATTATGGTTTACAACACTTAAATGTTGTGTTGTTTGGGCTACAACATAACATTAATTTATTTTTTGATTATGGTTTACAAAATCTAGGTGTTGTTTATGTCACAGTGCTACAATTTATTTGTAGTACATATTACCTACATGCTAAAAACTGTTAAAGAATGATTAAAGAAGCGATATTTTGTTAGAAATAACAACAAAAAGGACACACAAATGGCACCTATTCGGAAAAGAATTGGAGACAGTCAGGTCTCTTTATACTGTCCACAATTAAAATTTGTGTAGTGGGCATTGACTGCCGGAGTTTTACTTCTCTTTAAAAAAACACTACAAAAATTTATGACAGTGAATGAAAAACTACAAGCCGACTGACTGACACATTATCATTTAAGTATGAAGTAGGACCTCCTTCCTGGCTTCCCAATTCAGGAAGGAATACTTAAATTTGATTATTAGGGATACGCTTAGTATTCATGCAATAAATACTTTAAATTATTCTAATTATGAAACTTATACACATTCAAAAAAGTTCAGAGAAGGCCAAGGAGAGTGATCAATGGCACATTGATCACTGATACTGATACTGTGACTAGGCCATGGTTACAGAAATTAAGTAAAAAAGTATGGGAGTTAAAGTTTTATTCACCCCTGGTATTAAATAAATTGCTTGACAAGCCATAGTAGTTTTTTTTTGTAACATAAATTGGTTCTTTTTAAACATGTTCAAATAATTCATGATGGATCATTATTTATTGCCTTGCAAAACATAAAATTTGTAATGGTTTCTATCCTGCTAATCCTTACAAACATTAAATAGTTTTGTAAACGTATGCCATGCACTAAACTATTTGCATACCTTAAATTCCACAATCAATTATGTTGGCAATAAGCCTGACGGCCATTAAGCCAACAAACCAACAAAACCAACCAAACAACCACACACCCAGACTCCCAACTTTAATTATCTTAAGCTCATACTCGTAGAAGTATTTAAGAAAAACGTCCGTTGACGCACTCATAAATGCGCTTAACTTCTGCAGCCATAAAGCGAATTGTATGAACATTTTGAAGAAGCTAGTGTTCAAAAGTGATGTATTGATGGAGACCGACTGGTTTGTGCAACAAACACTTATGGTCACTAATACATCACATGAGTCAAAGTAAATTTTTCCTTCAGCTTAATGCAAGAATGTGATTATTTATGGTCCATTAAGTAATGGACTGCTCTTTTGATATTCCGCTTACCATGCCGCCTGTCTCTGACATGCTTTCAGCTCATGCAGTGGAAGGTTATTACTTTCATAAATTTGCAACAGAAACCAAGTGTGAAATAAAAATTCATAATTATTACCACTACTGCTTCAGCTGACTCTTACACATACTTACACAATGCAGGAGAGCATTGTGCACAAATGTACGCTCGGACGTTGCAACTATTTGACGACGTAAACATAATCAATATCTATAGAAAGTGTTCATTGAGATCTCCCTCTACGATGAATTTATATCTTCAGGCGAAAAAGGATTTCAATAACATAAATTTTAATTATTTAAAAATGAGATTATTTCACCGAGTAGATCGCCAACGATAATCAAGGCTGCTCAGAAATACAATTCGGGTAGAGAGGTACAAGCAGTTCTACAACAAATGCAACAATATAAGCAAAACTAGTATTTTTTTGGAATAATGTACCAGGATAATTATAAAAATTGTATTGGAAAATATTTTAAAGGGAAAAAATTATTGGAATAATATACCAGAATAATTATAAAAATTATATTGAAATATATTTTTTAGGGAAAAAAAAAGAAAATTTCTCCACAAAAATTAAGAGTGTGTAGAAAAAAATTAGAATTATATTTGAAGCCAAGTCGACGGTTTTGCCGAAAGGCTTCTGTGCGGAAGCTTAAACTTTAAAAAAACTTAATTAATGCTTTCGAAATACGCTTCTCTCGAGATGGCTTTACATATACTATATATTTGCTACAAGGATAAATATTATTTTTCAGAAATTTTTTTCTTTAAGTAAAATATTTTATATCCTTGAAGAGGACACTTAAAATATTGATTGGATTAAATAAATTAATAGTGAAACAAATTAAAGCACAACTAGAATTTCTCCCTTTAAAAATCATAATGAGCCTTAATTTGTATACTCGTATCCTTGAGATTTTCTCATTTAAAAACCCCGATGATGTTAAGGCGAATCAATTAATTTAATACCCTCAAAGTACGAGTATTTTCGTGTTTATTTAAAATGTTGTATTTGAAACAAAAGTCAATGTGAGATCAATATGACTTAAGCCATTTACACTGAACGTTTTATTTTATTCCATTGTGCAAAAGGTTGTTCAGAAAATTGAAACCATTCCCGCCCTATCGAATATTATCAACCCTTAAAGTTTAGTTTGGGTATATAAACGAATAAGGCAGACAGACACACTTTAATACTAGAAGTAAGATATACAATGAAAGGGCCATGCAACCCCACATCATTAAAAACAAAATTTGTTTTGAAATGAAAATTAATTTTAATTGTTTCAAAAAGGACACGGTATTACTAAATTTTATATTCCTTTTATTCTAAAAAGGCCTTAAGTTAATTAAACACAATTTAAAGATGTCAGTAATAATCACATTAATGATCATTTAAAGTTAAGGAATATAAACCAATAAAAGTATTAAGATTTCATTTTTAACTTTGCACTTAAAACAAAATCACAAAGTATAAAAAAAATTTTCTTTCGAGTTATTTTGTAATATATTTGTAAGAAATTCGCTCATTCATAAAGATCTAGACGTTCCAGTGTTTTAAAATGTGCTTTCATTTGACAGAATCCTCGTATTCATAAAAAAGTGATTCAAACTCTTTTGTTTTCATTTCTGATAATGACCAACTCCATTGCCAATGGGTGATCTACGATTATCTACCCAGCATGTCACTTGGAACTGGTAAACAAAGGTAAACATTTTCGTACATGTTCCACTGTTAGATGGGAGACGGGACCTTCTAGCAAGCTCTGGCATCAATCCTTTAACCAGCATTGTTCTTCACATGACCTTAATTTCAATTACAGACAGCACTTGATTCTAAAAGGAGTCTCACGGGCAATTGCTCTAAGAATTACTGCTGGCAGTGGTAGCAAAAGGTCTCTCCCAGGTCAGTGGTTAATTAAAAAATTCTCTAATTTATGCATTGTCCTGTTTAGGATATTTGTTAAAACTTAAGAAAACCCCTATTTGGAAGGGTGACATATATCGGTTTCAACAAAGTATAGGCGACACCATGAATAATAATGTAGTCTGGCATGGAAAGAGATTTAATTGTTAATCTCGATAAGGCAACTGATAATCGCCGTGCACATGCAAATATAACAAACATTCTCATTCTTAGAGGTTGCATTTTAATATAAAAAAGTAGTAATCAAGTTATATATGGGAAGAAAAATGTTTCCTTATAATGAAGCATAGGCTTTTGGATAAAAAATCATTTGGAGAGAAATCTCTTTCCGCCGAACCATTTCTTCAGTTCTGGAAACAATATGTAGTCACTCGGGACTAAATCCGGAGAATAGAGCAGATGAGGGAGCAACTCGTAGCCTAATGCATGGAATTTTGCCATGGAAACTGCACATGTGTGCACCCTTGCATTGTCCTAATGGAAAAAAATCTTTTCTTGGCTAAATATAGTCCTTTTTTTCAAATCTTCATTAAATTGACGCAATCAGTTGGCATGAGATTCACCGTTGATTGTTTCACCCTTTTAAAGGTAGTTAATGTGAATTATATTGCGTGCATCCAAAAAAACAAAAACGTTCGCCAGGACTTTATTGGCTGAGAAACCCTCCTTGACCTTTTTTTGACGCCAATTCACCCTGGGAAGCACATTGTTCTGACTGCTGTAGTGGATCTACGAATACGTAACGGCGCAAAAACTCGTCCATATTGCGGTTGAAGAGCGTTAAACACTGCTGCGAAGTTGTTAGTTGTAGCAACCTCAATTGGGCGCCCAGAGCGTTTGCATCGTCCCTGCTAGTACAGCCACAATGATATTCAGTAAACTACGTTTATTTACAATTGAAATTGTTGGTGAAGAATTTCCGTAGTATTTATCCAACTTGAACTGTGTTTGAATGATGGGTAAAAAATGATTCTTAATGAGCGCATGAAATTCACGTTTTTTTCCCAGTTTATTCTCAAATCACGCGTGTGGTATGCTATCAATGGCTGTCAAAAACAAAGCAAATGTCATATTTGTTAAAATTTGGACAGGAGTCAAAATTTTGATATTGGTGTTGCTGCTACTGAGTTGGTTCTGAGTAGCTTTTAGGTTAGAAATTCTATGAAGAAAATTTATTTCGTATTGAATGATGGCTAAACTTCTTAAAACTCTCTTTATTTACAAACATATTCCAACCTATTCTGGAAGTTAATGTGGACACCATGAACAAGTAGCAACCAAAAATGGCACTTTTATACTCGATGTTAAGAAACAACTGACTGCCGATGACACGCTCTGTTATTTTTCTAAGGCCTAAAATGTGGCAAGTTGCAGTAGTCAATTGTTGTCGAAAACAACTAGGCAAATACCAATTTTTTTCTATTGACATGACGTTCAAAAACAAGAGATCAACTTTAAGGACTTGAAGTCCCTTAAAATGAATGCGAAGCCCGTAGAAATCAAAACCCAAATTTTAATGATAACTATGTTACTTTTTATTTTGCACTTCATGCAACCACCCTCACCCCCAAAAACGGTGTTGCGGTTAAAATAATTCTCCATTTTATACATTCATATGTAAATATATTAAGTAACTGAACTAATTTTGCATAATCTAACCTCAAAATCATAGAAAAAAATCTATAAAAATAGCCATAAATTCAACATGCTGATCATTTATTTGCTTATTTATTGGAACATTTTAAAACCACATTTATGAGCATGTGTGTGTGTGTGTATTGTTACAACATCGAAACCAATATTTTACCCGCATTCATAAAAACAAATTGACAATATATTTACATGTAAAGCAACATTCAAATCTATATACAAAATATATATAAGTATGTGTGTATGTGTGTGTATGTAAATATAACTAACGACAGCCACATAGACAGTGTGAATACATTTGGGATAAATTCGCACTCACACAAGCAAAAGGATGTGTTTTTTTTGTATTGTTTTGTTATAAAAGCATCCGTATCTTTCTCTTTCTGATTTTCCTTTTCAAAACTGTATTAAAATGTAGTTCAACATGAAAATGTTGTAAAAGTTTATTTCTCTTAAATTGTTGATATTTCAGTTACATCTTTTGCCTGGTGTAACTTTTGTGTTAGAAATTCATTTGTCAACACTCTAGGGATAAATATGTATAAGAGACACTTATACATACAAGCGCAACTGCATAGAACAGTTGGAAAAATCAATGCAACAGCCTTAAAATGGTGTATGTAGCATAGTTGTATATTGTTTCATATAAATGAATGTTGGTGTTCCCATGTCTGTGTCTATTCAGGATGTTCATGATGAAAATACACATTCAACAACAAACTATCGTTTCAACGAGTAAAATAAATAAAGAATGTCTACGTATTGTAAATATTATAATGGTTGCAGTAAAACTGTTTAGTCTTTATATACCACATATACAACACAACAGACATATAACTCCTATATGTGTGTATGTGTATATTAATTTAAATATTTTTGTAGTTAGACAAGAACGTTAGAAGGCAACTGCAGTCGTCTGCCATACAGACGAACAGACAAAGAGTAAGTTGTAGAACATCATTTTATCTGCATTTAATATTCATGTAGAGTTGGTATTATAAAATGGCAAATTTTCTTAAATACATCATCAAAATATTTATTAAATTGGGTCTATGTGGTATACACAGCCATATGCACACACGTACATACATATATTTATATACAGATTAGTAGGAATTTGAATTTATTTTTTTCTTTCTTGAGGTTTATCTTTGCCACCAGTAAATATTTTCTAGTTTCCTCTGTAATAATAATAATTAAAATTATTTCAGCATTTTGTCGGTATCATTTTATTTATACGTCAAGACTCGTCCCCGTAAATTTTCATTACAGATAGACACACATCACATGCTTAAAGTAAATTTTTTTAAATTTAGTTTAGTTCGCATAGTGTGTCGGACATTTTATAAATTCCGAAGAATCGGTGCTGTTAAAAATCGCATTATTATAAAAATTGCAACTTTGATAATTTTTTTTGCCATGCAGTTTCCAAAAAAAAAAAAAAAAAAAAAAAAAAAAAAAAGGACATGCGAGAGGTACTCGTATCCTTGTCTTGATTTAAAAACGAATTTCGTACAAAAATCATAAAAAATACTTTGCGACAAATTTCTGCTATTCTTTGTTATCTATTTTAGTTTAAGCAAAATTTTTTCAAAAAGGATATATGGGAGGAAGTCTAATCCTTGTTGTTTGTATTTTACATACAAATTATAATCAATACTTTGCGACAAATTCGTGATATTTTTTGTTCCTTATTTTAGCTTAAATAGTAACTTTTCTTAAAAGGACATATAGGAGGTAGTCATATCGTTGTCGCGATTTCGAAACATTTTATGCAAAATTTATTATCTATACTTTTCGAAAATATTCTGCTACTCCTTTTTAATTAGTTTAGCTTGTATATTAATTTTTCAAAAAAGGATATGTGTTAGGTATTCATATCCCTATTGCGAGTTTAAATTATTTCATATAAAAATTATAAACAATACTTTGCGAAAATTTTCTCCTATTTCTTGTTGCTTAACTTCGCTTAAATATAAATTTTTCAAAGAAGGATATGTGGGAGGTAGTCATATCCTTGCTGCCATTTCACAACATTTCACAAAAAACTTGTAATCAATACTTTGCGGAGAATTCCTGATACTTTTTGTTCCTTAGTTTACCTTAAATAGTATTTTTTTTTTAAATGACATATAAGTAGGATGTAGTCATATCCTTGTCGCGATTACGAAAAGTTTTATTCAGATATTATTATCTATACTTTTCGAAACAATTCTTCTATTCTGTTCTGCTTATTAATTAAAAAAAAGCATATGTGGGAGGAAGACATATCCTTGTCGTGTTTTCGAAACATTTTATACAGAAATTATTATCTATACTTTTCGAAAAATATCAGGTACTTTTTGTTCCCTATTTTAGCTTAAATATTAATTTTTCAAAAAAGGATATGTGGAAGGTATCAATATCCCTGGGCGGATTTTTATGATGCAAAATACTATACGAATTTTTTTTATCTAAATCTTTTCCTGTTTTATTTCTCAATTTTATAAGCCGGTGTATACCCTACGATTAAATTATATTGCTACTAAATTATATTGCAAGAGTATTGTGTTTTTATTTACTTTCAGAATTTTCTGTTAAAGGACTTCCTAAAATAAGGAGCCAGCGTACGACTCCGCCAGCATAAGGTACTTCAAACTTCTTTTATATCATTTCTATATTACAATTACAAGAAAAAATCCTGATATGCTCAAGATTCCTCTGCCATTGACCATTACATTGTCAAATCTAATATAGGAATTAAATCTTTTCTTGATTTAAAAAATAAAAATTAAAGTCAAAATGTATTAATTGTATAAGTCTCCCTCCTTAGGGTAACAGCTACCAGCCAACAGTAAAAACAACATGTTTGAAGATCGATAAACTTTCAACATCCGATTCGCTTTTGGCATGCATCAGCGTGCACACTCCAAGTATTTTTACAGGCTGTATGAACGAAACCACCAATTTTCAGAATTTATTTAATTTTTCTTTTTTGGGAATACTTTAATTTTTTTCTTAATATTTCATTTTATGAAAATACTTAACAATGATTTTAAACAAAACTTTTTTTGTCTTGTTATTTCATCGATAAAAATCTAGGGGGAGTTAATTCGCTTTTACTAGTTACAAAAAATTATATGTTCAGATCCGGCCTCACTTTCTAAAGAACGTTTGTATTACCAGGAACGCAATGACTTTCCCTTCAGTGTTTTGTTGTGGCTTTAGCTGTTCATATGCCAACATTTCATTAATCGCTAAACCAAATCTTCAGTGAACTTTAAGCATTTTAAATAGTTTCAACCTCGTATGTTTATGCCAAACGAGTTAAATACAATATGAGAATTCCGTATTGTATATGAATCATAACAAAATACATAATCATAGTAGGCTTAAAATGCTTTTATACAAACAACACAACACACAACTATACTCAATGTGAGTCTATTTTATTTTTCTTGCAGCATTAAGATCTAAAGCCACAACAAACAATGCCTTTTGCAAAAACTTTAATTGAATTTCCCGAAGTAATAAATTTCACCATTAAGTATAAAAATTAACTTAAAATATATTTTCGATTTTATAAGAATATTTGTAATCGTCGAAGATGTTCGCGCATTGTTTTATATCTAAATGTGGTTACTCTTTTAAATAATTGCTTAAAGTTGTTGATTTCACAGAAATAAAATATCCTTTCAATGTATTCTTTAAAAAATTTTTTAAATGCGGCTGCAGAATCGCTTCAAAAACTTGATAATCGCAATTGTACAGGCGAGTTCACACAAAGCGATTACAAGGAGCAGGAAGTGCAAGCCAATACATTGCAAAATCCTAATTGAAACATGACACCGATCAAATAATCAATACAATTACATATACTTATATACATTTGCAAAGAGAAATTTGTAGCCCTCAATAATATTTGCCACATCTAAACCTACTTTGGCTAAGGGTTAGTTTGAAATTGTTACCAATATTTGTTTTTATCTAAGGGGGGAATGGGATTATATATACACACACACAATACATGTATACAAACAATTTTTATTTCATTTACTATATACAAAGTATAATGAAAACTTATACTAGACATTCAGCAAGATATCCTTTTATTATCCTGTTGTGTGTTTGTTTGTGCATCTTCCCCACTCACTTGCCTTTTCTCTGTCATGTTTCTTGAATCAATTAAGTTCATTTCACAAAGATTGTTGTTCAAATATTGTCGCTTAGGTTGTTTAGAAACGTAATTGATAGTTATCATTGTTGCCCTGCCGTAAGCGCATAATTTAAAGGAGTTTATTTTTCTATGTTCTCTTATCTCAGATGGTAAATGAAATTATTTATTTTTACCAAAGTTTGTTGTTATTTCTTGCATATTTTATTTATCTCTTCTATCTGTTATACTTGTTTCTTAATTTTACTTCTGCTTGTCCTTGGTGGAGCATAATCCTGCTCGAAACATATTACAACTCGAGTTCTTGAAATACTTTTAGTTAAAAAAAAAGTAAAAACTAATCACTGGGTTATGTCATGGAAAACAAAGTTTTCTTACAGAAACTTAATAACTTGGCATTTTTTTTAACAAAGTGCTTTGAAAGTTAGTTAAGCCTAACATTTTTCGTTTTAATAAAATTGGCTTTAATGAATCAATAAGTAATTGGATAACATATATAATTCCAAAGTTTTTCTGATGTCTGTACTTCTCACAGTTATAAATGTCAGCCAGCCACTGGCTGGTTACAGTGTGGGGTAAAAAGTCAGTTAAAAAAAGGATATAAATAAACACAGACATCTACCAAAAATCAGGCGAGGCTCGTTTATTGATCCACTGCTAAGATCTGGTAATAAATCAGAAATTGTTAATTACAGAAGCATAGCAAAGCAAAGCTTTCGAAAAGCGTCAGTTCCTTTTTACCAGCACCCATAAAAAAATTAGCATGAACACATTATTAGATTTGAAAAATGTTTTTCCTGCTGATGATTATCGACAAATTTCTTTGATGTTCTCACTTAATATTCGGAAAGGTCTTTGGGAAATCCTTCGAAAGTTAATAGAGAATTACAAGGGTCGCTGAAAAAGTCCGTGAATTTTTGAATTTACCGCCTCTTAAATAAAAGGGGAACATTGCTACTGTCGAAAGGCATGTGTCAGTTGGCACTATGAACATGGTGCGCCCTTTAGTTTCTGATTAACAGCCATTAACACAGGACTACCGCCTAGTTTGAGGAGAAAATGGAAAAAAGGGAATTTCGTGTGGTCATTAAGGATTATTGTTTACGTTAAAAAAAACAATCACTACGACTGCTAAAGACTATTGGAACTCTGTACTATCAATTTCAATTAGAAAAAAAGCGGCCGTACAAGCATGGAAGGTGCCGATCGTTATGGAGTCCCAGTTGAGGTCTCTACACCTGAAACAATTGAACAAATTCACGATGTAGTGCGGGCTGATCACAAATTGAAAGTTCGAGATTGTGGAAGCCATAGGCTTATCAATTCACAAGGCTCAGGAGTAATTCGCATTGTGCTTAACAAAACGTGAATCCACCACCACACAGCAGAGGCCAAACAGAAGTCAAAACAGTGGCTTGCTCGAAGTGCTCAAGATGGACTTGTCAGCAAATAAAGTCGTAGTGACCGTTTTTTTGGCATGTACGCGGTATAATCCACATTGTTTACTTCCAAAGGGTAAAACCGGTAAATGGGCGAAAATTATGCCAACTTATTGGGTCGATTAATTGGAATTTAAAAAATCTACCGTATTTGGACAAGAAAAAAATTCTTTTCTACCAGGCAAAGGCGCACAAGTGTGCAAAAATCAATTAATTAGGCTACGAATTGCTCCCTTATCCGCTCTGTTCTCCGGATTTAGCACCGAGTGACTTTTTCACCCTGGTATTTCCCATATATTAATTAATTTTTCAAATAGTTATCATTTAATCGAGGTTAACCCAGTCTACATGCCTGCATTTTGTATGTGTCTTATTGGAACACAATGGAAGACTAAAGCTCTGTTCCTATAAAACGAAAAGAGAATTTCTTTTCAGTATTGTTTATATAGAAAAACAAAACAGGACCTAATTGTAAAAACGTTGCGTAAAACATAAAACAATTCATATAGAATGTATTTTTGTCTGTTAGTAAAATTTTTTTTACCCTACTGTGTTTATAATTGTTGTAATTCTCAATTTGTTCTGTGGAAATTTTTATAATGGAAAACGAGGCGGAAAGCTTTTTTAAATGTAATACGGCTGAGTTTTTATTATCACCAACCAGAATAACAAAAATTGTTTTTGCACAGACTCGATTGAGTTAATATGTAACGTATACACTGGGTCCCATACAACGGATGCATATTCAAGGACAGGCCTCACTAAGGAAATGTACAACTGTTTCGTAACATATGGGTTCTTTAACTCCTTAGCCCATCGTTTTATAAAACCCAGAATTCCACGGGCTTTATTCACAGTCAAAGAAATATGATTAATAAAGTTAAGCTTAGAGTCCAACAGAACACCAAGGTTAGGTTAGGTTAGGTTAGGTTGATTGGAGGGGTATGTCAGCCCATGTCACACGACATACACCTAAGCCAGTGAAGGCTTGTTGTGCGCTCCTTTGAATTTAACCATAATATATTGACCCAAAGGCTTAGAGAAACTCCGTGTCACTCACAAAGTTCCTTAGTTTCCTCCAGCATATTCCCCGTAATAGGCTTATGTCCGGTAAGATGTCACCCCCAAGATATCGGGATCTTATTTGTGAGAAGGCGGGGCATTGGCACAAATAGTGTTCCAATGTTTCGCTCTCCTCCCCACATGCTCTACATTCATCTCCTCCCGCTATTCCGACGCGTTTAAGATGTGCCAGTAGTAGAGAGTGCCCTGTGACAACTCCCATTATTCTACTTAGTTCGAGCTTGCTGAGTCTTAGCAGCTCCCTCGTTCTTCTCTCGTCTGGATCTCCCCATAGAATTTTTGTGTTGATTCCCATGGTTCCGTTATTCCAGAGAGTTGAATGGGCCCTATGTGCCCAAGTCTTTAGCTCGGATTTAACTGCATCGAAAGGTTTCGCGCATTCCAAGCTTATATTACCTAACTCTATTGCCCTAGAAGCAAGTGAGTTTGCCCTCTCATTTCCAGTTATCCCCGCGTGCCCTGGCACCCATATGATGCGCACTTCACCATGTGTCGAGTAACTGTTAATAGCGTTGCAATCCCAAACTGTACGTGATTTAGTGCGTTCCTTTGAGATTGCTCTAATGGCCATCTGACTATCTGTGAATATATTCACAAGTCCTGACCTCCCCATTACGTTGAGTTCCCTGATACACTCCGTTATCGCCCGAACTTCCGCCTGCAAAACTGTGCAATAGTCCGGCAGGCGGAAAAACAGTTCTGTGGTGTTTTCTATATAAACACCAAGTCCCGTTTTCCCTCTCGACCTTGATTCATCCGTGTAACAATGAAGCCCCATGGGGATCTGGTTCCAAGGATAACAGAACACCAAGGTCCATGATTGAAACTACTCTCTCCAAACGATGGTTTCCCAAATTGTAGTTTGCGTTAATGTAGGAACCTCTGTAGAAAGTTATATATCTACACTTGCTAAAATTAAGCTGCATCAAATTTTTATTGCACCATATATTAAAGCAATCCAAGTCATTTTGTAGGAGAGTGTGATCTAAATACTTATCAAAGCTTAGGAAAATTTTAACGTCGTCAGCATACATCAAGATATTCGAGAATTTAATTACTTTTGGCAAATCATTTATAAATAAGGTAAAGAGAAGTGGTCCAAGATGGCTACCTTGAGGCACTTCCGAAGTTACGTCAATTAATTTTGAAAAAACATTTTTGAAACGAACACACTGCTTCCTGTTTGTTAAATAAGACTCAATCCATTTTAAACATCTGTTTGAAAATCCCATTATGATTGTCGACATCAATATATTGGCAATTGTGGGATCGTTATCGAGAACTATTAAATATTATTGATTGCGTATTACTACTAGTATGGCTTATAACATTACAATTGGCCATCAATATTAGTTAATTATTGCCTACAACGAGTTCAGAACTGCTGCCTTTTTTTACTGTCGACTTGATGTGACGTCGACGAGACAATCATAATAAGAGGGAATATTTTTTTAGATATTATATGATTATTTATCCAATATGAAATTATGATAAGTTTGTTGACACACCAACTAGGACGAATAAACATTTTCAATTGCCGGATTCGGCACCAACAGCCGGGGACTGCAAATAATGATTATTTCGAAAATTTCAAACAAAGAAATAAATCGTAATGAGAGAGAGAGAGCAAGATTCTACAATATCAAGAAGTTCACTACTATAACTCTTTTTATAAGAGGAGCATGTCCCCCCATCCAAATTAATGGTCAATTAATACCGCAAAACAACAAAAATTTTTCGAATTTTATTTTATGCTTGAAAAATAATTTTACAAATTCTCTTTTTTTGTATGGAAAATAAAATAGACAACAAAATTCATATAAATTAATTATCCTCATTTGAATTGATTAGAGGAAAAATTATTTAATTATATATAAAATAATCATTATAAAAATAATTAAAATTTAAAATTAGATAAAAAGAAACAGTTCCTTGAGTACAAATAATATTCCTTATGGACCAGGAAAAATTTCATCTCCTTAATCAAAATCCAATTTTCGCCCACTTGTTCTTACTTAGTATTACCGAAAGGAAATTCGGGGTTTGTAAATAAACACCTAGAGAATTCAAAATGGTGGTTGTGTACAATTTCCTAGCATTATCTATCGGTATGTGTTTGATTGAAGACTAAATGATCGGTTTGGCAGGCAGACGTACGCACGAGAGCAGAGATCAAAATTTTTATATAAACTACCTTGGGTGCAAGGATATTAGACCCACATACTTTATGGAACCAAATACAAACGAAAATTATAATAAAAAAAACACAAATGTAATGAACAGCCTTAGTTCAACTGCAATTAAGGAAGAGGACAAAAATAATGTTATTCTTACATTCGCAAATATTTACTCATATGAAAGAGTCCTTTAGCTTTTATATCCTCGAGATTTAAACAGCAACAGTTATAAATAAAAGAACTTTACGGAATAATTAAATATTTCGTGTAAGAAAAGCAAAATATATGAAAAGATATCAAGTTATAATTAAATTAATTTGTTAAATGTCAACAAACCTTGGCTGGGTACAGTAAACCAAACATTTCAACACATACACAGTACCCACAGCGACAACAGTCAATTATCCAGAAAGCAAGAAAAGTGAACAAAGTTTTATATTAAGAAAAACACAACTCAAAAGAATCCTTATAAAATTATCTTTATCATGTCCATTATATTACAGATGCTAACAAAATTTACTTCATTGGCTCAAATACGCTACAAGAGGCAAATTTAGTGCGGCAAGCGATACCAATATTTGGCCATTACCCTTAACAAGTTTATATAATGAGTTATAAAATATTTCGAGTTTTTATTTCATTTATTTATGGAACTAAGACACGTTTTTGAAAGGAAAGGAATCCATTTCTGGAGAGTATCCAATATTCTCCTATAACTCACACTTCAACTTTAATATCCTTTTACAGCATCTGTTGTAAGATCTTGTGGTTTTGCTGGTGTCCAGCAAAAACTTAAAGATGTAATAAAATTACTTAAAAGATGAACAGGCAACTTAGAAAATCAAAATACTATTTAAAGTACAAAAAGTATAATTATTAAAAAATTTACTCCGAACAAAATAAAGTTTTCCTTTCACTGCAAAAACACAAACGAGAACAACAAATCCGCAGCTGTTGATTAAATGAAAACTTTGTAAAATTAAGAAGCAAGAAAGAAAGTCGAATATAATAAGTTTTCAAATAAAGAAAATAAAGTGGATGAAAGCGACACGAAAATTAGTTTTAAGGATGTTACTTTTTAATAAGACAATTTAAATTTACAATCGGTTGACTACAACTTTTAATATGCGCGTACATATAATTTCTATTAAATTCAATCAAATATAAATGAGTAAATGACTTCTAAGTTGGATCTGGGTTTGTTATTTTTCATCTCCTATTGGAGGTTAACATGGCTGCCTGCTAAGTGCAATCAATCAAGTAGAATAAAGTGATTCCGTTTTGGCAAACACCACTCCATTCCGTCAGTGTCTAACTGAGGTGGTCCAAAGTGCAATCAATCAAGTAGATAAAGTGATTCCGATTTGACAAACACAACTCCATTCGTCAATCTCTAACTGAGAAGGTCCAAATACGCACTTTGGGATCCGTCAAAATGGTATTAGACCCACCACGTCGCATTAAGGTGTCCGCTTAGGTCATCTATATTAATTTCCGATGGCTCAAATAGAATCGTCTAATATATGTATATCTGCCAAAATTTTAACTTTGTATATAAAGACCTGTTTAATCAATTATGAAACTAAGAAAGAACTGGGAAAATTCCTTAATACAAATTATTTTATCTAAGCCAAAGAAAATTACATTCTTTGTATATGAGAATTATAGGAAAAATTATCGCATTTAGCGACCTCTTGTGGCAGCAAAAATAAATTTATTATTAAAAAACAAATGAACGATTTTTTTCATTGATTTTTGTCTATGAAACAAAACACCGTTTTCTTGTCCCCTCTATCAGGATAAGAACTTTGTTATTTTCATAAGAGTTTGATTTTGTATTATACTGTTTTTAATAAATAAGGAAAGAGAATATGTCAGTTCTTAAGGAATAAAAAAAGAACTATATCTTATTTTGAAATGCAATAATTACATAAATTTATTGAAACAAGTGTTTATTCTTACCAGAGGCACAGGCATACATACATATGTCAAAGATTTACGCCTGTACCTGTCATAAGACCTAACCTGACGGTGCTGTTCGCACTGGATAAATAAAGCCGTTCACCACCGTCCCCGTCGCCCCTTCCAGAGGCACACACAGGACGAGCATCCACATGTGCCCCTGATAGGGACGATATGGGAGGGCTGCAGAACCATGTAAAGACACCTTGCTAAAGTGCTGAAGCTATCTAACTCTTAGCACCCCAATGCCCCAGCAGTAAGAAGTCTCACAAACCGCAACCGTCAATGCAGCTCTGTCGATTAGCAACAGGACGCAGAGATATATGGCCTGAAGAGAGCATCTACAACACGGTCACTAGCACCACATTGCAGACACACTCATCCGACCCATAACTCTTCCCACGCATCTTTGGATTTTAACCACAGCCGCCACGTGATCCCACCAATAACCAGTCTAAGACAATTCCTAGGGGTTACTGGTTCCCGTAGTACCAGATAGAAGCTCTGGTCGGACTTGTGTTAAAAACACCTCCAATTTTAGGTCCCGTGCCAATCAGAGGTATCGGTAGCACCTCTACCCAGGCAATCATAGGCAAAGCTATTTCTTTAAACATCTATATGCGCGCCCGTTACCCTGTTATTTCAGGGATTTGGTAGCAACATATTAAGTTCTATGTGTAGGTAACTGGCCAAAGGTCAAGGTCTGGAAAGACCATATTACCCACCCGGACGAGCGAGCGAACCCAAACCCACTTTTACCTTTAATTTACTTGCATGTGTGCCCGCTGCCCTGTTATTTCAGGGATTGGGTAGCAACATACAAGTGTTTAGGGGTTATCAGCAAAATTGCTTAAGTTCCTATACCCCCGGGGGTGGCAGAGGCATACTCGGGAAAATTATTATTTATATATGATACAGTGCAACAGTGGGAACTGAGAAATTCTAAATCAGGGTGAAAGTATTGGGCCAGTACAGAAAAACTCTCACATTATTGGGGGTTCAGAAGCTGGTGGCAGCGATGATCAATGAACAAAAAAAACTTTTTTATAGTTGCGATTCGTAGAACTTGAGTGAAGACGTTATCTTTCAGACAAATCTGTTTCTTTTTTTTAAATAGAAATTAAGAATGTATTTTTGGTCCGAATTTTAGAGTTATTTAAGAGTTATTGGAGACAATTAAGGGATGAAATTAAAAATTTTGCAGATATCATTCGATAAAATTTGTCCAATTATTTTTTATATAGATAAATTAAAAAAAAATCCTATTGTTGAAGCAATCAAACAGCAATATACGGATAAAAGAAAGAGGTTTGGCCTTAGAATGCCAAACTTAATTAAACAATAAAAATTAAAAATTAAAATATGAGGGTGGCTTAATAATTCTGTGATTTTTTTGAACTTTCCGCCTCTTAATTGCACCTGTCAGTTAAATCGAGTCAAAATTGGAACAAGCCGCGTTGTTTAGTTTCTGTTTGACATCCGCGTGATTAGAGGAGAAAATGGAAATGAAATCTTTATTTTTTGTAGAAAAAACCATCATTCAAGGACAAACTTGATAAATATTTTGAGAATCTTGCACCATCAATTTCAATGGTATAAAAATAGTTCAATGAATTTCATTGAGACTGTACAAGCAAGTACAATTCCAAACGTTCTGGACACCCAGTTCAAGTGTTTTCACCCGAAGCAATTGGAAAAATTCATGATTGGAGAGTGCGAGGGATTGTATAATCCGTGGGTGTAACACTTGCCTCAGAGGGTTTAGTTTTCAATGACCATTTGGATACGAGAAAGCCTTCCGCAAGACGGAAAGCCGCAACAAAAGCCGACAACAAAAGCAATCGAGTGACAACTTCGCAAGAGTGTTTGGCTTTGTTCAACCGGAGGAGTTTTTGCACTGTTTCATTCTCGTGGATGAGACGTGGGTCCACCACAACCCACCACAGATCAAACAGAACTCAAAACTGAAGGTTTCTAAGACTGTATCAGCGCCAAAGATCGTCACGGTTTGTCAGCCAATAACGACATGGCGACTGTTTTTTGGAATGCACTTGGTGCATTGTTTTACCCTTCCAAAGGGTAAAACAAGCAGTGGCGAATATTTTACCAACTTATTGAGTCTATAGAATGAGGAATTAAAAAAGCCAGTTATTTTCCACCGGTCTCTATTGGAAAATTCCATAAATTAGGCTACGAATTGTTCCCCCATGTGCCCTAATCTACGAATTTAGCCTCGTGTGAGTATTTCTTGTATTTGCCCTATTCCTCTCATTTGCCTTATTTTCCGGATTGAATTGCAAGGGACTATTTCTAAATAAATGGATCAGCGGCAAGATATTTGACTCCAACGATGAAATCCTCTCAAACACAAACACCTGTTTTGATGATCTCAACAAATGTTAATTTTTGGAAGGAGAAACGTTGGATAAAGTGTATGGAGCTCAAACGACTCTATGTTGAAAAACAAAATGATATTTTATCTCAAAATCTAAATTTCAAACAAAAAGTGATGGACTAATTGAACAACCCGCACGTATTGAAAATAGAACATAATATTGAATACATAAGTACAAATAGGCAAATGCTAAACAGTTCAGGAACATTTTTTCCGATTTTTATTTTACTGTCTTTTTTGTTTAGTGGCTGTTAACGAGATTCAAAAGCGGTTAGGAACCTTGGAATTTATGAGCCAATGAAAAGAACTAAATAAAAATAAGTAATTCTTAAATTAAACTAATCTGGAGCTTGAATAAATATATTTATTTCTGTATATTGAAATGGGTCAAAAAAAACTTACACCACAACGCAATCTGTCAAACTTTGAACACTTTGTCGCCTGAAAATCTAATCATTTAAAAGATTTTGTGTACATTTTCAAAAAACCACTCACTGCCAGTACAATTTTGTCATATAAATGAATGAAATTTCTATGACATGAATTTACTAATAAGTCTTTCACACACACACACACACACACACACACACACACACAGAGACACACACAGAAACACACATATCCAAGCTCACTTTTCTTACAGGGAACTACTAATGCAATCCAAAATAAAATAGGAAAGAATATGAAATAATATTAGATGAATAGAAAGAAATCTTGCAGCTTCAAACAGCAACTTAACTACGCCAAATGCTCGAATGTTGAATGGATGTTCCATTTGTTTTCACTTGCCTCGTTTTGTGTTACTTACATATACATGCATATGTACATATATTTTTTCCTCTTTAACTCGGGACATGATTTCGTATCCTATTTAATATTATTTCGGGTTCAATGCTCCTCTGGCAAACTACACTAAACTGTATGTTGAGTGTAACTTACAGTTTCTCCTGTTCTCCCTTTTTTTTTTGTTCTGTTGCATTTTATATTTTGTTCGTACTTGTATGGCAGGTGGTGTCTGAGGCATTTATTATACATACATACATACGTATTTAACAAAAACGTATTTAAAAATAAAATAAAGAGGCAGGCACAGGAGACGCAAGAGCAACAGCTCCCATATACATATGTACGTACCTTGCCACACAAAGTTGAAAAAAATGGCATAAAAATTGTACAACTACAACAGCAACAACTCGTACATACCCAAATATTTTTTTTTTTTTAAATTAAAAAGAGCGGCAAAGCATTTTATAGTTCGTGCTGTAGATGCAGTTTAGGTTCTCGTTCGTTATACAGTTCTGTTCCTTGTTTTTATTCAGAGTATGTCGCTTACGAATGAATGTGTTTAGGCACCGTATTTAGGTTAGAACGAGTGTTTGTTAAGGTCGATACTCTATTGTTGCCGTATACCATAGTGTTACCGAGGTAGGAAGGTTCTCAAATATTCCGAAAATATAGAGAAGTTATTTCCAAAAGGAATAGATAAATTTAATTTTGAAAATGCATATAATGAAAATGACACAATTCTAATTACAATTCAAATCACCTAGAAAAGTCAGTGACAAGTTAGATGCAGTCCTACACACAATACCCCAAAAGGCAGTAAAGAGTCACGGCAGTGGTCATTTATATTTCAAGGTATGCCAAAGAATTTCATGATGGCTAGGAAGGTCCTATTGATAGTTTTCTGAACATACCATACATTTGTAATTCTATTAACGTAGTAATAGTTTTATAACTTCCAAAGTTACTGGTGAAAAATTTTCCCAAACTTAAAAGGTCAACACAAAAAGAGGAAGGCGATCATAATATTCTCTGCGGACAAGGGTTTAAAATGGCCCACAGTTGAAAATTTCAAATAACAAATCGGTCCTTGTTACTTTACTTTATAATATGTGCGGTCAAAAAAAATCCAGATATTGACCATGTCTTTCATAGTTGCCGGATATATCGGTGGCTTAATATTACAAAATTATATTTGAAATTTTTTCTATATTTTGAGTCATTAATACTTTGCGGTGTAGTGGTTAAAGGTTAAGGTTCGTTCCCTGGCAGAGGACAGAAAATTTTCACATGGTTTTTCGAGTTTTAAAATTAAGTAGCTTAAGTGCCCCATGCAAAAAATCCATCCAAGAAACCTTCTGACAATCCCCTCTCCCTGGAAAAGAGAATAACATCATGACAAAGGTCAGACGAGCCTTCACCCCCTGGGAAAAAATGTAGGAATGATAGATTAGCAATCTTCCTCACCACTACACCACATCACACGGAGGGTGTTGTTTCTAGGCAACGACAGATTGCAGCCTCATTATCCTAGGACCTGCTATAGCAGACCAATCATCTACTTAGCTGGAAGTACAATCGATTAACGAAACTAATACAAGGCAAAAATAACAATGCAACAACTCGTGGAAGATGGAGATGCTTTGTGGAAGCCAAATACTGCCAAGAGACGTAATGGAAAGAGAAAAAAATGTGATACTCGTAATTTCTCACTTTTAGTGTTAATCCAGAGATGGCAGATCGCCATTGGTCGCCTTAGACGACAGTGTTTCATAGTTGTATATCAAAAGAGTATAAAAGTTCAGCAACAAAGTTGTAACTACGTTTAAGCATATTTTTCAAATATGCCTCGCCTGAAATTTTTTCAAAATTCTGCTTTTTCCATTTTTATTTAGAAATTTTATACGTCTACTGTACTTTTGTTTTCCTAAAACTATGATGTGCTGCTGCACGAAAAATCCTTTATAATTTTAGTTTAACTTGTTCATTAAGTGGTTCTATACGAGAATATTTTGTTGTGTAGGGGATGTATGAGAATAAAATATGTATATGCAAATAATAATAAAAGGTGATTTTTTAGCAACTTTCTTTTTGGCAACTTCAGTTTTGTCTATAATTTACAAATCAACAACGGTTGAAAATTATTGAATTTTATTATCAAAATTCATGTTCGGTTATGAAAGGGCATCGTCCAATTTTTTATCGGAAAATTGGGTTCAGCGACGAAGCTCATTTCTGGTTGGATGGATATGTAAACGAGCAAAATTTCGATTTTTGTGTTTTTCTTCCGACGGGGTTTGTTTGAATTTGGGACGATTTTCCGTCATCCCACGTCAAATTTGGTTTGTAAACAGACCGGTTTCGGCTTTGTGCCATCTTCAGTGTATTCAAGAGAACACACAAATTTGACGTGGGAAGACGGAAAATCGTCCCAAATTCAAGAGCAAAATTTCCGTATTTTTTGTGAAGAGCAGCCAGAGGCATTACACTCTAAAAAAGATACTGTTTGGTGTGGATTATGAGACGGTGTCATCACTGGACCGTACTTTTTCAAAGACGATGAATTCAGGAAAGTTACAGTGAATGGCGAGCCTTACCGTGCCATGATTACAATTTTTTGCCCAAAATAGAAGAGCTGGACTTGATTGACACATGGTTTCAACAAGACGGTGCCATATGCCACACAGCACGTGAAAAATGGCCCAATTCAAAGGCGAGTTTTGCGAACATTTTATTGATTATACCAGTCTTATACCAGTCACTGAATTTAAGAATTTTATCAAGACGAAAACACAAGTCACACTCCAAAGGTATTTGAGCATCAGTAAATAGAATCAAAGGATGCCTAAAGCAATACTACCACATTATACTAAGTTAACTTTAACTTTATGTAATAAGTAACATATTTATCGATGTACTTTATTTATTTATTTTATTAAGATTCTATTTGAAATACTAAAAACCTTCTTTCTATTATTTATACGAAGGAGTTTTAATTATCCAGGATATATGTGAATTGAAATTTGGTTAATCTTCTTTTTAAAAAGGAATAAAAAAACATAATTTAATTATTCATAGTGTCAACTCATTGCTAATTAAATTTTGTTGCATAAAATTATTTGGTAATATTAATTTAAAAATAGAAACATTTGAAAGAAATTTAATTTTGTCTATATATGTATGCTAAAGCACAAAGAAGGTGGCGCAAAGTAAAGTCATAATTTAAATTATCTGCCATTTTCGCCTATGGTGACAAATGTTTGTCTGTGTTTGATATTTATGATTTAGATATATGGAGAATAATTTTTCAAGAAGCCATGGAGCGATAAACATCTTAAGAACGTGGAATTATTCCTATTACGGATTATTTGACAAATTTTCAATCTGATTTCGTATTAAAAATCATAATGACCGATGAAGCCCCACTTCCAAACAAAATGTTTATTTCTGTGGCACAGGGAATTCACATGAAATGCATAAAGATTCATTGCATGTCTCTTCAAAATGCCTGTTTCATGCGGCATTAGCAGTGAAAAAGTGATTGGCCCTTATTTTATTATTTTTTTTTAAGACGCCAATGGCAACGTAAATGGTGATCGTGACAGATCCTTAATGAGTTTTTTACTGCAATTTGCTTCATTGTATTTTCATCATTATTGGTTTCAACACCTCGGGCAGCGATGGAGATGTTGAGGTACTAATTTTCAGGTCGAGTGGTCTCTCATTTTGGAGATTTGAACTGGCCGTCCAGACCGCTAGATTTAGCATTACAAGACTTTTATGACGTTTACCACAACAAGCCAAATAATAAATTGTTAATTTAGATGCATATAAGTATATTACGAGCAAATATTCAAAATGAAGTAAAACGAGCGAAATTATGTATCAACTCGGGAGGTGGCCATTTGAGGCATATAATTTTTTTCCAATTGGTGTCATTCATTTTATACTTGCAAATACTCTTTTTATAATAACAGAGCTCTTTTAATTATTTATAATAAAATGGCACCCATTTCAAATTATGAAAATAATATTGAGTGGCCTTGCACAGCTTTGCAATATTCAGCCAGCGATATGCAAGTACCAACGATTATTTTCTATTTTTAAGTCTGTAGTAGATTTGGCCCAAATGGAGAGATTATCACTAAGCCAAACGGCTATTTTGGGAGACTTAAAAATCTATTATTACCAATTATTAAAGCGTAATCATCTAGTAAAGGGCAAAAAGGGATTAATTTAAATTTTTTTAGAGCCCGAATTTAAAAAAAAAAATCATATTTCTACAATCAGTTTTTATAATTTTACTAGCTGACCCGGGCACACGTTGTTTTGCCTTCAAATTTTATTTTCACTGTAAGTCTGGTTTCGTTGCAAAGTCATGGCGGTTTTGATATTTCGAAGAAGAATGAAAGGTGCACTAAATCGACATAGTAATTATTGTTCAAATACCGGTATCGGGCTAATTAACGCCACTACACGCTGATTAAGGATCAAACTCCTTCAGCGAAACACAACATAGGTTTATCGCGCTAATCTCTATCGGGTAAAACACAAAAAAACTAAATATTGGTCCATCTGTCGGACGAAATTCAAACTACACAGAAACACTCCTCACGCTCCATAGAGCATGTATATAAAGTTTGCTCAAAGTCGGTGCAGTAGTTCTTGAGTTTAGCGATCACGAACATACACGTAATTTTTATATATGTAGAGATATATATTTAACCCATTGGTGACTAATTTTTTAAATAATTTTTTGAAGAAACATATTCGTTCCCGACAATTTAAAAAAATTGGCAAGCCTACTTTTTGTTTTACCTGAAATCAGGGCCCACACCCGTGAATGCATTCCCATAAAATCACAAACAACAAAAAAAAAAAAAATAGCACCCACTTGTAATGACTGCCGAGATAGCGAATGACGATGTGTTGAGCTGCCAACATTACGCGATTAATACTAAGCAGACGGACACACAGACATCCTGTTATTTTATTCAATGTAGTTTTTTATTGTTTTATTCCACAATTTTTTCTATATTGTGCCAGTATTTTTCTACTAAGTGAAAGGCATTCTCTTGTTCTGAGAATTGCACCATCAAGAACTCGCATATAAATTCACACCTACAGTTTATTAATTAAGTATTTGCACTTTGAAAATATTTCGGTAAATATCAATCAGAAAAATGTTATTAATGATTTTTTCCTATGAGTATCAAATGTCTCGCAGGCAGAATAGTACTTACAAACACACATACATTTAGGTATTCCAGGTTAGGAGAACAATAATTCCTTCCTCTGAACTTACAAGCGAGACCTCTTCAGTAATGAGAAAAAGTATATTAATAAATCCAACGAACTACGAAATGATGGACGGTAAATTATCTTAAATTTATTAAAAAAAAAAATCCGATATAAAGATTTTATATTGCTGAACTTCAAAGAAGCAAATAAAACAGTTAAGGAAAGTGTAAGAAATGAATAACTTCTAAAGTATATTCAACATGCAGGCATTTTGTTGGCAGACTGTTTAACTGTACGAATATATAACTGCCATACAATTCAGCAACATCTTATATACTCTGGTCCTCAAGGATAATGAATAAGAAAAGCAAAGAAAAGTGAAAATGAATAAAAATTTTTAACAAGGAATAAAAATTTGCAGTCCGTAATAAAAGTAAATAACAAAATCATTTGAAATATACAAAGGAAAAATGGAGAATAAGTAAATAAGTATTAAAAATCATTGGAAGTATTCTAAGTAATATTTGGTGGGGGGGAGTTTTATAAGTTTAAATATAGAGTGCAATTATTAAGAGGACTTAAAAAAGCTAGGAAACATGTAATTCAAGGGAGCCATTTGTTTCTAAATGGAAGAAAAAATGCTGTGTCTCAATAAAAATGTATTCTTGAGGTTAGTGCATCGCTCCATGGCTTGTTGATAACTGCTATGGAGCAATTGCTGCAAAAATAGCAACAAATTCTAATTATGACATTACTTTTGCACAAACTTCTAGTAACATACGAGGTCTGTTCAATAGAAAAGGTGAATTTTGACATTTCTGGGGCTACGTGCATTCTATTAGCGATTTTTTGAGTTTGTTTGTTTTTTTTGTGTAGTTTGTTTATGAGAGGTATAAAAGTTGGACGTGTTTTGCTTGTTGAGCGATTTTCTGCTGTGGAAAACAATGGATCAAAGAATATGCATCAAATTAAGTGCTCAAAAGCACTTGAAATGGGGCATAAGGTGATTAAACTCTGAGTCAGAAAACCTTTTACAAGTGGTACAAGCTTTTTAAAGAAGGTCGAGGAATAACGACGCTCGTACTGGAAGCTCCATTACGTGAAAAAAATGTTGAGAAAGTGAGGAAAATTGTTGTGGAGAATCGTCCAATAACTATTAGAGAAGTTGCAGAGGATGTCGACATATTGGTTGGCTTATGCCATAAAATTTTGGGATTTTGAAGAAAATACTGTCGCATGCGAATCGCTCAAGATATGTTGAATGACGTTAACGACGATCCAGATTTGCTTAAAAGGGTGACAAATCATGGATATAAAGTTATGACATCGAAACCAATCATCCCAATGAAAGATCCAAGATCAAATGTCAAGGTTTTGCTCACTGCTTTCATCTATTATTGTATTGTATTCATTCATCAAGCACATACATACATATTTTAAACAAGACTTTAAAGCAAAGGATTATTGCGAATGAAGGATATAGAATATAGACTAATGCGAGCACAATGTTTAACTATATTTAAAAATATAAATTTAGGGACAAACGAAGTTCAGATAGTTTATCAATATGACGCAAGAGACATGTATATGACATGAGCCTGCATCACAATTGCATCATACGGTGTAATCGAAAACTATCATATTCTGTTGGTAAAGTGTAAAAAACTGTAGCTAATATACAATACATAATATAACTGCAAGGTATACAAGGGCACTTTACAACCCATAGTGATTTCCCCAATATATTGATATTTCAATACACTTTGGCTTCTTTATTCATGGGGAATAATTATTATTTTATCGTCATAAAAAACTTTTTTCTTCTCAATTATAACAATTTTTCTCCTTCAGAAGATACCTCAAGTGCTTTGATAAATCAATATATTTAGAGGAGAGTCACTGTTGGTTGTAAACTCCACTTGAAGATTTAGCCATTCTTGTGTACATGCTGCAGTTTCCTACACTATACTAATTACCTACGAATGCAACGCATGATGCAGGCTATCGTAAACACGTCCTATGCACCCATCATCTGCCGAGGTCCACTTATGATTTGGTTGGTTTGCGAGAAATACTACCCAAACATATGAAGAAATAAATATTTATCAAACCGACTTTTTCACATTTGTTTAAGTTATTTTCAGCCTGAATAATTTATAAATTGAAATTATCTGAAAATCAGTTCAAAGAGTGAGTGCTGCAAGTACCATTCTAAATTAATAGTCAGAAAATAAATTCTGGATATACTTTCCGGAGTACGTTCACCACAAAATTTCTTTCCGTGTACCTAAGAATGTATAGGAACGTAACAAAATGTTAGGAAATAAATAAGACACGAGTATTTCCGTAAGCCTGGTTAATTAATATCTCAAATAAAACTTTTATGTGAACATTTTTCCATTTATTTTATCACGATTATGTAAAGGGTGATAATCATGCTAAATTGCATCAACATAACTATAATGTCCTGAATAAGTATTATTTTTTAAAATTTTATTTTTTAAAATTTTTTCATTAGTTGTAGAGTATTAAAGCAACTTGAAAAAACATCTTATCTATTGATTAAATTAAAACTAACATGTCTAATTAATTTTAAATAGCGAACGAAATGCTCTCATCACAATTATATATCTTGAATGAAATCTGTTGAAAGCTTATTATGACTCTTTTTGTGTATGCACCCCGATACGTATACGTTGTGAAAATTTTTATGTTACGTATACGCCAGCGAATAAAAATTTCCCATTCGACCAATTAAATATAATTAATTAAAAGTTTTTGTGAAATCTGGACGTATTTGGGATGGATGAAAACATGTTTGGTGGCGAACGTTTTTTTTTGGAATTGTCGCAAAAGCGTAAAAAAAATTTCATATATTTATATGTGTGTGTGTTCGCGTCGCTCCTGCAGGGAGCATAAGACCGCAACAAGTTGACTGAATTGTAGTCTCCAGCTTCTTCGCATGCTTATAAATTCGTCTTCCACTTTTATCGTCCATGAGTGTGAAAGCATCGCTCTTTTACGGGTTCCAGTCAGCATTCCAGTCAATGACATTTCTGTGGCCGATCCAGTTGCATTTACGCCTACGTGTTTCAAGTTTTTTGCTGGAAATAAACAGTTTCAGGCTAAAAAATTTTCATGATTTTCCTGAAACACTAGCTCACCAGTACACGTACTTTCTGCACGACTCATGGCGCAACATTCCATATTTCGCAGCCGTATAGAAGAGTAGATTTTACGTTAGAATTTAAAATCGTTAACTTAACACGGTGCGAGAATGCTCATGATTTTATAACAGTTTTCAAGCGGTCTAACGTTTATTGTGCCTATTTTATGCGATCAGCTAGTCTCAGCACTAGTTATTAAACTTTCGAGATTTGAATGTTGTTAATTTCGAGCTTCTCATAAACACTTGGGTTAGGAGGCAACGCGTGTCTGTTGTAGCAAAAACTTATGTGGGTTGCATTGTTGGCAGATTAGCCATCATCTAAATAACATTGTCCTTTCTTTATCGCGTTTAGCAATTTTAGCAGTTTTAGCATTTAGCCATTTTTCTAACCACTTTTATTTAATTTTAACTATTTTTACACATTTTTTCCATATACGAAATTGTAAACGTAGTGTCCAGGTACTTCAAAAATATAAGATCAGTATTCATATATTACATGCTTGTTGATATATGTTCCTATCACTCCTGGTGGGAGCATAAGGGGCATGTTACTTGTATAGTACCCAATATTTGTATTGGAACCTCAGGAAGAAGTTCCCATCTAGAAGTTTTTTTTTCAAAATTTTTCATATGTGTAGTCGCCTCACATAATTGTAAAGGTCAAGCAGAAGTCGGCAATTGTCACTTCTGTTTTGACTTTTTATTTTTAAAAAAAGTTACCGCCAAAAAACATCCAGTTACACTTGTGCTCCAACTGAAGTTTGTTAAGCAGCGAAAACAAAATTATTTCCAATACAAGTTTCAAACTTTAATATGATGCTCTGGAACTTTAATTTAGAGCTTTAAAAGTACGAGTATTTACTTAGATTCAATTCATTGTTTTATTTACTTGCTTTCATTTGAGCATGAACACAACTTTGTCATATGAGTTTGATATTAAAATTAAATGTTATATCCTTCCCCTTCTGCAGCTTAACATACTTTTCCATTTCACATTTGTGTCGCTATACTACTTTTAACTATTCCTTCTATTCTTACTCATGTTCCTTATTTCCATGGAGATATAAAATTTTCAAATAAAGATAAGACCGAAAACATTTAAGGTTTCACTTCTTCACACGCATAAATGAGATTCCAAAGAGGGTGTCTGTTGTTGTTTGCAATCAGTTTGTGTATTTATATCTGCGTGTGTCTAATTTTATAGTTTTTATTACTGTTGCCATAAGTTCTTAGAACTGTTGCTGCTCTAAAGGGTGATTTTTCAAGAGCTTTCGGATTTGAAAAAAAATAAAATAAAATTTAAAGAAATCTTTAATGTTTAAAGATGATTTCAAGTAAATTAATGACCGCGTCTATGCCTCAAATGGCTCACATATGTGCTGGCATACAATATTGGCATACTCTCTCCAACATATCGCCTGATATCACACGAATAAATTCTTCAATATTGGAATCCAGTGCGTCAACCGTTGAGGGCTTGTTCCTATAGACATGATCGTTAAAATACCTTCACAAAAAATAGTCTAAAAGGGTTAAATCGCATGATCTAGGCTGCCAATTGACCGGCCCGAAACGTGAAATAAACCGTTCACCAAACTTGCATCTGGCCTGCTCTATGGCATGTGGCACCGTCTCGTTGGAACCACATGTCAGCCAAGTCCAGCTGTTTTATTTTGAAAAAAAAAAATTGTACATTCACAGTAGCGTTCCTGCCTTCGTCGTCTTTAAAAAAAGTATGGTGCAATGATCCCATCGGCCCATAATCCACATCAAGCAGTGCATTTTCCGGCATGCATTGGCAGGTCTTCGAATGCTACTGGCTGCTCTTCACACCAAATACGGCAATTTTGCTTGTTCACGTATCCATTCAACCAGAAATGAGTTTCGTCGCTGAACACAATTTTCCGATAAACACACAGAATTTTCCGATCATGAATTTTGATAATAAAATTCAATAATCTGCAAGCATTGTTCATTTGTATGTCGATTCATGGTTAAATTATAGACCAAACTGAACATGTTTAACAAGTAACATGTGACACGAAAACAGCTGAGCTGCCAAAAACAGTGTTGCCAAAAAGAAAGTTGCTAAAAAGATCCCCCTTTATGTGTCTAAATACTGTTTCATCTGGTTTGGTTGTTCTTGCTCTGGCTGGTGGTATATTGTACACATTTTGAAGTTGATATTTAAGGGTTAAATAGTTTCAAAATTATTTCCATCTTGTTCATGTTTACGGTTTACTTTATTGGCTGTGGGTAGTATTTGGTGGGGAAAATATTCCTTTTATTAAGAGCTTAGTACATATAAGCATTTATATCCAATAAAAAAAGTTTTTAAGCCAGTCATGAAAATGCCCGAAAGTACTGCAAATTCGAATCATATTCGAATCATGCTTGTCATTGCAGGATGTTCTTTTTCTTGATTCCTATTCACCGATTTGGAAGCTGTCCTCATTAAATTGGGAAAAATAAACTTAAATCTTTTTTGCAAAGCAAATAATTTTAAATTGAATCATAACAATTTTTCGGAGAATACAGGATAATAGTGTTATTGGATATTGATAAATGTTTTTTTTAATAAATTTTTTTAATTAATTTGGTAAACAACCCAGAAATTTTGCATTAAACATTTTTGTAAAAAAACTCATTAAAACATCAAAATTTTTCTATGTAAAGTTTTATCAGAGCTGGAAATGTAGTTTGGTCCAAGCTGGAATCATGGTGGTTGGTTAATATACGTGACTGCAATAACCTAGAATCGAGAGATCCCGCTTTGACCAAACCACCAACCAACCAAAGCCTTCGTATTAACACGTTATTGTCAGGATTCAGTGAAGGGTACCAGATCCACCGTGTTATATTAAGATATCTGAACAATTTCTGATCAAGTGGAAATACGCCCAGAAAAATTTCATGCCGGTAATTCGCATAGAAGGTGAAAAACCGCCTCCTCATTATCCACCTCACCACAGCTACGGCAAAACGCATTATAAGCGAACCGCAGCCTCATAGCGTGTCTGCTTACTGCCCATTGATCTGTAAGCACTGCGATGAGTCCAGAAATATCTTGGGGTCTGAATCGTCCATCCACTCGTTGCCAGGAAGACACTATGTGCAGTGATCTAGATAAAAGCGACGTCGGCTTGACTTTACAATGTGGAGAGCATATCCTTATATTAATTGACCAAATTCGAAGACGTG
Organism: Germaria angustata; assembly: GCA_963681545.1. Lineage (NCBI taxonomy): Eukaryota > Metazoa > Arthropoda > Insecta > Diptera > Tachinidae > Germaria > Germaria angustata. Next base: position 63,438,346 of record OY813001.1, read on the forward strand.
TAGTCAGACCTTAGCGACAGAATTTTGACCTGCTTATTTGTCAGTAGCTTTCCCGCCTCCCTAATGGCCAGTAAATACGGCTGAAATTTACTTGTCGCATTAGGAAGGTGGAATGAGAACCCATGCCAAAGTCTTCCGAGCAAATACCAAAGGATATCCTGCTGATTATTTTTGATCCATCATAGCCCCTTTCCAAACCCGTCTAATTGGGGGAAACTACTATGAAAGCCCAGTCGAGGTATCATATAATCGTATGGAGTCCTAATGTTCTTAAAAGTCGTGAAACAACCAAACGCGAATGTTAGACAGACTACGTGTAGAAATAACAGCAGCCAAAAATTTTAAATGAATGGAATGTCAAATCAAAACTTAATGACTTCAAGCCTCAAGGCTAAATTTTATATTATCATATGCTGGGCTCCGCAAAGTTTAAGACATGAAACTGCTGTAGAGATGATAAAATGATCAGCTGAGCCCCAGAACGACTAGGAGCTGTATTTTAAGTGGAAAGAAACGCTCATGAATAGTTCATGAATACGAGTATTAAAAAATCTTGACGATTTCTGAAGCTGAATTAGAAATGATCAAGTCTGAACTACGAGTAATTGTAAGTACGGAAAGAGGTTTTTAAAATACTAGCAAATAAGCTAACTGATTCCTGTGCCAGATACGATACCTGATTTATGTACAATAACCAAGGATAAGAAGAGCTACAAAGTAATCAGCATATTACATGTAGTTACGCAAGGACGCTTAAATGGCCACGCCAGGCTTTAAGTGACATCACAGATTAATTGGTTGAATACAAAATATCGAGACAGCGGGGATAAAAATTTAAGTAGATGTTAGGTCTTCTTGAAAAGAGCCGCAATAAGCCATCTGTCATAACCTGACAACAAGTCCTAACCAACTTAACCTGAAGAACACATCTGAACGACACATCTAAGTTCCAATTCGTAAAAGCACACGGAATTATCTTTTTTATTTATTACAGCTTTTATTCCGTCTTACAGCGTTGTTGCAGAAAACATCCTAAATGTTTATGCCCTCTAAAGCTATTTAATTTCAAGCCAGACCATTCCCCATAACATTCCTTTCATATTTCGACTATAAAAAGTCAGTAAAACAAAATGGTTCCTAAATAATATTCCTTTTGATAACTACAACAAGACGAAGTACAGATGATTATATTTTTACTTTGTCATGCGGTGGCTTTCCTTTTTATGATCTTTCATAATGTCGTGTAGTAAAAAGTTCATGACGATGTGGTGATATAGAAAAATATTAATAAATTCCTACGAAAAACATTTAATTTTTTTTTCTCATTTCCCTTATTGGCAATAGGCGCTAATCCAATTACATTTCAATCACAAATCTCTGCTTGAGTAACTGAAAGACTGACTATAAAATTGCCTTAAAGAAACGTATTGCCACGTTAGGCAACATATACTTGTAAGAATGTACTCGTATGAATGTACTAAGGAAGTAACTTTTTGCAATTTTTGCGAGGGAAATCATAAAAACATTTACTTTTTTATTAGGACTTTGCAATACATGACTTTATGGCCTTAATGCGCATACTCGCAAATGTACAGCACATTTGCAGGATAAATCAAACCGATTTGTTTCCTTTTAAGGACAGGAACATGCTACAAAGCATTTACCAAATCTCTAAAAATGTCTCCAATGAATTTCCTAGCAACTGTAACTTATATTGACGACACACACACACACACAATAAGTAAGATTGTAGGGACATCTTTCTAACATGTTATAAGTGTGTATTAGAGTATAAATGAAAACGTATGTAAGTATGTTAGTTGTTTGTGTGTTGTTTATTATACGACAACTGTTAAAAAAGACATCTGCCTGCTGCGAATAATATTGAAAACAGGCAGCAATTTGAACTTGTTTTGCAATACTCTCACAGCCATTTCAATTCAATAGGTGTAAGAGTTCAGTTACTAAAAATGCTTGTTGGGTCATTGTACTGAAATTTGTTAAGGCACAAGAAGGAAATGTAAGGAAGAACAGCAAAAAAAACAAAACAAACAATTACCGAAATCATATTGGATCATAAAACCTAATAAACTACCACATCACATTCTGTTGCTGCAACACATAAAAACGAATCATTGGCTCATTTGAACGTTAAAATAATGATTATTTTCCCTCGTATTCGAAAACATAAAATATCTTAAGAAATTCATTTTTCAAAATCCCTTTGTTCAATTCAAAGGAAGCCTGGCACACTGTGAGGACAAATTCAATAAAAATAATGATGGAAAAAAATTGCTAGAAATAGGGTTAGTTTATTCGCATTTGTTATGTGATATACATAAATGAGAAGTACGTTCAATTGTTTGTCAGTTTATTTGCTTGTGTTACATTCAGTCAGGCTTAAGGATACGAGGTCTGTTAAATAGAAAAGGTGAATTTAAATTTTTCTCAAAAAATATTTATTTATTCATTAATTTCTATTTTGTCCCCTCCAACGTATTCGCCCTTAAATATAAGACTTGTGCCAGCGTTTTTTCCAATCCTCGAAACACTTCTGTTCGCTCGGTATTCTTTTCCGCCAAAAAATTACGGACAAGCAATGACGAGTGAGCAGGTGCATAATCGTGTTAAAAAGCCATGAATTGTTTTTCCACTATTCCGGACATTTTTTCGTATTGCTTCTCGCAAGCGGTGTTTAACTTCAAGATAATACTCCTTATTTTTGGGCAAGAACTCATGATGCATAACGCCATGGTAATCGAAGAAAACAGTGCGCAAAATATTGGTATTTCACTGTATTTGGCGTTTTTTTTTTTTGGACTTGGCTCTCCTTGGCTCTTTTAATGCACTTTTCTTTCTAAGTGATAGCCATATACCCATGATTCGTCAACAGTTGTAATCGCCGCTAACATCACTCAACATTTCAAAATTCAGCATTTTCTGAACGAGCTCCGCTGCCACACGCTTCATGCCAAATATTTGCGAGATAAATTGCATGGCATGAGCCAACCGATATGGCGACATTCACTGCAACTTCTCTAATAGTGATTCGACGATTCTCCACAACAGTTTTCCTCACTTTGTCAACAATTTCTTAGGGGAAAAAGGAATCTAAAATAAAAATATCAGGTCTTCCAATCGGAACTTCTGAACCTTGGTAGTGGCTAGCGACCATATTGTTGGAGCTACATCTGTTAAATTGGCTGTCATTTATTTAGAAATCGCTTAACGAAAGTACTTTTGGTAACGAAATGTAACCAATTCACCCTCATTAGAAGCACTTATATAGTTCTAAGCATTAATTTTTTTTTGTTAGATATAAAATAACATCATCCACTTGTGATAAAACTTTTGGAGTGTTAATAAAATTGATCTTAGTCTTCATATAGCATAGATCGGTGACAACTTCTGTTGAGACTCCTCAGGGATCGCACTGTATGAAATATTATGGTAGGTCTACCGAAAGGGTCCGCACCATCTTTCACCCTATACCTCATTTTTTTCAGCAATAAGCCATTATATGAATGATAGACTGAGTTACAATCTTATAACACTTTTAATGCTGTCCCGGTGTTGCATGCTCAGACATAATTGTATGTTTAGGGTGACGTCCATTGGACTGTTCACATTTTTCATTTAATGCCTGCAACTGATGCAAAGTTAATTTCTTAGAGCTGACATGTACTCTTTTACAAGTGATTGCAACATAATTATTTTTGATATATGTATCAATATGTAAGATAGCATTATTTATTTACCATTTATTAATATGAAATAATTCTGAAAAAAAACCGACATTAACACAAAGAGACAATCGAACATATTACAGAACCGAAATATGGGTTAGTTTAAAAATCGATATAATCTATTTCTAGTATACATTTCACTCCCTGCTTAAATTATAATTTTTTTAATATTTCGAATGGTCAATTTATCCGTCCGATTTCCAATTCAATTTCTGTAAAATCAAACTGCATGTTACAATTTCAAACAAAAGTTTGAGTCTATAAATGGGAGAGTTATGTGATAATCAATATTTCGGGAGGAGGGGAAATTATCCGTCCTATTTTCGAAAGAAAAATCATAAGACCAAACTACAAGCAAACTCCTTCTAACAAACAAAAAAAAATGATTTTGAAAACAATTTATTATGCGACAATAAATTTTTAAGGTGGGCAAATTGCCAGATTGCCTGCCCGATTTACAAAAAAAATATCATGGGACACAACTAAAAATCAAGCTTAAAAAAATAATTTTAAAAATCGTTGCATATATCTCGGGCGGGCAACTTGACCTTGGTATTTTCGAAAAAAAAAATTACTGGTTTGAAATCGTTTCACAAGTGATAAATTTATGCATTTACAAGCATTAAAAAAATTTACATTCTCCTCATTTTTTTCAAGTCGGTTATATAAATCAAAAACTTCTCGAAATAAATTTTGTATCAATCAATTTTTAAGGCGGGCAGATTGCCCGCCCGATTTACAAAAAAAAAATATATCATGGGACAAAACTACAATCCAAGTTTAAAAAAATGTTTTTGAAAATCGGTGTATAAGTGGAGGAGTTATGCGATAATAAATATCTCAGGCGGGCAACTTGACCATCCGATTATCGAAAAAAAATATGAAACCAACCTACAAAAAAATTAACTGTTTTGAAATCAGTTCACAAATGAGAAATTTATTAATGTACAAACATTAAAAAAAAATTGACAACCTCCTCTTCTTTTTTTTAAGTTTTTTTTTTTTTTTTTTAAAGAAAAAACACAATTTTTATTTTAAATAAATTTTGTATTTTGTTTCACTCTTATGAATGACAATAATAGAATCCAAATTTGTTTTGAAATGCTTAAGTTAACGATTGCATTTACTTTCGTTCGAGTTGTTGTGCTGAAGTTGTTTTAAGGAACGTAAAACCTCTGCTTGCGAACGACAACGTTCGACATCGTACAATTGGCAGTAAAAGTTTTTTTTTTTTGCTAATTTTCTTAAAGAATTTTAGTCTATAAAAATTGCAGAATATCACGACGCCACTTTCAAAGATAAATTCATATTAATTTTTTAGATTTTAAAAATATTTATGTCCAATTGTTTCTCAAGCTCTTGGCTAGAAACATTAAATCGAAACATATATCAATATTTTTAAGAGCTTTTAATGTCATATGAAAAAATTTCTTTTATTTAAATTGTATGAGCAATTTTATTAAATTAACAAACTGAAACTATGAATATCTAATAAAAAATTTCAATAAATTTTCTACAATCACAATTTCAAATGTCTTGAGATAAATATCTATGAATTGAAAAATTTACATTTAAAAAAAATAAAAGAGGAACAATTTTATTACTAGAATTTATGCCCAGCAAGCAATACACAATTTTAACAATTAAATTTTATTATTGTAATATTGCAACAAAAAAAAAAAAAAACACTTGAAGCTTATTGCTTGCAACATAATGTGTTTAACTATTTATGGTTCTCTTGACCATAAAAATTATAAATGATATACAACACACATACACACACAATGTTAAATGAATCCACTACAACTTTTTTCTCCTCTCATTTCGCAATAAAAGTCAATTACAATTTAATGACTTTGTTTGTTTGTTGTTTTTGTATCTTGACATTCGCACTTAAAGTTAAAAAAAATAAGAGAAAAGAAAAGACAACAACAACTTGCATGAACATAAAATTACTAGATTGCAAAGCAATCAACAAGCATTGAAAGATTTTTGCAGGTTTGAGTTGCTAAAACATGACCTTCGTCAATGTGTTGCGGAGGCATAAATATTGCTTGCAACAGCAGCATGCAATATGTAGAAGACAGTGGAGCCATTATAAAAATATATGGCGGCATGTGGCACGAGTAATTTAATGGAGTTCCATAACTAAGTTAATTTTAAAACTTAATTTATTTCGATAACTAAATTTTATTCGATTTTGTACAAGACATATATTATTTCTAATTGATAAATAAATGGTGTTTTTTTAACAACTTTCTTTTTGGCAACACTGTTTTTGAAAGTGCGTCGTCCACTTTTCTTTGGGAAAATTGTGTCCAGCGACGAAGTTAATTTCTGGTTGAAAGGATACGTGAACAAGCAAAATTGACGTATTTGATGTGCAGAGCAGCCAGAAGCATTACATCCTGAAAATGCACCGTTTGGTGTGAATTATGGGCCGGTGTCATCATTGGACCGTACTTTTTCAAAGACAACGAAGGCAGGAACTTCAATGTGAATTGCAAACGGTACCGTGCGATTATTACACATTTTGGTGCTCAAAATGGAAGAACTGGACTTGACTGACATGTGGTTTCAACACATCACGCGAAACAATGGCCCAATCGAGAGAAGCGCTAGGTTAACAATTTATTTCACGCTTAAAGCCGGTCAATTGGCCGCCTGGATTGTGCGATTTAACGCCTTTAGACTATGTTTTGTGGGGCTATGTTAAGGCTCAACGGGACGCACCGGAAGCCAATATTAAAGAATTTATTCGTGAGATACCGGCCGATAAATTGGAGAGAGTATGCCGCAATAGGACACAGCGTATAAATCATTTGAGGCGTAGCCGTGGTCAACATTTACATTGAAATCATCTTTAAACATTGATTTATATAGATCGTTCTATCGACTCAAATAAAGATTTCATACATTCCTCTAAATTCTATTCCTAAATCAAATCCGAAATTTCTTAAAAGATCACCCTTTATATCTGTATTTCATTTTAAAAAAATATTTTTATTTGAATGGATTATAAAAATTTTCCAATCAGCTGATATAGATTATTTTTTAAGATATAAGTAAAACTCTATACCACATTATCCTCGATTAAATATTTGAAGCAGTCACAAGATATGATATCAGTCATATTGTTGTCATGTTCTACAATTTTTCGTAAATACCTCAAAATTTTTTTGCCATTTTTAATAATTCTAATCAAAATATTATTTAAGACCTTGTGCTTAAATAATGTTTTAATTAGAAATAAAGTTTATAAGTTTGAAGAAATTCCATGCCATTATGACAATCTGACTGAAAGCATACATTATGAATCCCCCCATTATGTTTTGTACTGTAATAGAATATATTAAATTATCTCAAAGAAAAAATCAATTAGAAAATTAAATTAAGAAAGCTGAAGATCACCCTGGATGGAATCAATTAAAAGATTAATATAAATTTCATAAACCGCGAAGAAATGGCAAGATGTAATGCAAGATTAAACCATACAGTTAAAATCATACCGCAATATCTTTTTCATATTGGTTTATGTAATTCGTATATTTTTATCGTTTTAATTTAATGTAATTTAACACAAATAAGCAATTGCTCCTAGATATATACGAGTACTTTGAGTCTGACAATGCGTAACAATAAATCAAAAGATATTTGATATATAGCGACTGGACAACCATAAAAAGCGACAGTTTTTTCTCTGGTAATATTTTTAGGTAATAGTTATTCTCTTTGATAATCGTGTTACAAAGAAATTTTAAACCATTCTGGCAAATGTCTTACCACACTGTGAGTTGACAATCCATGTACCTTGCGATGACAATTTTCAGTTGTCAATATTGTTAGACCAAATCAATTATCAGAGGAAAACTTAAATATGTATTTTTCTCTTCTCGAAGACTCTAGAACGGAAGAGATTTTTTCAAACTCTCAAACACCCTAGAGATGAAGGTGGATTGTTGTATATGACTGACCGCCCTCCAAAAGAAAAAACAAAGACATTTACGAATCCTGTTCAAAAGCACAAATATCGCAGAATATTCTTCAATATTCTTTTATTAAAACGTAAAATAAATAAATAATAAAATTATTTTTGTTAAACCCTTAAGGCGGGCGCACAGTAGTGCGTCCGATCAATTTCAGTCCTCTACACACAAAAACATTCGAGCTGCTTTTACCCCCTCTCATAACTTTCATTCACTTAATCAAAAAATAAGGAAACATGAAACATATAAGGATGCTCTATACAGGTACCTTTAGAGATGAAGTTTGAAAGGTGTACCATAAAAATTTCCCATGATATGAAGGTGTAGAAAATGCACACTCACTCACACTCATCAATACTATGAAGCAATTCCACCAGCTGAAATCTAGTAGACTGGTAGTTCTTAGTAAGTAAGCAACCAAGGAAATCCTAAAACAAGAAGTTTTTACTTTTGGGGCACCAGTGTGCCCCCTACTTCTATGGGGCACTTCCCCTTTATCTAAAAAGTCTAGATTTGGTATACGGGTAGGTCTTGATGAATAAGGAGTCCAAAAAAACCTGAAACTGGAAACTTTTTATCCAGAGGCACTAGGGTGGCCCTTATTTATATGGGGCTATAGAGCTGAAATTTAGTATACAGGTTGGCCTTAGAGAGCAAGTAATTGAAATTGGGAACTTTTTATCTATGACAACTAGGGTGCCCCTTATTTTATTTACAAATTTTTATTGCATCTCCCCTTGGGGTTTTCAAGAAGCATTAGTTTCTTATTTTCTTTATGTACAGACATGCACCACCGTTGCGAAGGCTGGGTATAATTCCTTCATATAAAATTTGAGTCCTCCAGGACTGAAGGAAGTACTATTTCTTAATGTGCAGCCCGACCTATCAAACCTTAAGAGTGGCAGAAAATCACGTCTTTTCATGTGAAACATATTTAACAACCCCAAACCTTTAAATTTCGATATTTATTAACTCGTACTTATAGAAAAAGAATAACAACTTGGAGCAAATGGTATCAGATCCACATAAAAATATAAATGTGTAAATAAAGCCATGATCCTATCTAGACATCTTGGCATCTTGACCAAAGTGAGGCTCAAGTCCAGGAATTTTGCAATATTTTTATTTTTCTAATATGGGAAAATAATTGATCCATATTCGAGAATCGGACGTACCAGTGACATGTATAATGCTTTCCCCATGTACGGGTCGTTAAACTCTTTAGCCCAGCGTTTAATATATCCAAGTGTATCTCTAGCCTTGTTTATTGTAAATGTTATATGAGAGATAAAGTTCAGCATAGGGTCTAGTAAGATACCTAGGTTAGGTTAGGTTAGGTTGATTGGAGGGGTATTGTCAGCCCATGTCATGCGACATACACCTAAGCCAGTGAAGGCTTGTTGTGCGCTCCTTTGATTTTAACCATAACACATTGACCCAAAGGTCTAGAGAAACTCCGTGTCACTCACAAAGTTCCTTAATTTCCTCCAGCATATTCCCCGTAATCGGCTTATGTCCGGTAAGATGTCACCCCCAAGATATCCGGATCTTATTTGTGAGAAGGCGGGGCATTAGCACAAATAGTGTTCCAATGTTTCGCTCTCCTCCCCACATGCTCTACATTCATCTCCTCCCGCTACTCCGACGCGTTTAAGATGTGCCAGTAGTAGAGTGCCCTGTGACAACTCCCATTATTCTACTTAGTTCGAGCTTGCTAAGTTTTAGCAGCTCCCTCGTTCTTCTCTCGTCTGGATCTCCCCATAGAATTTTTGTATTGATTCCCATGGTTCCGTTATTCCAGAGAGTTGAATGGGCCCTATGTGCCCAAGTCTTTAGCTCGGATTTAACTGCATCGAAGGGTTTCGCGCATTCCAAGCTTAAGTAAGATACCTAAGTCTACAAAACTGTCGACCAAATCCAATTGATGAGCACCAATAAAATAGTTTGCAGTAATTTGACTAGATCTTATTCAAATTAAGCTCCATTAAGTTTATGTTGCACCACTCATAAGGTGAATCCATGTCCATTTGAAGAAGTTTATTGTCTCAATATTGATTTTTACATCATCGGCATACATCAGATTAGATGAAAATTATATTACTGTAGGCAAGTCATTAATAAATAATGAAAATAAAAGCGGCCCAAGATGGCTTCCCCGGGGTACACCTGAAGGTATGGTTATGCTTTTAGAAAATGTGTTTTTGAAACGAACTGATCTATAATAATGTTGCTAAATTCGCCTGTTTGCAGTTTGAAATCGTATTTAATATATCCGGAACTTGATCATTTTGATCTCAGTACTTTTAATGGATGAAATAGAAACTTGGCCTTATTTTCACGTTTATATTTTTGTGTGAAAATTCAATAATTATTTGTAATTTTTTAAAGCAACCAAAATGTAATAATCCCTTAAATAAACTTTAAAAAGTCTAGCAAAATATCTTAAATAATTTTTTTGAAATACTTAAGAGACTGCATATTTTATAACTTATTTTAAAAACGAAATTATTTTAATACTTTTGCCTTCAGAGATCTTGAAATTTTTTATATTAAAAGCCATAGAGCTGAACTCAATATTATGAACGTTTAATTACTCAAGCATGTTTCAATTGAATTCAACCGATCGTTAGTTGCCAATCATCCCACTGTTCAGTATTTTAAGGTTTCCAGATAGTCAACATTACTACATATACACACACTCACACAAAACTCTAGGACATGCAACACATAAAAATACATGTGCTAAATAGCAAAGCCTGCATTTCGATCAATCAAGGAGCTAGTATTTTATGCGTGTTCGTGCTACTCCAATACATTTTAAGCACTTCATGCCACCACATCTTGTTCCACAAACTGGGTTTAAGTAAAATATTGGTAACATTTGTATTTACACGCTGGTTTTTATATTCCTTTTTTATACTTAGAAAACAGTAGTTAAACGAAAATTTAAAGACAAACTTCTACACAATTTCAGTCTCTATATTTTTAGCTTTTAAATTTTCTTTTACACAATAAAACGCTAATAAATCATCCACTCCAGTTTCACAGGTAAGTCGTTGTTTTTACTTATTTGAAGATGTTCTTTGCATTCAAGATGGCTTGTCCTCGAGGTGTATAGTGTGTGCGAATTCAGAGTGTTTTAACAGTTTTTTGTATGTGTGTGTTTTTTTTTTTCATCACATGCAACACCATTAATAAACACTCGAGTGTTATAGAGCTTGTGGAGTAAAGCCTTTTACTACTTATTGTCAGGCATGCCAAAGATTTTCGTTTAATCCATCGCATCGTTTAATGCATCGCATATGTTACTAATTTTCGCTTTTGTGTGTAATTTTTTATTATTTCTCCTTCCCACTTTTTATTAGTCACGCACATGTGCAAATAGAAAATTAGTTTTAATTTAAAATTCTTTCAAGCCTCTTTTTTCTCCTGCTGATTAGTTGGATTAGTTCATGAACGACGCGTCGTTTTGTTTTCTAAGACTTTTAATGGTCTCCCGCATTCTACTGCAACAGGTAGAATTTAATGCAACTTAATGTGGACTGTTAATTATGTTTTTGTACTTCCCATTTGCTTCTTGAGGGCTTTTATATAAACGTACGAAATTGAAATCATTTCAATCAAGAAGGAGGACGGTTTACTGAATAGTGTTGGTAATAGCTCTAACGAAATGTGGGCATATACAGTGGTTTAATCCACAACAAAATAAGAAAGACAAAATCGTTTTATAGCATTGAAAGATAGTTTGCTTAGACCGATCAGTCTGGCGTGATTATTGATTTTTTAGTGTCGGTTTTAGTTTAAGCCAAGGCCGAGGGCTTCACTAAATACTATTCTAGCATACATTTCAGGAGCTAACTGATTCCCTGCGGTCCTTACCGGTAGGTACAAATAAATAGAGACTCGTCTAACCCACAACTCAGGCCAGTCCGAACTATTGGTATCACCTCTTGATTCATTGATATATCGCAAGTTAGAAATATTATTTGCCTCATAGAAGAAATCTATAACGGATGAGTATGACAAATCTTTAATCTATCACTCTCATCGTTTGATGGGAGCCATTCCCCTAAGGCTTCGCCTTATTCACGTTCATATTATAGTTGAGGTCATTGAAAATTCGAAATTTCTCTCAGCTCATATCTCTAATATTCTATGAAGTTTGAGATTAAGCATTTTGTTTATACGGTTTTTCACAAATTTTTAATATTCAGCTTTTACTATCGGACTGTTTAGATTTTTTCAACACATAAAGATTATATCTTGTTGCATTTCGATTTCTGTTTCTTCTACACATGCAGAGGCAATGAGCCACAGTTACGTGCCGTAAATCCATATTGTCCTTAATATCGAATTGTGGAATACAAATTTATAATTCATTGAAAAAATGTTTGTTGTGGCTTTAGCTCTTCATATGCCGACATTTCATTGGTTGCTAAAACCAAATCGTCAGTGAAGTTTAGCAACCAATGAAATGTCGGCATATGAAGAGCTAAAGCCACAACAAACATTTTTTCAATGCATTTTGCAAAAAAACTAATTTTTTCTAACGATTAGTCGGGATATTCTCCCGAATAATAAATTTCAATATCAAATTTATAATTTGTATGTAGATTTGTTTTGAATGCGACGTTTTACGGACATATACTTCTTGGATTTTGGGTATATTTTTTGATGGCTTCTGTGAATAGTCACTTAAGCTGCATCACTACAAAATGTCATGGGTTAAAGAATTTCGAGAGGCATAGATCGTATACAATATTAGACCTAGAGTGCTTAAATGGCGAACTTTGGCTAAACTCAGATTTACATCCAAATTAGAAGTTCTTTAAAAACCTATAAGTGCTTAAGGGTCAGTAATGCTTCTATTTAGAAATAAATTCTTTAAGTCATACCTCATAAGAAAACACTGTAGGAAAATTGGTGAAGAATTTATTCATCACAAGCTTTTCTAATCTCATGTAAAAGACTATTTTTTGAGGATTGTGTGCTCTGTTTTAATGATCATAGTCCATTGCATTTAGTATTATAATCTTTAATGAATTCCAAAATCCAAATAATACCAAAATACGCCATTTACTTGTATAGATGCTTCCTCCACAGAACGAAATAAACACACCGCACATAAAAATATCATTATTATTTTGCAATTATGACAAAGTGACTTAATATTGATGACTAAATGACTAGATAAATTGCAATTGAATAAATGAATAACTTTGTAATAATAATAGGTTTTGTTATATGTTCTCGTATTACAGAACCAAGTGTTTCTATCCATTTGCAAAGGCATTGAGTAATAAACACAATTTTTAATATTCAATGACTAATATCCAAGTATCTGTCGATAACTTGTTACATTAATATGCAACACGTACGAAGAACAACAAGAAACCTTGTATGAAAAACTAACAAAAATCGCAATCATTGTAATTTATTAACAAAACAACAGAGACAAAGCGAAATAAAATATAAAAAACAACAACAAGAAACTTTAGAGTAGACTATATAAGTATATATAAAGTAGTGCAAAAGCTTTAGCTCACCAAGTACATATGTATGTGTGTATCTGTGTGTATGTGTGTGAGTTGATGTTTGGTGTTTCATGGTTATGACAGATTTGGCTTACGTTGCAACAGCATGCAATGGAGTAACTTCTGCTGCAAATAAAATAAACCAATGGAATCAATTATGGTGTTTGTTCTTGTCAAAGCAGTTGTTTTTTTGTTGATTTTTTTATATTGTCTTGTTGAAACTGCCACATAAAAATGGGTTTTTCTTTTGGAGTTGTGACTACCTGTACGTTTGACGCATTTACGCAAAACTCGCAAAACTTTAGTACGTATAAAAACTTCATGTGATTTCGTAAAGGAAACTGAATGCAGAGGCTTTAAAGAGTAGTTTCAACAAAATGTGCAATTAAGGGCTTAATACTAAAAAGCAAAAATTTTCTTAAGACGTTTCTGATTTTATTTAAAATTTTTACTACTGGTGGACAATTAAAAATTCCAAATATCATTTCTAATTGATAATTGATATTATAGACTTAGCTTGATTTAAAATTATATTGGGTTTTTAATACTTCCTCTTGATACAAGTCAAGTAGTCAGGGCAATGCACTGTGAAGCAAAATCAAAATATTTTGCAAATAAAATTTATTATTTTCATGAAGAAAAGCATATCGAAATGATGAAGCGATAAAAATGTTCGAATAATGCGAGTATAAGATTGATTACAAATTGTCAAGTTTGTACTTGCACAGCTTTCATAGACAAGACGGCTCAAATTATAATACCCGACGATATCTTCAAGCTCAAGCCTTTCTTGCAGCCATCAAAATAACATTAAACATGATTATAATCAGATTCCAAATGCTTTATCGCAAAATTTGTCTTAAAGGCTAAGAAATTTCTTCATAAACATTTCAGTTCTATTAAGAAAAACGTGTTTCAATTCATAGAAACTCATCAGACATACTGCGAATCGCATTGCGCATTATAGAAACAATTCGTTCTTTCATCGAACGGCTCGCATATGGAACGAGCTCCCTGCAGATAGATGTCTTTCCTGCCATACGAGTATAATAAAATATGTTGGGTTTTCCTACAAACAATTCATTCGTAGAATTGAATGTAGTGAAAAACTATACAACGATTTGAACATTTTCTCAAATACACGTATAACAAAACTAATTATCACCGCGTATACTTGATGTAATAGATAAATATTGCTCATACGTTCCGTCTTATTAAGACAAATTGAATTTTGAGGCATTTTTTCAACTATCGTAGATGAATAAAAAAGGTAAGTTTTCGAATTATGTTTTTTATTCATTGATTTAATAAGCCGGCCAATGCTAGGCTGCTCCTCTATCTCGCTCTCGACGGCTTTTCAAGCGAGTATGGCCTATACGAGTACAATTGAGAACGATCCGAGCTAGTGAATTTGTGCTCAAGTCATTATTCTATAAATAAGTTGTCAAATTTGCACAAAAATACCATCTTTGTCATGTAGATCTTTGTGAATACGCATACTAGGCAGCGAAGGTAAGTATGCGGAGGATTTTACTTTCTTGTCTAGATGCTCCACAAGTGAAACTCATGGCAGCTGTGTATTAGAAGCCAATTAAGTGGAAGTGCTTTCAATTTGGTTCAATTCAGCTTTGCCTCTATGTAACATTTAGAGGACCATTAATGAGAGTATTGTGTTATAATTTGGTTATTGATATAAATAGGCGAGTATCGTTTTTCTGCAAAATGTAAATGTTTTATATGCATTTCAAATCACTAAGATTTTACGTTCCATGCTTTTAGAACTTTTTTTAGGGGCGAAAAAATCAAAATTCAAGGGGAGGGACTACGTTAAAATTCACATCAAAATTAGGCTGAACAGATAAGAAAGCTTTTAGAAGAAAAAAACTAAATCAGACTATTCGCTATAACGAACAACCAGTTCACTAAAAAGACTACGAATAAGAAAGCTCCGATTGTGATGTCTGAACAGAGATTGGGCAAGGTCTGAAATGTAGAACAATTATTTTTATGAGCCATTCAAAGGAATATACAATCCAAACATGGTCGAACTGCTATTCCATTCGTATGATTCAAAATGCTTTGCTGGCCCAATATAATTTTTGAGCTACATAGTAAAGAAAAGAGTTTTTTTTACTTTTTGATATTATTTTATACCTAGAAAAACATCCCGCACAATGATTCCTTAGACCGAAAAAAACCAAACGAAACTGGTATCTTATGGGCTCATAATTCTGTTGCCTATTGTGCCGAACTATTGGAAAAAGCGCTCACAAAAAAGATGACTCTCCAAATAAACCAGACTAAATATATTTTCAATCATCAATTTTGCTTCAAGAGAAAATATAACGCTTTCGAACAAGACACCATCACAGACTCGTGAACGTGATTAGAACCGCTCTATGAGAAAAAAATATTGCCACTTGTTTTTATTGACTAGTATAGTGCAAAGCATTAATTAATATATTAAGGCAAAATTTACATGTGAGCACTCTAAATATCTGACTTATATATACCGATGCTGATGCCACTGCAACAATGATAGCATTCTCGTTTGTAGTCCCTCTTTAGCAGGGTACCGGTATGAAGTGAACGTCAAGATACAAATGTCTCCATAAGGCACATTTATTGTGAAGGAGCCCTAATTTGTTTGTGTGTTGGCAATGGCATTTGTCAATATTGGATGAAGACGACACTTTGAGTCAGAAAGAAATGGTAGAAATGTTATATGTGTTGCACAACAAACAATTTCTGACCGTTTAAAAACTATGGGAAAAAACTCAAAAGTCTGGAAAATGGGTGCCACATGAATTGAATGACAGACAGATGGAAAACCGACAAACCTCTTGCGAAATTTTGCTTCAAATACACGATAGAAAATCAGTGTTTCATCGAATTGTTACTGGCGATGAAAAACGGACTTATTTTTAGAATCCCAAATGGAAAAAATCATGGATTAATCCGGGGCAACCGTCAACTTCGGGTGCAAAACTAGATTGATTCGGCAGAGAGACAATGCTATGTGCCTGGTGGGACCAGAAAGGTGTGATGTACCACCAGTCCCTAAAGCCTAGTGAAACCGTTAATACAGATCGCTACTGACAATAAATGATCAATTTAAACTATGAATTGATTGCAAAAACTACAAAAATGGGCCAGAAGACACGTGAAGGTAATTTTGCAACACAACAATGAGGCTCCACCTAAAGCAAAATGGGTTTGCTTAAAAAGACAGTTTTGTTGGCGTAGAATCCACAAATTACCTGAAAGATGAGAAAAACTGCAATGGCAAATATTTTTAATAAAATGTTTTTTATTTTCCTATTAAAAATTAGTGTTTTATTTTCACAAAAAACTCTCACTTCACACCGGTATACCTGGTAAATCCACCACATAGAATAATTCCGAAAACTAGCATTATAAGCAGTTTTTTTTTTTAAATACTTCTAAAAGATGGCAAAAATCATTAATTTTCTTAAGAGCATTTGGCAAACGAGAATAAAAATAGTTCATCTACGAGGTATATTCAATGAAAGAGGTGAATTTCCATTTTTCTAAAAAAATATTTATTTACTCAACAATTTCTATTTGGTCCCCTTCAGAATTTTTTCCAATCCTCAAAGCAGTGCTGATATTCACTTATACGCAAAACGCCGTCCTTTCATGGGTCTGTTAAATTTTGGGAATAGGAAAAAGTCGCAGAGGTAAAATCTGTTGAATACGCTGGCTGAGGCATGATTACGGTATTCTTTTTGGCCAAAATAATGCAAAAGCCATGAATTCTTTTCTACAATTCGGGAAGATTTTTTCGTATTGCTTCTCGCAAGCTGCGCATAACTTTAAGATAATACTCCTTATTAACCACACCACCATGTTGCAAGAACGCATAGTACACTAAGCCACGATAATCAAAGAAAACAGTGAGCAAAGCCTTTGATATTTAGTCGAAATTGGCGTCCTTTTTCTAGTCTTGGCTCTCTTTGGCCCTTTCATTAGGACGTGTAGACTTTTTTTCGATGATTCGTCGAATAGTTATTCGACGATTCTCAATTTTCGTCACTTTGTCAACATTTCTATCGATTTTTGATGTGATGATGCTTCCACGACGAGAGTCGTCTTTGGAAAGCTTGTACCACTTGTAAACTTTTTTCTGACTCAGAGACAAGTGTGCCAACATAAAGAAAAAATTCGCTAATCGAATGCACGTAACTCGAGAGATTTAAAAGTTCACGTTTCCTATTGAAAAGATCTCGTAATTAATCGACTGTTGAAAAATTTAAATGTGCGAGTTGATACGAAAAGCATAACATTTTCTTGATTGATTTTAACGATTTTGAATAGTTAAAATATTTTATGGCTACAATCCCGATAAATTTTAATAAATAGTATTTAAAAGTTATTTATTTTACTTGGCTTTCCGCATTGCGAAAACCATAACTTTTTCAGTTGACCTTTTCCAAGTCTAAAATCTATTTATAACATGAAATTCTCAATAAAAAATATCAAAGTCATTCTCAAAGAATGACATTTTCATTAATTCAAAAAATCCAAAAGTGCATTTTTCAAATGCAATTGATGATTAATAAGATAAATTACATCTATGAATCTCTGCAACTCGAATTGAAAATATTATCTTTTTTTATAATAAATACTTATTTTCTCAATAATTATTTTTTGAACCAAACAATTATAAATATTCCTTTGCTCAGATCTTAAACACTGACAAATTTTTACACCTTTTAATCATAATTTGATATAAAAATATTTTCTCTGCAAAAAAAAAACAACTGGAAAAGTTTGATTCTTTCAATAAAATGAAAAATATTGATCTAAAAAGATAAAAATTCTGCAATGACAAGCCAAAATTATTGCAAATAGTCCAAACTTGCATTGTTTTCTTAACCTAAAATCAGCATTTTCATCACTTTTGTGGAAGTTATATTTTCACCAGATTGCACCAACTAAAAGGTTTGATTGACTTTTTATTGACTTTCGCTTTTCTATGGAGCATGAAGGAAATTTTCTTAAATTTCTTAAAAACAAAATTACATTTAACATGATTAAACACATTTTAAGTTCTGACTGTGCAGAAGGAATTTTTTGATTTTCCTTCAAAAGTGCTTTGAATTCTCTTCTCTTCTTGCGGCATATATCTTTAGCTGCACTTATACCCTTTGCTGTTCAAAATGCACGCGTGCCAACATTAAGCCAAGTGTATTTTTAAAACTTTTGTTATTTTTTTTTAATGATTCTTATTGTTGCCTTCTTCATTAAGTGAAGAACGAGTGGAAGAGAAAACAAACAAAAAATATCCCACATATGAAAGAGATTTAATAGATACTCGCACTATTTCCATTTAAGACTCCGGCAAAAAGATACCATGTTTCTATTCGTACTGCAATGACTGACAATTGCAACTTAAAGTTTCTTTTAGTTTAAGATGTCTAATCTGTCTCATGTGTAGCCATGTGTATAGATATAAGTTTCGCCCTCTCCTCTCCTCTCCTCTCCTCTCGGTCTGCCAGTTGTACACTTTCGGCTGCATGTAATGTTACGCTTATTTATCTATGGATGTGTAGAAATGCATTTTATGGAAGCATAAGCTGCACTTACTTACAATCGTTTGTTGCTCTACGTATGAATGATGCAACTAAAAGCGAACCAAGATAGATGACTGCAAGTTAAAATAGGCAGACAGACAGATAAGCAGCCACACCGACAGACATTTGTGCAAAGACAAAGAGGCTGTTATTGTCTGGGCAATAAATTGTCTCTTTTCAAGTATTAACTAAGATTTTACTGACTGCTGTGTGTAACTTTAAGAATCTAGAGTCGCGTATGTGTATTTTGCTGCTCCTAAAGTTGATTCTTTTTTCCAATAACTAATTCGAATGAATGTTTGTCTGCCCGTCCGTCTGTCACTCTGTATAAATAATTTTTTTGCCATTACTACTGGGGTGAATACGTTTAACGAGGTGCAGCATTTGCTTCTACAGCCACAAGAAACTTTATACGAGCACTTTGTTGTTGTGGAAGCTATGGTCTCTACCAAACTAAATAAAGCAAAAAAGATGGTTATACATTCTAATCTTTAATCTACATATATAGAAGATATGTTCACACAACGTAAATACTCGTATAATCATAAACTAACAATTTGACAAAATCTATGGTTTTCAGATAATCAACTGATGAGTTGCTGCCACCCTTTATTATAAAACAGACTTTTAAATTCTATAGACAAAAAGCTTAAAGATTTAAAATTGTCTGCAACAACGCATTTAATTTACTCGTACTGTTTGAAAATCATCAATTAAGATGGGCTCAATAATGTTACTCTAATAATTTTGGCATTGATTCATCTAGTTGCTCTTGCTCGTAGTAATAATAAAGGGTGGTCCAACTATAATAATGCACGATGTTAATTGTGAGTCACACCTTAACGTCAAGTTTTTTGCCCAACTTAATTTAACATTTCTTTGTTTTAGTGTTTGACAAATTCAATTATTGAGAGGTACCCAATTGGGAAGCGCATTAAAATTGTTGAAGCCTATTACGAAAATGGTCGTTCAAATCAAAATGCATTTTTCGTTGCACTACGTGATCTTTTTGGTCAGCATAAGCGACCAAATGTGTCCACAATCGGGAGACTTGTGCGAAAATTTTAGCAAACCGGATTTGGAGGAAATGTTAAAATACCTGCGCAAGCTCGCCACAGTTCATTCTCCATAAAAGAGTGTTGTTCGCGTTAATGTGGGTGAAGAGCCGTCAACCTCCACTCGTCGTAGTGCTCAACAATTGTACATCTCACCATCATCACTGATGCGAATTTTGAAGAAAGATTTGAATTTAAACGCTTTTAAGGCTCAATTGACTCAAGAGCTGCACCCTAATGACCATTTGAAGCGTCGTCAATATGCCGAATGGTTGCTTGAACACACAGAAGTGAATGGTGACTTTACAAAGAAAAGAAAATCATCTGCAGCGATGAGGCACACTTTCGCCTCAGAGGATTCGTTAACAAGCAGAATTGCAACATTTAAGGTGAATTCACCCATTCGTTTTGAACGATCCGAACGCTTTTTTATATGTAGTTTGAAGTCTATATTTTTTTTGAGAGAGAGAAAGAGAGTAAATTTAATGCGGAACAATTTTTGCTTGAATTGCATTACACTTAAGCCAGTAAAGGCTTGTTGTGCGCTCCCTTTAATTATCAGACACAAACTGCCAGGATTCGAACCTGGGCCTTCGCACTACGAGTCTAGTACACTACCTACTAGTCTACGAAGGTCAGAGTGACTGCTACGTGCGGTTTATGAGATGGCGGCGTCATCGGGTTGTACTTCATCGAAAATGAGTTCGGCCAAGCAGTTACCGTGATTGGTGTTGGCTATCGCGAGATGATAATGGACTTCTTGTGGGCAGCAATTGAGAATATGGATCTGGACGATATGTGGTTCCAACAGGATGGTGCCACTTAGCCAACGAAATAATGGTTCTTTCGCGCGAGAAATTCAATGGCCGTGGTATCTCACGTCGTGGCGATATTAATTGGCCGCCATGATCATGTGATTTGACACCCCTTGACTTCTTTCTTTGGGGATATTTAAAAGAAAAAGTGTAAGTTAATGAGCCAAGAACAATTCAAGAGCTAAAGGATGAGATAATTCCGCACATTAACGATATTGAAGCTTAATTATGTCCCAGAGTCATTGAAAGTATGCCACCGAAGCCGTGGCGTGCATTTAGCCGATCTTCATAGATTTTTCTATCATAATAAAAAATATTATAATATTTCGCTGAAAACTTCTTTTTTGTTTTATTTGCAATTAATATCATGCGTTTTGGTTGGACCATCTATTATTAGCGGTTTTCACGACCTAAAATCCTTTTGAATTCAATACGCTTTTTGGGTGCTAAAGCGCGAACGCCTTCCTCTAAATAAATTAGAACTCATACTCTCTGAATTGTATATTTAAAACACTTAAAATGCTGCCGCCTTTCGTCTAGCATTTCTTTTTAAAGTGTGGTAAATTATGTTACAGTATATTTTATTGTTAAGGTCTTGTAATGTAGTATATTTAAAAGGCCTATTAATATGAAATTGCAAAATCTAAAATATTAATGCCATAAAATCGTTTTATACTTTTGTATTAAAAATAAAATATCCTTTAACTTTGCAAGACAGACTTATTTAAGAAGCATTTCAATTATTTCTCAAGGTTATTACGAATACTTTCAAATTTTCTAACTAAAATCGTAAAACCTTTACCTGCTTGTAATACACTTTAAAAAACATATCCCTTAACGACTCTGAACACAAAATGAATTTTTAATAGAAACATCGTTTTACTATTTATTTATAATTTTAATAAACCATATTTTCATGAAATGAAAATATTTACATTTTTATCAATTCCACAGCTCATCATATTCCAATTCACTGGGGCGATACTTGGAAGCAATAAATTTTTGTGTTACAAAAGCAAAAAATCAAAACTCAAGTACAGGAAAAAAACGTAACTTTAATAATGAAACTACAAAATTCATAGACAAATTGTTTGTGGGCCGACAGCACAACAGGCAAAACAATACCAATGTGAATACTGTTTGGTAATCAAAATCAATTTTTATTGTTTCAATTACAATTCATTGTTATGCATGCGGTTAGGAAAAAGCCAATTGTATTAGCAAAACTTTCTACTCAATAATTATCACAATAACTAAAATAATTTCTACGTTTAGTTGCAATGCGAAAAATAATACAAGCAAATAATAATAATAATAATATTCTATTATAAAAACATGATTATTCAATTTATTACATATGCACACATCTACACGCACACACTTACACATATACACACACATACACGCACAAACGCACATAAATGCATATGTGTAGTGCAACTATAAAAACAATTTGAAAACTAAACATTTTCGACTCTGATATACAGAATGGCAGATCAAGCCATTTTTTTAAATCTGTTTATAAGAGAAGAATCAAAAATATATACGATTTTGCATTGGCCAATAATTTAAAGCAAGTCAAAAGCTTGAAAGTTCGCATTGAACTACTTAGATGCAAAAGGCACATAAATATTTTGCTAAATCAATTACAGAACAAAATGGCCACAGAAGGAAATAATAAGAAATTACCCAAGATAGAGTCGCCTTTTTAATTTTTTTTCCATTATTGTCATTTAAAAATTAAATGCAAACAGTGATAAAATCTAATCTGTGATGAAAACACTAGCGACAATCAAAGTGCACATACTTTTTGTATGACGTATTACAAGACAGTCTGTAAAAATAATATTCATTTCGTGTATTTTTGTATAGAGATGTACACGTGACTCATTAACAAACAAACAAAAAAATACTCGTGTCAACAAACAGAATATCAAACTATACCAGATACTAGTTGTTTATGAATATTTTTGTAATTTTTATTATAAAGAACAAGCAGAAAGACACGCCCACCTGTGATACGTAAATAACAGAGCACGCGCACAACCCTACTGGTATGATTTTACATCTTTGCTTCTGCGCAGACACACCACATTCGATTTAAAAAAGCAAATTTTCGTTTTAACTTCGCTGAAAGTTGGGGTCGATATTCTTATTAAATTTGAGGCAGACAAACACATACTGGCTTCTGTCGCTAAACCTTGATGATGATTATGGCAATACATGCTGGTAATGATCATTATTTCTTATTTATTGCAGTGTAAGTAGTGATGGGTTGGTTCAATATCCTTCAACTCTAGATTTTTGTGTTTAAAAGAATTAAGATTTGCTAACAGATTAACCAACTGAGTGGTAAAGTGATGTTTAATTTAATTTATAGCCTAAATATCTAGAGGTGTGTTATTGTTATATAAAGCAAAATATTATTGAGAAAAACCGACTTACCCGTAAGAAACTGGATACTCGTAAGTGCCGCGCGAAATTGTGCCGGACAGAATGACATACTTGCATACTATGTATGTATCCAGCTCCGCTGAAAATATAAGAAATATTAAATGTTTAATCGAAACTTCAAAATAATTTCATATAAATTTATTTGTATGTATTAATTATTATATAAAATAATTAATTTTATTTAAAAAAATTTATTGTTTGTTGTTGGTTTAAGTGAGCAAAAAATTATAAATAATGAAATTAATAAATATTATTGCTTAATTTTTGAAATGGAACGGATATTGAATACAACTAATAAATTTAATTGAAATAGATAATTATCTATTTCAATTAAATTTATTAGTTGTATTCAATATCCGTTCCATTTCAAAAATTAAACAATGAAAAAAAGGAAATTCTTCTCAAGGCGATTTGTATTTCTTCGACTTCATATAAAGTTAAAATTGGGAAAATCTTGTTGAAATTAAAAAAAAAATTACTTCTTCAAACTAAGTTTAGGGGGGTTATTCTCTATTGCGATGCGTAAGATAGTTCGATGCGTTTGGTATTTTGTTAGCGCAAGATATTTGGTTTTATGGAACGATTTTGACATACGCTTTCGTATTACAGAGTCTGGCATCAGTGCACTCTGTAATACGAAACCGTATGTTAAAATCGTTTGTTAACACCAAATATGTTGCGCTAACAAAATATCAAACGCATCGAACTATCTTACGCATCGCAATAAAGAATAACCCCCCAATTTTTGAAAAAAAAAAACAAAAAGATTATAAATAGTTTATCATTTAATATTAATATGATTATTTATTTACAAAAAAAAAAAAAAGAAACCGAATATCTACTCTTTTTGTACGAGGTCTGTTCTATAGAAAAGGTGAATTTTGAAATTTCCCGGGATACGTGCATTCGATTACCAATGTTGATAATTGTAGCAAGCTTTTCAAAGAAGGTCCAGAATATGTGAATGACCACGCTCGTCCTGGAAGCTCAATTACATCAAAAACCGACGAAAAAGTTGAGAAAGTGAGGGAGATTCTTATGGAGAATCGTCGAATCACTATTAGAGAAGTTGCAGAGGATGTAGGCATATCGATAGGCTCATGCCATAATTTTTTTTTGCAAATTTTAGGCATGAAGCTTGCGACAGCGAAGCTCCTTCCAAAATTGCTGAATTTTTTAACCCGTCGCATGAGAGTCGCTCAAGAAATGTTGAATGACATTAACGACAATCCAGATTTGCTTAAAAGGGTGACGATCCAATCGTCCCAATGAAAGAGCCAAGGAGAGCAGAGACCAAAAAAAGCACGCTAAGTTCGATCAAATGTCAAGTTTTTGCTCACTGCAATACGAAAAAAAACTCCCGGAAATGATCATGCACCTGCTCAATCGTCATTGGTTGTTTGCAATTTTTTGGCCGAAAAGAGTACCGTAATCAGGCACCGTATTCACCAGATTTGGCCTTCTTCCGAACTTTTCCTGTACGCAAAATCGAAGAGACCAATGAAAGGACGGCTAAGAGAGCTCAAAGCCATAACAAAAATTAAAACTGCTTCGAGGATTGGAAAAAACACTGGCAAAAGTGTATTATATCTAAAGGGGAATACTGCTGCTACTCTACTTTGTCCTCTCCATGATGAATAATAAATATTTTTTGGAAATAATGAAAATTCGATTGTTTATATTTAAAATTAAATGTCGTGGTCATCACCAAAAGTATTGAAAACTTTCAAAAGTTAAAAATTGAGAATATTAAAGAAATCATTTTTTGCTTAAATAAATATTTATTTAAGCAAAAAATATATATCTATATATCTATATGATAGCGTGTAAAATTAATGCAAAGTATTACGAAAGACCACTCAGTGCACTAACATTTTCTTGAAAAGTACAAAAGGTAGTGCCTGCAATTTAATATATATTGCCCATATTGGTTCCTATGGCTCCTATAAAAAGCATAAGACCTCAACATATTCGTTTCAATTATTCCTTTTTACTTTTTACTTTACTTCACTCTAGCTTTTGCCTGATTTTTTAACTTCCAAAAGTAATTGTCTACGCCGAGTGTGGCTTCCTTTGGGGGTTCCAGTCTATGGAATTACGTGTGATATCAATGGATGGACGACGTAGTGCATGGCCAATGTAACCCCATTTACGCATAAATATTTCGTCCCGCATTGCTGTCTGATTAGTTCGATCCCAGAGTTGAACATTCGACATGGAGTTGCAATATACTTCTAGGCACATAAACTTGAAGGGTGTTAAAATTTTGCTGCGGAGACATTCGAAATTTTGCAGCCGTACAATTGCCCAATATTTAAAGAAATTCAATTACAAGAAGTTTCAAACTCTTCACAAGTACTCGTATCTCTACTGTCATCAACCTCCGCGTTCCACTTTTTGGTGATCGTATCCGGACTGTGGTACCAAAGTAGTTTACATTGCATATAAGAAGGAATATTGGAAGGCGCCAATTACTCGCCACCCGGAAACCCTTTGAGACTCTTCACTCGGATCCGCTGATTGTCCGCGTAGTAGCTGCTCCGCATGTCTAGGAAACTTTCGACTATGCGCAACTAGTGGACGCGCCTGGTAGCATTCAGCTACAATTTCTTTGGTCGTGGAACTTGAACAATCCAATTTTCCTGCATTGCTCAGTCCACTCCTGACGGCGGGGGCCACCAGTATATTATCGTTATAAATGTTAACTGATACGTATCTTTATACTAGTTTAATTATTATGTTTGTTTTGTTGTTACTTAAGTTAATTATTGATTTTCCTTCCTCAATACAAAAATTTCATAAAATCGTTAATTAAGGTCGAAATATTTCTTCTTCTTCTTTGTTACACCTTTTTATAAAAACTTTTATTTAATTTTACTGCCGCTTGGATGGTTGGTTTATCAGTCGATTGATTGTTTTGGCCGTTGGCTTCATGAGTTTTGGAAGTAGGCGCTAAACATGTTTTTTTTAATATTCGTTTCTTTTTACTTTATTTTTTATTCCATTTTTTTTTTTTCTTCTTTTGTGTCTTTCATTCGTTCAGTCAGTCACTTGCTTTTTTCTGTTGCTAAGGAAATCGAAATTTATTGTTTCTCTTATTTGTATAGTTTTTTTTTATTATTATTTTATTATTTTTTTTCTTGGTAATTTTTTGATAAATATTTATAAAATTTGGATCATTGTAAATGTACGAGAAATAGTTATGTTCTTATTAGTGTTGCATGTTGACTGGCGGCATAAGGTAATGTTTGACATGCTGCCCCATGGGACCGACCAAAAATTTATTGTAATTTATTTAAATAAGTGCATGCTGCATGTCGGCCATATTACTTCGTTATAGACAAAGTTCGTTATCAGCGGAGTAAACATTTTTATTTCAATAAATTAAAGTCAACCACAAGCAAATAGATTACTTTTATGTACATATTATTTTTCCATACGTTTATATAATGGGCCTTATTATGACGAGTATCACTACGGCTTATCCTAGATTATTGACAGCTTTGTCCTAGATTATAGAAAATTTTTGTTTGAGCTTGTTAAATACTTTGGAAATTCGACACCATCAATTTCAATGGTAAAAAATGGCCGTACAAGAACGGAAAATCCCGTCGATGTCCACCTAGTGGAGATTTCTACACCCGAAACAATTCGCTATATGGTGTAGGCCGATCGGAGATTGAAAGTGCGAGAGATTGTGAAAGTGGTTTCAATTTTGAATGCTCACTTGGGTATGAGAAGGATTTCCGCAATATGGCTGCTGCGTTTGATCACAATCGATCACAAGCACAATTCTTTTACAACTTCGTAGGAGTGGTCGGAGTTGTTCAAACGCATTATGAACGAGCTTTTGCACTATTCACAAAACATGGATCCTTCCACCTCCATACAATTGAAAGAAATTCACGATATGATGTTGGCCAGACGGAGATTGAAAATGCGAGAGATTGTGGAAGCCATAAGCATATCAGAGAGCTCAATGGCCTCAGTTTTGAATGATCATTTAGGTATGAAGAAAGTTTCCGTAAAATGGGAACTCCAATTGCTCGTAATCGCGCACAAACTCAATCGAGAGCAGCGTTACCATATATTTTTTTAAAAAACTTCTTATATCTGAAAAAAAAAACTTTTTTTTCCAAAAAAAACTTTTTTTCTACAAAAGTACCTAAATTTTAAAAGAAAACACTAAAATGTATTTGGAATTCATTTTATTTGAAAATATAAAAACGATTAAAAACAAAAATATAACATATCGAGCCTTTGGTGCAATACCGTAGTAACTCAAAATTTGAATTTTTTTAAGGTTATATTACGAAATTATTCGCCTTGTCGTTTTTTATATTCTGTAAAATTTTCATAAAAATATCTTGTGTACTCAGCTCTTGAGAAAAGAACCGAATTTTCTTTTACCATTAAGTTGTGTGTAAATTCAAAACTTTAAACTCAATTTCTGCAAAAAAAGCTTTTTTGAATTACTACGTTATTGCACCAAAGGCTCGATATAATAAAAAAACATAAAATAAAATTCATATTTAGAGATCTTTCGTTGGTCTTGCCATTTTTCATTAAATATTTGTCCATGTTTTTTAATTTTTTTTACCACAAACACAAACTGCCAAAAGTTAGTTACACATTGCCAATGTATAAAAGCGGCATAGTTGTACTTAAGACGGTGTAAAGACAATGAGACACTGTTGCAGTAATAAAGGAGTGAGAAAATATAAGATCGTTTCATTGCATACAAACATCACTTAATATTTTCATCCAATATACTGCAATAGTTAAATTATGTATTTAAAAAAACTTTACAAAACTTTATGTATTTTCAAAAAAAACTTGTTTTTTACCCAATAAATTTAAAACTTTTTGGCATCTCAAAAAACTTGAAAAAAAAGGGAAAACTTGACAAATGGCAACGCTGATCGAGAGACAAAATTCTCAGGAGTGTTTAGCGTTCTTTAAGCGCATTATGGACGAGTTTATGCGCGCCGTCTTGTAACCATTTACGAAAACTGGATCCTCCACAACACACCAGAGATTAAACCGGCTGTCAAAACACAAAGTTTCTCGGGGTGGGTTTTGTAAGCCAATAAAGTCATGGCTACCATTTTCTAGGATGTACAGGGTATAATCCACATTGAGTAACTACATAAAAAAGGGTAAAATAATCAATGGCAAATGTTACACCATTTTATTGGGTCGATTTAATGAGGATTTGAAGGAAAAAACGATCGCATTTGGCCAAAAAAAAAGTTATTTTCCACCATAAAAATACAAAAATGAAGATGTGTCGTTTTCATCGAAAAATTCCATGAATTAAGCTACGAATTGCACTCTCACCCACCTTATTCCCCAGATTTAGCCGCGAGTGACTAAATCTTGCTTTTCAAACCTAAAGAAATTTCGCGGGCGGAAAGAGATTTCACTCCAATGACGACCTCAACAATCTTATTTTTTTGGAAGGGATAAAAAATTAGAGAACCATTATACAAAGTGTATAGAGCTCAAAGAGACTGCGTTAAAAAAATTAATTATTTTTTTATCCAGCCAAAAGTCACGGACTTATTGACCCGCTTTCGAATAAATAATTTCTATCTGTTTGAATGCATGAGTATTAATTTTCTGAATACTATAAAAAAAGAGTGATTATTAAAGATCGTTTTTGCATTGCTTCGTTTATTCTTTTTTTACATCAAAATTTTACACCCATCATAAATGTAAAGCAATAAAAAAATTCACTAAAAATCTACTTCAAATTAAGGTTTGACGAAAAACGAAGCTGTTTTTTTTTTATTATTATTATTATTTTGGCATTTTCTTAAACAAAGATCAATCAAAGCAATAAGCGATGAAAAGAATTAAGCAACTTATACAAAGAAAACTTTGATTGGATCATTTTATCTTAACGAAAATAAAATATAAGTTATTGCAACTCCAAGTAGAGGTTAGACAAACACCAAGTAAAAAATATAAAGAAACTAAAACTCTAACGCTTGAGTACATCATCTAAGCAGTCGTTTGACTACAATCATTTCTTTGATGTTGCATTGTGCTTTTGAATTTGCTTCATTAACTATTTCCTACTGGCTATAGACGTCAAAAGCTACAGCAATCTTGGCTAATTTTTACACTTGAAAAAATTTAAATTTTGGGCCAAACTGTGACCGATCCTGATGTTTATGCGCCTTTACTGATAATCAATTACTATGACCAATTTTTGCGATGAAGCAATATTTTCAAATACAATAGTGCCTCAAAGTCAACTCTCTGATAATTGAAGGAATAACTAGACCCTTCCAGTGTGGTTGGCAATTACTTTAACTGTTTGTAGTGAAAATTCAAGACTGAAAGATTAAAATTTTGGAAGGCTTTAATATGACGCCAATTAAAAGGTATGAATGGCATGTAATACCAATAGGATGACATTTCTGCTGCAAATGGACATCAAGGAATTTTTCTTGTAATTATATCTAGATCTATATTAACGCGCGCATTTCACAAAAGCTTTCTAAGCCGAAACGAGTAAATTGATTAAAATTATGCACATGGATATGCAAGATAAAGTATGAAAGGCTGGGCAGGAGGTACAGCGCCATCATCTACTTCTCACTCTTTAGTGTTTCCTTCTGTGTAAAATATGGGTTTTTTAACATACCTCTTTTTTCTTGTTCTTTCATCTAGGCTATGATTTTAAATTGGAACCCGGTCTCCCGCTTATGGAGACCCATAAGCTGTCCGGCATCACAATGGCAGTGCCACTTGGACTTATGTAATTAAAAAAAATGTCCACTTGAATTTTAAATTAATCTAATTATAAAATATTTTAAAAGGGACCTCAAAAAATTCTAAGACTGCCTTTGTTTAGAGCAGAGAAGTTCAGAAATAAAGAAATACTGGGCCAGGCCATTGCTTGCTTTTCCAATTCGCGATGAGAAGAAATTGAGACATGCAACAGATGCATTCCGTTCTGTTGCAATGCGTTTTGGTGGCGTAAAAGAGACCCTGAGGACATCAAAACAGGTATTTCATTGTGAGACGATGTCATCGTTGCAGTCAAATATCTTTCCGACGAGCCATTTCTTCAGATTTAGAAACAAGAAATAGTCATACGGGAATAAATGCGGAAAAAAGTTCGGATGAGAAAGCAATTCGTAGCCCAGTTCATGGAATTAGACATGAAAACTGCAGATGGCCTCGTGGAAAAGCGGTCGTTTTTTTCAAATCCTCACTGAATCTACCCAACAAGTTAGCATAATATTCGCCATTGATTGGCATAATATTTTACCCTTTTGAAGGTAGTCAATGTGGATTATACTGCGTGCATCCCAAAAAAAGAAAACAATTGGTGGCCATTAATTTATTGGCTGACAAACTCACCTTTACCTACTTTGGCTCGGATGAGTCTACGGAGGATGCAAATGTTTTGTATGCATGTAAATTACTGGTCATAGCAAATTGTTCCAATTACTTTATTTTTCTAAAACACAATGCAACATAATGTGGCATGTTTAAATATTCTCAGTGTACCCTTGCAGTTTTGGTGGCATTATTATTGCATTTTGATAAAGAAACAAAAACAAAAATATTACTTACATAACTTTAATATTTTTTGTATATTTTTAGTTTATTATTATCGAATGTTGCTTAAAAAGACTTTTACTTCTTGAAACGTGCTGAAAGTATTTATTGTTTTATTATTCAATATTTTTATAAGCCAACAAAAACACAATATCAAGAGTCAAAACAACTTTAGCATTCGTCAGTCATCCCTGTGGCATGAATGGAAACAAAACATATAATAAGTTGCACAAATCTTTGCGAATTTATTTCTAACGAGATTTCATTTGAAATTTTAAGCCACTTGCCATAATTTATCAGTGTTACGGAAGAACGAGGCACGAGAGTCTCTTTACCTCAAATTTAAATTTTAATGCTCTTGAGTCTCGTAAAAAAAAAAAAATTGAAACCAGTTGCCAAATAAGGACTAATAAGTTTTCTTCAGATTTGCGGATTTGTTTTGCTTTGTTTTTTTTTTTTTTAATTTTGTTTCTTTGTTTCTGTTTTGGATTTTTGTTTCTTTCTGCAACCCACTTTATTCAGCAACAGCAACATTTTTGCCACTTTTACTTTTATTTCCATAAATTTGTTATTATGATCGGCGAACAAGGTTACACGTTTAACAAAAATTTAAATGAACATGAAATAATTTTTAATTTTTTATTCGGCTCATTTGTGACCGAATTATGCATTTTTCATTACAACATGAAGAAGTGAGTGAATAATTGTGTCGCTTTAATTGCTTTTGATATTTAATTTTATCATTTGTGTTTATGTACTGCAAGCCTGTATTTTTCTAATCCTTTCTTTTTCATTTTTTTATTTTATATGTGTAAAAAATTCTACAATTATCGACTATTTCCAGCCAGTGCTATAAAAAATTGTGGTTTCTCCGATTGCTATAAGGATCCTCGCAAACATCCTTCGTACTCGGCTGAGTTTAAGAGTAACTTTCTGCCTTAACAAAGTGTATCCTGGAAAATTGTGCATGTTAGGGACCTTGGCGAGGGGACATACTTTTGCTTTCGGCCAAGGGAAGTAAAGGATACCAACCGTATGATACAAATTATCATGTTGCGCTGGTTGGAATTAAGTGACTTACAATTGAAGTGTAAGGAACAGATTGCCTGTTATAAATATTGAATAAACAATAAATATTATTAAAATACTCCGTACATTGTAAGAATGTCAAATTGTCGTACACTCAAAAGAAAATTATTGAGTTACAATTGAGAAAAATTGATTAAATTGAACTTTGAAATGGTTGTCGTATGGCGTCAAAGAAATATTTTTTTACTGAGATTCAGTAAAAACATTTTATCTAAGAGTCGTATGAAAAAAGATCCTCAATTCCTAGACAATATTATTTAGCATTAGTGACAATTTTACTGGATTTTTTTTAAATATTCGCTTATTTTAAGAATTTTTTTGTAAGGAATTTTTCGCAACTTCTTTAAATTAGGATCATATGAAGAAATTAAGTAAATTATTTTTTATTCTATTTTATAAATCTCCTAAATGCATTTCATGTTGTAGCAGGACTAATATAATATTACATGACCAGCGCTCAAAAGCCTTACAAATCGTGGCGAATAAAGGTGAATTCACCCATTCGTTTTGAACGTTCCGAACGCTTTTTTTATATGTAGTTTGAAGTCTCTATTTTTGAGAGAGAGGGAGAAAGAGAGTAAAAACCAATTCAAGCAAAAACTGTTCCGCATTAAATTTACTCTCTTCCTCTCTCTCAAAAAATTGAGACTTCAAACTACATATAAAAAAAGCGTTTGGAACGTTCAAAACGAATGGGTGAATTCACCTTAATGGGAATACTCGTATATTTAGAACTACAGAGACTGAGATGTGCAATGTTTGGGGAGATGAGGAATGCAAGACCCAAAATGCTCATGGCTACAACAAAAAAATACTTATCAAAAGTGTCTTGACACTCGTGTATTATACCTGAGGATATTTCTTAAAAAGGAACAACATGAACATTGGTGAACACACTAATAGGAAGAAAATAAAAAGGGAGGTGATTTTTTGAACACAACTCGTATACACTCAAAAAGATGAATAATAATAACGGAAAATTTACTGAATTTGTGTTTATAATGGTTGTCGTATGGCGTATGGCCTTATACTAATATAAAAAACTGCTTGATTCCTAATAAATTCTAGAAAAAAAATTACTGAGTTTTAGTAAAATTTTTACTGGATTCTTAAAAATATTTTTGCAAATATTCTCAATTTTTAAGGGAGTTTATTTTTGGAGTTTCGAGCATTTTTTAATTTTCCTTGATTCTAGTTAATGAATTTCCTTAATTTTGCTTACTAATCTTTTGACTTAATAATACGAGGAATAGGTACTATAGAAATTTTTTAAATTACAACTTATACTAGAAGTCAGTAATTTTTCCTAAATTCTAATTGATTTTCCT
The DNA here is from genome assembly GCA_963681545.1 of Germaria angustata. Classification (NCBI taxonomy): domain Eukaryota; kingdom Metazoa; phylum Arthropoda; class Insecta; order Diptera; family Tachinidae; genus Germaria; species Germaria angustata. The sequence continues at coordinate 63,471,528 of OY813001.1, forward strand.
AAATAAACTAAGTTTTCTTTGGAGGAAGTGGTTCATCGTGGGAGGTATTGAGTTTTTTTTATAAACTTTTTCAAATTAAGCCTTGTGTTCTGCTCAAAATTTAATTTCAAGCGAAATTCTGTCAAAATCCTTTAAAAAATTTCATATGAAATTGTTGTAAAATTGAAGCTGTACTCTGCTTATGCTTAGAAAAACAAATGAAATGTTTTAAGCGAATTATTTTAATATGAATGATCGTTATATATATATATATATATATATATATATATATATATATATATATATATATATTGAATTTTAATTATATATGTCTACCTTTAATATAGATTTAATTAAATATAAGTATATCCCTGAAGTCATTGTAACAAGACCAATTGTTGAAATCCAGCTGCAGATAAGTATGTTAAGGCAAAATCATTAAGAACTAAGTGTCTTCCATTAATTCATCTCACGTAACTGGCTTTACTCCATTCCAATATCCAACATGCCCTTGGAAAATCGTGAAAAAAATCTCTAATAAATCTATTTTTCTTCTAAGCATTTCTTTAAAATCACTATTTATTATGATCATATAAACAGTGTAATAAAGCAACTAAATTTACTTCGTTATAACAACTGTTTGGACATAATGTGCGTTTTGTTGTTGTTGTTGTTGTAATTTTTAACAAGTTTCTCTTTTTTTTCTACTTTTATAGAAAACTAAATTAATACAAATTAAATAATGAAAGAAAAAAAAAAATATGTGTTTCCAAATTTGTTTTCATTTGCCCAGTTACGTCTTGTTGAGCAGTTTTTATTATTTTCTATTTCATTTTGCAAAGTCAGCCGTTCAACCAAAACGGTTGCAATTTGCTTTAACTACTTCAAGCAGCTCAGCACTCAGCCGGTGCTCTCTACTTTGCTAACCAAAGTACTCTTACGGTGGAACAGTTTTTTTTATTGTTGAATTTGTGCTCACAATAGTTGGAGGTTGAAGATTTCTCCAGCTGAAGAAGTCTCGCTCCAACGAAACGAAGTAACCCAAATAATTGTTTCTACTTCTGTCTGCCACTCAGCTCAATTCAACTTCATTGTCTGGTATCTCTGACTTGAATTATTTTATTACCATTTTTTTTATAAGATTTTTTCCACTAATTGTCTACGGACGACCTTTACGGAAAAAAAACAAACTATTGCAACACTTTTTTACGTCAGTCAGTCTAAAATGTTGTATTATTTCGCTTAATTTTTTTATTAGTTTTTTTAAATGATTTTTTTTTGTTGTTATTGTATTTTGTAAATTATCAAAAGCAAAATCAATTATTTAATGCACTCAAGATGAAGCAACAAACGAATAATCAATTACATTTATAAAACCATACAGAAGATAATAAACCCCATTAACAGATAAACATCTTAAGTAATTTCCTGATAATCTTTTCGATAATTATTTTCGAAATGACTTAAGCTCTTGGAATACAATATATTATTTATTTTGAGTTGTCTGCACAATTTTGAAAAGAAAATTGAGAGTTGGTAGATGTCTTGAATAACTGACGTTCGAAAATTTTGAAAATTTTCCACATTGGCCTTGTCGTGGTACATTAACCTACTTGTACTAGGTAGTATGCAAGGCGAATTCATACCAAGTAAACTCCACAATACAACAAATACAACCCTCAGATTGCACAATGGTAGAAACAACAACAGAATAAAAGTAGAATGCAAAGGAAAATATTTACACATAAAAAATAAATGAAAAGTTTTCGCCTACCCAGATAACTGTTATGAATTCGCCTTAGTAATAGTGCTAATAGCCAAGGCGAATTTATGCCAGCCAAGCTCACCAAGTGCAACAAATACAACTCTCTCATTGCACAATGCTGCAACAACAACAGAATAAAACAAGTAATCACAACAAATGAGCAAATAATCACAACATGTGAAATGAAAATTGTCACATTGAGCAAAGAAGAACTTTAGAAAAGAAGCTATCAGCTGTGCTGTCAATTGCACCTGTTTTAAATTCGCCTTGGGTAGCACATATGAGTTCTCTTATTTCAGTCCAAACGTTTTCTTCTCCTAACGTATAAATGAAAAAAAAGTGAAATAAAATAAAAGATACTACTATTAGGTTGGTGAAAAAGCAATTTCGGTTTTTTCCCCAGCACAGCAAATAAATTTATTCATTTTACACTTCGGTCACAGCCAGACAAAGAAAATGTCAAATAATATATTTCTAATGAAGTATTAAAGATAATAAACTTTTAAATTTGTTTTTCATTTATATTATTGTAAATTATATATTGTTTTATCGGACCAAACTGCAGGAACGAAGACACATTTTCAAATAAAATCCCGGTTAAAAAATATTAACAATTTTTTAACACTTTCACTATTATAGAAAGCCAGATAAAGGATAATTACGTACCGCCGCCCTTAGATAATTGGGGTGATACCCTTGCCTCTAAACCTATCCAGTCAGTTTTTCTTAAGTCTGGTTGTATTAGATGCAGAGCAATCCACACTCTCACTGTTATAGTCCGCAAGATATACGATAATTAGGAATTCCGACAAATCATATCCAGTCAGTTTTTCTTGGGACTACCTGTTCTGGATTCAGAATAACCCACACAAATTTTGAACACTCTCACTGTTATTGTTAATTAGAAATTCCCCCTAGTCCTATCCAGTCAGTTATTCTCGGGATTGCATGCATTGGATGCAGATTAACCCACACAAATTTTGAACACTCTCACTATCATGATCACCCAAACTTACAATAATTAAGTATTACTTTGTATGGGAGTTTCTGCCCCTGCCTTTAGTCATATTTAGACAGTTTTCCTTGCGACTAAGAAATACCTGGGTATGGGGTGACAGCGTTCCCCCTGCTCCTATCCAGTCAGTTTTTCTTAGAACAACGTGCATGGGAACGCTAGTATTCAGCCAGATATACCATAATATTGCATTGCTTTGTATGGGAAGTACCCTCTCCTGGTCCTGGTAAATGTGTCCTTTGAAACAAAAACTGAAATGAAAATGCTCAGTGTATATACATGGCTATTCTTATGAGATTGATGCAGATATTTTAAAACGTGTACAAGAACTATTTGTGGAAAGCAATGATTAGCGTTTAGCAGGCGTAATATTGCTGCAAGAATCAAAGAAACTGCATACGGTCAATAGTTCGTTCTTACTTTGTATTGAATAGAATTAATTTCTTTTTTAACACTGAGTTGAATTGAAATTTCCTCACAAATTGAATAGTTAATTAACTATAAACATTTGATTAATGCAAATTTGGTTAGACAACATTAACACACATTGTATAACACACCATTAAAGTCAAATCACGAGGCGGGGGGTTTGTGAGTCCACTAATGTTCTTATTACCGAATGTCAAAGTGTGTATGCTTGTGTTGTGGTCATTAATTAAGTCAATTTAAATTTTGGAGGTCATTATTAAAAAGTTACGTTCTAAATATTTGATTATGACAACAACTAAAATACAACGAAGAATATTACTAGTACATCTTGTTAGTTAGTTGGCTTAATTTAAGACACATGCCGCAAGCAATAAACCTGTCTTAAACCAAAGACAAACAAAAAACCTCAAAAACTCAAACCATTAATGGTCAACAATCAACGAGTTGAAATAAAAATATATATTAAAAAATAAGCAACCTAATTTTCAGAAACTTTATTCTAACGTTTTATGCGCTTGTTACGCTTTTGTGATTTTAAAAATAATACTCTTAGCTCCCCCAACAAATGGCAGCAGCACGAGCAGCAATAAAGGAAACGTTACAAATGCCACGTACTTACTCTGCCATTAACTGACCCTGACTATTCCTATGGTTTTTCCCACATGCTTAAGTTAATTATTTGTATTTATACATATAAGTAAGACGAAATATGAATTGTATGAACATGTACATATGTACATGTGTATTATTATTTTTTTAATTTTTTCTTACGTCATATGTACTAAATATTCCCAGTGCGGCTCTTCTTAGCACATGTTTCCGTATAGTGTAATACAACGTAATACAACAAACGAATTTTTAGTGCTTTAATTGATTTTATTTCGAACGACCTTGATTTCTTAATCCAGAATAATTTTTTTTCAATACACATTTTTAAAAAATCGTTTACATATAGGGAAGGTATTCATTCCAAACTAACCAAGGAGCATGGTCCCAATTGGAATAAACGAATGATCGAATATTGAAATACCTTTTTTTAAATAATTCTATAAATCTGTTCAACTTTCGCAAGTTTCAAGTTTCAAAAGTTACAAAAACTACAAACAGAAATAGACAACAAGGAATGTAATGGAATTCAATTTTAAAAATACAATTTTAATGTGCCAAAAAATTTCATTTTAGTTTCATTTTGTTAATACATTTTTGCAATAATTTTTTTCAAAATTCTTTTCAAAATATTTGAAATTTTGTCTGCTGTGCTTTATTCACGATTACTTCAAAAGTTATTTTTGAGTTCCACATTTCGAAAACATCTACATCACATATTTGAATTGTTTAAAAAAATTTTAACTATTCCTCGCCAACTTTTCATTTCGGTTTGTGCAATATTGGGTTTATGAGAAATGAGAAATTTACTTACGAGAATTTTTTCACTCCTGTCAAAATTTAATTTCAAGAGGAAATAAAAAAAAGAATTTCGTATGATCATTAAGCTCATCACTTAAAGCAAAGCAGAGCTTAATAAATACTATGGGAATACCGCACCATTAATTTCAATAGTAAAAAAGTAGCAGTACAAGCATGGAAGTTGACATATACATATTCTGAACGCCCAGTTGAAGTCTCTACACCCTAAACAATTTAAAAAATAATGATATGGTGTTGGTAGATTGAAAGTGCGAAAGATTGTGGAAGGCATACACATATCACAACGCTTAGTGGTTTCAATGTTTGAAAGATCACTTGGTTATAAGAAAGCTTTCCATAAGATGGATGCTGCATTTGTTTGGCATTGTTCAAACGCAATATTTACGAGTTTTTGCTCCGTTTCGTAATCGTAAAGGAAACGTGAATCCCCCTCAATACAACAGAGATCAAACAGCTGTCAAAATAGTGGATTTCTTGTGGTGGTGGAATTTTTCTAGCAGATCAATGCCATTGTGCACACATGTGCAGTTTCTATGGCTAATTCCATGAATTAGACCACGAATTGTTCCCTCATCTGCCCTATTCTCCGAATTTAGCCTCGTGTGAATATTTCTTGATTCCAAAGCTGAATAAGGACACTAAGTTGAAAAATAAAACTTGTAATTTATTTAAAAAAAAAAAATGTCACAGACTTATTGACCAGCCCTCGTAGTATCTAAAACTTTATCATGATATACAAAGTTAAATGCTGCAGGTATGTATTACGAGCTTGTTTTTACAAGCGACTAAGGATTCTTAAGAGTTTTTAAATGATGCAAATTTAAATACCGTGAATATTTAATGCAGGGCAGTTGGTTGCATTGACCTTTAAGGCATATAATAAATTGCAATCGAATCAAATTTCGTAGATCATCCATGTAAAGGCAGTAAGACAAATAAAACTAAACGTAACATTAGCATATTAAATGTAAAAGGAAAATAGATGCATATGGTCTATAGTTGAGGAAAATGAGAACAACTCAACAACGCAAATTAAAAATACCGATGGGGCGCATATAAAAAAAGACACGTTTACTCAAACATTCAACATGTATACACGTAAATAATTATGTACTTACGTAATGGGAATGAATGTTAACTGCTGGTTAATACATATTCTCAAATAATAAAATTTCGAACCTCTGAATTAGTTGTCACCCCTAAAAAAAATACGATCTACATGCAATTAAATTGAAGTTATAAAATCTATAAAAGAACAGGCCCATAATGAACTCAATATTTATGTAGTTTACATTTCCAAATGCCATTAAATATTTAAATACTTGTGCGTCAGGGGCAACAAAGTCAATTTAAAACTTTTCTACTTCGAAAACAAAAAGCATACGAGTACACACATCCTAACACATACAGTGAAGCTAAAGACCATTATAAACGGAAACCGGCGCTAAAGGAAAAAAAATTTTGACTGGCAGTAATTAAGACTGCCAGCCATTGTTTTGTCGACAAACATTTTTACAATCGAAAGTGTCACATTTCTCAACTGCCACACACATTCCCAGTTCCACTCAGTGGATGTAAAGTAATATACTCACAAAAATTTATGTACATATATGTACATGTATATGTTCTTTGTACACAGATACGTTGTATGTTGAAATGTTTGTGTTGCGCAAACACACTCTGCCAAACAATCAACAATATTTTAGAGATATTCATAAGAGGAAAACTTCTTTTATGGAAAACATAATTAGAAGTAAAGGAAAATATTGTGTGTGTATGTATGTATGTATGAGTGTGTTGTTTTGATTGTTTTATATGACGGATGATTTGACAGTTTTTCTTTGTTTTGGACTTATTTTGATTTGCTAAAGTTTGCAAATCTCTTTTTATATGACCTTAACGCAACTGAATCTATTTTGAGAATCTTGAAGGATAGATAGCAAATTGATAGTCAGAAGGAGAGGTAAGTTCGAGTTAGGTTGACAGGGTACCCTCCATCGATCCTATGAGGAGCATAGGGCCTCATCATATATGTTGTTTGAAGTTTCGTTAATCATTCCATCTCGGATTAGCAAATGATTAGTCTGCTACATCCTAGTCTGATGACGGGGCCCCCATCTAAGCCAACAGACTGGCTGAGTGTAGGACACATTTAAATAGGATAAGAACAGACGTCCGCTTGCAACCGTCCCAACTAGGATAATTAGACGATGGAGATGCCTCTCAAAATTCGCCAATGTTTGACGGGTGTCAAGAACATCGCCCAAAGACCACCACATTGAGGTTTGTGAGTCGACTTGAAGTGTAATTGATAAGGATCACTCTGGATTCACCAAATAGAACCAATCCTGGCCCCCCATGGAACGCGATGTCGGACTCAAATTAAAATGGTATCGTTGGAATTTCTCTCTTTAAGTAACTAATTTAAGTTGCAAGCCTCTTTTTGTTGCAAAAACCAGCAAAGCTCGAAAATGTCCTTTATTCTCTAGCATCCTGAGAACGGATGTATCGATTTTTGCATATGTATATATATTTATTAGTAGAGAAGGCAACTTTTTGAGCACACCACAGAAATAGTGCCTCAAGACAGTATATTAGGTCGAATCTTGTATTTGATATATGCCTGTGACATGGCAATAAGCAGTTTGCTGATGATACAGCTTTTTTTAACATCCACGAAAACGCACAAGAAGCTTCGTTCAAGTTGCAGGAATATATTTCAATATTGGAATAATGGTTAAAAACATAGAGAATAAAAGTGAACATGCAAATTAATGGTGAATCAATATTGCATTACAATACAGTCAAATACCTCGCCATTCACCTTGATCGCCGCTTAACATGGAAATCGCTTATAGTCTCTAAATTTATACAAATGGAATTAAAGGATGCTTAAAATAATTGACTCATGGGGAGAAATTCAACATTAAGTTTTGATTGTATATTTCAGCTATATAAAAGCGATATTTAACCCAATATGATGCTATAGAATTAAGTTGTGGTGCACCGCCTCAACATCCAATATGGAAAAAATTCAAAGGCTTCAAGATAAAATTCTGTGCAAAATTGCAGCCGCCTCCTGGTATGTTAAAAATGCACGCATTCATCAAGATCTAGATGTTCCTTTGCTTAAAACAATGGCTTCAAAACACGTCACAACACACGTAAATAAAGTAGAGCATCATCTAAACCCCCTACAAAGCAATATTCTACATTACAGAGGCCACATCCGGTTGAGGAGGAAAACTCTTGCTCTTAACCGAACACGACAAATGTAAAGACAACACGGAAGAAAACGTTGAAAATAGCGTTTTTTGTCTAGCATTGTCAGGGCTTAAATAAATAATAATTCAGATTTAAGAATTCTTATTGTTAGTTCATTTAAATTGAAGATTCAATAAATAAAACTAGTGCTAAAAAATTAAGCTTAAGGGCTTAAGTTAAATTTTCTTTTTAAATATTTTGCATAAATCTTTTAAATCTTGTCTTGCTATAAAACACAATTAATGTAATGAACTCCAGCATGTCGTTGTTTAATTCTGTTCAAATAATGATTATTTGACTTGATTTATGCTTCTGGAGAAACGTCAAATATAAAATCTGTAAATGAAATAATTTTTTTTTTTGTTTTGTTTGTTACTCTCTTCACATTTCTTTTTATCTGGGACGGAAACAGAAACATAACGAAATCTTAATACAAAATTTTTTCATTATTTTTATGTTGTTTTAATGTTGCTCCTCAATTTTGTGATGAACATAATTTCCATTCATACGACAACTGACTACTTATTCATACTGTGATTGACGTATATACATTAAGATATGGTCGTACATACATACATACATACATACTAATGTCTGTTCACACACATCGAACATGCTGCAGTTACATTTCTTTATTTCTTTTTTTTAATTTTTAATTTCTTGTATCTCAATTCTTGTGAAAACATTTTTGTTGTTTGAGTTTTTATTTTATTTCATTTTATTTTTTATCTTTATCAAAAATGTAAGTGCGTTGTACGAATATATTTTTGAATGTATCTGTTTCTATTTTTTTATTACTTCTGCCTTTTTGAACGATTTGTTATGCTTTTTAAAACAATTCATTTTTTTTTTTGCTTCTTTAAAGTATTTTCTTTCTTGTCTTTTCTCTTTTCGTATTGCAATAGCGAATTTCTAGTTTTCTTTTTCATTATGCCATCATTGAATTTTTTTTCCATTTGTAGCCTGGATAAACTAGAAAATGAAAAAAAAACACGAACAATGTAACAAAAATGAAACGAAGCGCGAGCAAAGACTGGAGATTGATGTAATTATGTCATTTTTCTTTAATGTTGATTAACGTGAGAAGTAAGGAAATAGTTGGATATCACCTCGTCCGTCTGCACCACCAACAAACAAATCCATCCATCCTCTTGGCACAATGTTGCAGGAAGTCCATATATACGGATTAAATTTAATTGAAGCTTGCTTAAATATTTAATAAGACACTGACTATCGCATAGCGTATTATTTAAATAATAAAACAAATGTTTGGCGATTTAGAGGAAAAGCAAAATCGTTCACTATTAATAGACGCTAAAAATAGAAACGACAATATACAAACAGATCGAGAATTAACTGCCAAAAAAAAACGTAAGCAAAAAACACAAAATTTTAAAAGAAAGAGTTTTTATTAACTGACTTTTCATGGCTGTAGAACGATTTAATGTGATCCTCAATAATCGCTTGCTAGACATATGCTCTCATTACATCTATAATATCCAATAGTGCTCTTTTTTCCTACTTCAAAGTTATGAAAATCTAGATCAAATTAAAAAAATACGAGGGTGACTCTTTGAATAACACAAAAGCTTCTACATAAAAAATCATTTTGTCTTGCAACATAGTCTCCTTGCTTTGAGCTTTATACACTTTGCGCAAAGTTTCTGCATTTTTTTTCCTTTCCAAAAAATGAGAATTGTCGAGGTCATCAAAATTCGTAATTGTTTGTAAGATGAGTTCATGATTGTAGTCAAATCTCTTCCGCTGAGCCATTTCATTCGGTTTGGAAACAAGACATAGTCACTCGATGCTAAATCCAGAGCATAAGTTGAATGAGAGAGCAATTCGTAGCCTAGTTCGTTGAATTTTACCATGTAAACTTTTTTAATTCTCAATAAATTCAACCGATAAATTAATATAATATTCGCCATTGATTATTCGACCCTTTTCAAGGTAATCAATGTGGATTATACTGCATGCATCACATTGGCTTACAAACCCATCTTGGCATTCTTTGACTACAATTTACCTAGAGAAACCCACTATTTTGAGTGCTGTTTGGACTCTGATGTACACGTTTCCTCCACGATTACGAAACGGCACAATAACTCGTCCATATTGCGGTCGAGCAACGACAAACACTCGTATGTTGCGTTTGTGGGTCAATTGTGACCAAACGTGGCAAACATAATACAGAAAGCTTACTCATACCCAGGAGGGTCATTCACAATCTCTTGCCGATCGGCCAGTACTATATCGAGAATTTTTCAATTGTTTGTGGTGTAGAGATCTCATCTAAGCGTCCAGAACGTTCGGCTTCTTTCGTGTTTATACGTGCACAAATTAATTAAAATTGATGCTGTATAACTCCCATAGTGTTTGTCAAGCTCCGTCTTGCTTTTGGTGATGATTTTCTTTCGCAAAAAAATAATTCTTAATGAGCACCCGAAATTCACTTTTTTCCATTTTCTAGTCAAACGAAGCAGTGGCTGCCATACACAAATTAAATGACACAGCTTGTTAAAACTTTGTCAGTAGCCAACCAACAGATGCCTCTCGGCAGGAACAGTATTGCATTATCAGTTAAGGGGCGAAGTCTATATAAAAGTTGTTGAGGAAAGAGCTAATCTTGATTTGTTTGCGTGAAATCGGTGAATTTCAATGGCTTTTTAAACTGTTTCTCTCCCAAAACTTCAACTTTCAGGAGTACTTTCTGTATACATCAATTCAGTATCGTTTTCGAGGTGGCAAATACGTAGAATAACAAACATATCATAATGAAATCTTATTCCTCAGTCGATTTAAATTAAATATCAATAAGAAATTATATGATGTTGAAAATAAATTTAATTTATAATGATGATTTTCATATACAGTGAAATATAAAATAAACTATAGAAAGAATAGCATTTAAAGTACTTCCAAGAAATCGCCTTTTCATAGCATTCTTAAATATGACTTTAGATCCAATAAATAGATTCAAAAAAAAGAGAACATATTGCAATGTCAAGCCTATTTTAAAATTATTGGAAGATTCAGAATTTTCATTGCTTCTGGATCACAAATTGTGGATCTCATGGATTTCCTTGGAAGTTTATTTTGTACCGAGTTCTTTTAAATAAACGTCAAATTGAAATGGATAGTTTTGCAGCTGATATTTAATGCCATTTTTTTTAAATTATAAAAAAGATACGTGCTACGTTTAAGTTGATAAGAGCAGCAACAATGTGGCTAAATTCTATAATGATAAATGAGAAAAAACCCTAATGAATTGACATTCGTGTTGTTGCTATATTGACCACAATTGTTTCCTCTCAAAAACTATGATTTACTAAGGGGAGTCTTCATGCTTTTTTTTTTTTGAAATGTTCTGGAGAGTCTTTTCAATATATCTAAGCATAATTATTTCTCTGTTATGCCCATGTTAAATTGCCATATTCGGACCAACTGCTTATAAATACAAATTTGACATATTTGCAAATTATTTAAAAGTCGTACCCCATTGTGTAATACACTGAAAAAATTTTATTGCTTCTTTATATTTATCGTTTCTTTTTGAAAATTATAAAAATCTTAACTTTATTTAGTAAAAAACCAAATATACAGACAAATTCTAAGCCCGGAGTTTTCAATATATCCTGTCATTGTCAGCAGATCAACAAAATCATAAAGAAATATTTGTGGCAACACATTCGCTTCGTAACAGAAGAAAAAAATATGGAAAGGAAAAATGATTATGTATGATCGGTGTCAATTACAAATATATGTACATACATATATTTATATTTATAATAGTTCATGGGTGTAGCTAGAGAGTTTTCTAGGAAGGAAGGGGCTTCAGCGTTGAAGAATTTTTCTATTTGGGAAGTTTACATAATTTTTGAGAAATTTCTTATAAAAAAATATATTATAGGGACGGCTAAATTCTTCTGAACGCGACTTAGCAACTCTTAGATAAGCCTAGGCACGTCTATGTAATCGCTAGTTGTAATCCCGTTTGCAAATATGTTTGTACATCGATTTAAAATTTAATTTAAATTAATTTATATGCCCATAATACGCTGCTCATTTAAAGATTTTTTTTATTTCATCTCTATTTGCTGTTATATGTCCGAATATATTTAAGTATCTTATAAAGGGTTATTTTTTAAGAGTTTTTTGATTTGATAAAAAGAAATATGAAATTTACAGAAATGTACGAAATTTGTATTTGGTTCGATAGAACGATTTACATATATAATTCAATGCGGCTACGCTTCAAATTGTTCATACGCTAGGTCCAATTTTGGCATACTCTTTCCAACATATCGGCCAATATCTCACGAATAAATTCAATATTGGGTTCCAGTGTGTCAACCGTTGCGGGCTTGTCCCTACAGGACATATAACCCCACAAAAATTGTCTAAAGGCGGTAAGTCGCATGATATAGGCCCCAAACGTGAAACAAACTCTTCACCGAACTCGCCTCTCAATTGATCCATTGTTTCACATGCTGTGTGGCATGTGGCACCATCTTGTTGAAACTACATGTCAACCAAGTCCAACTGTTCTATTTTGGACAAAAACAATTTTGTTATCATCGCTCGCCATTCATAATAACGTTCCTGCCTTCGTCGTCTTTAAAAAAAATACGGTACAATGATGCCACCGGACCATAATCCACACCAAACATTGCATTTTTCGGGATGCATTGGCAGTTGTTGCTGCTCGTCACACCAAATACGGCAATTTTGTTTGTTCACGTACCCATTCAACCAGAAACGAGCTTCGTCGCTGATAACAATTTTCCGAGCATTTATTTTAATAATAAAATTCAAAGTCGATTCATGGTTAAATTACAGAACAAATTGAACAATAACATTTTAAACGAAAACATCTGAGCTGCCAAAAACTGTGTTGCCAAAAAGAAAGTTTCTAAAACTCACCCTTTAGTATTAAAACTTTGTATACTTTTAGTATCTTCGTGGTAAAAATGTGTTAAAGTAGAAGAGTATCTTTCGTGTAACTTTATTTTTTTATTCTTTTTTATATATATATATATATATATATATATATATATATATATATATATATATATATATATATATTTTTTTTTTTTTTTTTTTTTTTTTTGCTTAAAATTGTTTTTCTTTTATTCCAACCTCTATTTATTTCTACTGCATCTAAAGAATTATTTTCTTTTTTACTTTTTGCAATCATTTTTTATGTGTTTAAAGTTGATTTTATAGTTCTGGTTCGTTGTTATATTTTTTTGCTTTGTTTCTTTCCTCAGTCGAGTTTAATATTGCAACTCAGGCATGGAGACGTGCTTAAATGCAAATTAAACAATACAAAAAAAAAATTGCCAAGTGCGGTAATTATATATACGAAATTGTATTCAAAGTAATTTCTTTTAATATGGGAATTAAATTGTAAACTTTAATATGATGAGGAAAAAAATTAAATTTAAGGACTTGCGATTGATTAGTGGGCTTCATATATTCCCACGAAGTGGAATCAAGATCTGAGCTATTTCAATGGCTAAGAGAGCATCAACATTTGTGCTAAAAAATTATTAAGTAAAAGGAAGAAATGTTTAAGAATCTATTTGGTGGCGCTGTACTAGATATTAGTGCATTAGGGGCCATACAGGGTAATAAACGGTCTGGCGTTACGGCTGCTTGATGAAAATTTATTCTACTAGAACTTATATTCTGCCTCTACCAAGAGTTATGACTCAGTGGAAGAGCTTTCCCTACCTTGGAAATATTTGAAAGGAGTTAGGCAGACAAAACGCTATGATGGGAAAGAAGAAGGTTCTGTGAATCTGCCAGGGTCTGAAATGCATTGAAGGAATTTCATAGAATATGAAAGAATATATTCCCTTAAAAAGGGTGTATAAAAATTACCTAAAACACAACCTTCAAGGCCTCATATTAATGCCCAGTACAACAAGAGCTTCCAAAAAGCTTGTCGGTGCTTCAGAGATTGGGACAATTCCAGCAGGATTGTCTTTACAAAATATTTTCTCTTAAGCATTAATTATTCAATTCAAAACTTCGAAGCTGTCTTCAATACATTGAGAAATTATTTTTTTTTATATTCTTTAAATTGAACTGCATAATTTGTTGGCCCATTGGACATAATTTTTCTTTATTGGCTCCAGCTTAAATCTCTCAGCCTCTATTAGCAAATGATGTTCATAAATTTTCATTATGATTCATGATTAAAAATAAAAAGGAAAGCGAATTTGACTACAAACTGGGGGAACATGCACACCTTATCACCATACCATCTGAGTTTACCACTTGGGTAGGTTTTTTGGAAGTAGAATTAAGATTTTAACTAAGATTTTACTGGAAGAAGAATACGAGAAGTGTTTAATCTTCATCACTTATAATTTCGAGTTATTAACGGAGTTTGTCTACTCTGCCAAAAAAAAAAAAAAAAAACAATCCTCTAATTATTATATCTTCTGGATTAATTTTTTGTCAGTACTAGAAACTGTAGGAAGTATATTTTATAGTCATAACAGAGGCAACAGCTGAGTGTTGCCGCTTTAGAATTTTTATTTGTGCCGGTCCATGCATTCATCAATATATTAATCATGAATCATATTAAAATATTTTAGAAACCTCATTCCCTAGTGGAATCCGATGAGATAAGAGCTCGAGCTCATAAAGAAATATTAGGTAAAAATAAATAATAAAATTATTTTTTTAAGCTTAAGCAATGAAAATGTCATACCTAGAGAATGACTTTAGTTTGTCTTTACACTGGACAGCAAAGAAAACAAAGGTAGTTGCTTTTATATATATATATATATATATATATATATATATATATATATATATATATATATATATATATATATATATATATATATATATATATATATATATATATATATATTTAGTCCATAACAAGTTAAAAAATAATTACTTATAGCCAAAGTAAGAGCAAACTGTCCTTTAGTGAATTTAAAAAAAAAAATTAAAAAAATTAAAGTTTAAAAATTTTCTTGATTAGTATGAACCTGGTCATTGATTTAATACCAACCAAAAAAAAAAAAAAAAAAAAAAAAAAAAAAAAAACACAAAATTCAAATTTTAATTGAGAAAAAATTTACTTCAGCTTCAATTCAATCTAGGAGTTTCAAAAAAATTGGTTCATTGTACAGCCTTGTCTTTTTTTATAACCAATCAATATCATCATCATTCAAATTAATAACTTTCAAAACGAAACAAACAGCAATACTATTTAATATTAAGTCTATTTAAAATAAACAACAACAACATCATTAGTAACAACAAACGAAAACAAAAATGGCTGCAAAAACAGATGCCACAGTAGCAACAAAGTTAATAATAAAAGTGAAAATTAAAATAGACGTAAAAAGTTAACAAACGCACAAGATCAAGGTAAATAATAAATTAAGTCGAATTCATAACAATAATAATAAAAACAACAACAACAAAAACGCAACTAAACAATTATTTTTTTTTTTTCTTTTCATGTGCACATTTAACACAATATTGTTTACTTAAATGAAATAATAAGATATTGAAGCAAATAATGATAAAGTTGATAAGACGGAATAAAAATATTCAAATTATCAAATTAATAATTATTGACAGTAAAGCTTTCGAACAATCTTTAAGTAAAATAAAGATTATGAAATTTCGCTTCCAACTAAAATACGATGATTTGTACAAATGGTAAATGTTACAATTTAAATTGTAATCTTACAACAAAGAAATTTAGAAAAAAGTTAAATTTTCTATTAGTTTTTAATGAAAGTTTCACTCGCTTTGTTTAGTATAACGATACGACTTACAGTGGCCTCAGTTGCTTAACAATAAGCAACAGATTTATTATCCACACACAATCTCTTAAAATTGGAGTGGCATTATTGCACAACCCTTTATACCAGTAGAGTTTGAATGAAATGAAAAGCTTGCTTCTACATATATACTTGTTCGCTTATAGGAATATTCAAATAATGTTTGAAGTCGTTTAGCTTATTCTAAAATTTAGCACAGTGGGGCAGAAATGAAATATTTCCGAAATAAATAAGAAAAAACTCACAAAAAAGTATTCGGATTTAAGCTTTAATAATCAGTTTCCCGGGAGTCTTGGGAGCGTCGCAGTAGGGTCCTAAAATACGGTCCTATTAATATGATTATTTTTTTAGAAACTTGCCTATTTGCTTTGTTTTCATTGAAGGCCACATGGATATGGCCTTCATAACATGAACTAATGCCATACAAAGAAACCCAATAGTGTTGGAGTACATGATCACGTCATCCAACTTCGATCATTGATGTACAGTATGCGACAAAACATATGCACGAACTTGTACTTCCTAACATGTATCCTCATAACATAGAAAAGCTCACTTAAATTTTAATTTTTTTTGTAATTTTATAACAATAATAGGTTCGTTTTACTAACACAAGGCAGAAACAAAACAAAAAAACAAATTTCACGGTAGAAATTTATATTAAATTTACAAAACCGCTATTTTGAATGCGACAAAACAAAAGCACGAAATAGTTAATATTTATGTTCTTCATCACTTTTAAGCAAATTACCAACAACAAAAACCGTTATATTACAAAAATAATTTTTTCAACTTTATAAGAAAAATTATGAAAAATGTTCACGTGTTTTTAGTGATTCCAAAGCTTTTAACGTCAATTGATCATATTTTGCAATATAAGAAAAAAGAAAAATGGCTAACGGCAAATATTCTGTGCAATTAAAAGAAAATATAATACATGATTATTATAATGGTGAATCCGTGACATCAATTGCAAATAAATTTAGAATTCATCACAGCGTAATTTCGCGTATTATAAGCCGTTTTCGTACAACAGGATCTTTGACAACCATACATAGAGGTGGTAGACCTCGGAAAACCAGCAATCGGGACGACCAGGCGATAATCCGTTTAATAAAAAAGGATCCCTTTATTTCAGCTAGGTCTATCGGGAACCAATTAAAATTAAATGTTTCAATTAGATCCATCCAAAGACGATCTGTTGAAGGTGGATTAAAAACATTTCGCAGTGCAAAAAAACCATTTATTTCTGCCAAAAACAGAAGAGCCAGAATTGAATTTGCAAAGGAGCACATAAACTGGACTGCGACCCAATGGAAAACCGTACTCTTCTCCGATGAGTCCAAGTTTAATATAAAAAGTTCTGACGGATTTAGGCTCGTACGCAGACCAAAAGGACAACGCCTTAATCCTCGGTATACTAGAGGTACGGTAAAACATGGAGGAGGAAATGTTTTAGTCTGGGGATGCTTTTCTGGTCATGGCATCGGGCCAATACATAAAATAAATGGCATAATGGATCGTTTCGTCTACAAGGATATCCTGGAAAATATAATGCTACCACATGCAGAAGAGGAAATGCCGCTTAAGTGGAGATATCAACAGGACAACGATCCAAAACACACAGCTAAATGTGTAAAGGAGTGGTTTAAAAACAATAAAATCAACGTTTTGAAATGGCCAGCACAATCGCCTGATCTCAATCCCATAGAAAATCTATGGGATATAGTAGATCGCAAAATATCCCGCGATGATTGCAGAAATGCGGCCGAACTTTTTCGACAAGTGGAAATTGCATGGAATGAAATTTCTGGTGAAATTTTATCGAGTCTAATCGAGTCCATGCCACGGAGATGTAGAGAAGTTTTAAAAAATAAAGGTTACGCCACTAAATATTAGTAAAATTATTATTTATAGTGAATTTCTTCAAGAAGTGCTTATGTTTTGTCGCATAAAAAACGCTGTACTCAGCGTATAATATGAATTTTTTTGAGTGTAATAGGAATTTTTTCTTGTGTTTTTAATTTTTTTTGTAAATTTAATTTATTAGTTTTGTAAATAAATAAAATAATTACAAATCCAAATGCGTTTGACTTAGTTCTTGGGACATATTGCATTAATCAGTAGTTCGTGCATATGTTTTGTCGCACACTGTAGTTGCCAGAAATATGCTGTAGCTTCAGGCAGAAAAAACTCGGCTGTCGTAACGCCATATTTAGCAATTTTTATCGATAAGCTCTAATCGATAATTTGGATGAATTGATAGAATTGATATTTGACGCTGTGTATTTTCTTTCAGTCTAGTAGCTTCGAATGTGTCCAATACAACAAAAAAATTACTTCGCTAAATTCCCGAGATTATGATATGAAAGTAGTTGTTTGCTTTCACAGGATGTTCTCTTTTCTGAAGCTTTGTTCATCAATCTTGAAGCCACTTTTTTATTGTTTTTTTCTTTCTTTCTTTCTTTGTCAACGACCACTGTTGCTCCAGATATCCTTTCTTCCTTTTTATATGAATAAAACCAGCGTAAAACGTTTTCACTTCGGCATAAATCAAACTTACGACCTTCGACTATTTATATTCTACTAGAGCACTGAAAACCTATTTAAAGAAATATTTAGAAATATTTTGTATAAAAAATCCTCTTATTTTTCAACAATAGTCTACTTTGACATCCATATACTTTGTCCAACTTTTCTCCTAGTTTTTGATCCCTTCCATCATCCGCCGAGGTATTACTTCAGGTTTAGAATAAAAGAAATAATTATTCCTGCCTTAACTCGGAAAATATGCTGGATGAGGCAGCAATTTGCGGCCTAATTCATGGAGTTTGTCATGCTGTCGTTTTCTTTATATCAGATCCTCACTAAAACGACCCAATAAGTTAATATAATAATCGCCATTAATTGCTTTACCCTTCCGTAGGTATTAATGTGGTTTATACCCCGTGCATCCCAAAAAACGATCGGCATGACTTATTGGTTAGCAAAACCACCGTGACCATCTTTAGGTCTCTGGTGATCCACGTTTCGAGCATGATTACGAAACGGCGCTAGAACTCTTCCATACTGCGGTCGAACAATGCCAAATAGTCCTGCGTTGCATTTGAGGTCGTTTGTGATCAAACGCCGCACCCATCAGGCAGAAAGCTTGCTCATACCCAGGGGATCATTCAAAATTTTTACATGTCCACCACATTCACTTGGCCTTTCAATCTCCGATCAGCCAACACCATATCGTGAATTTTTGCAATTGTTTCGGTTGTAGAGGCCTCAACTACGGCCTCACTTTTTTACCATTAAGTTGAGAATTCCGATTCTATTTATCAATCTTAGCCTTGGTTGCAATGATGGTTCCTGCTCCACAAAAAGTGATGCTTAATGAGCACACGAAAATTACTTTTTTCTAATTTGTTCTCTAATCACGCGGCAGTCTGCTATCAATGGTCGTCAAACACAAACTAATTGAAGCAGCTTCTTCAAATTTGGGCAAGAGTCAATTAACAGCTGGCTGTTGACAGGAGCAGTGTTGCCGTAACATTTAGGAGGCAGGAAGTTCAATACGTCACGGATTTATTGATTCACCCTCGTATAAATAAAATTAGTTAAAACTCAAGAATAGCAGCGCATTTCTTTTTTTTACTAATACCATGATATTGCCAATTTTAAAGCAGTTTATGATTTTTTCCCCTCATTTACTATAAATAAGTTTTTGAAGTTCCCTTAATATTTATATGATGAAACAGCTGGAAGGGGTAGAAGAGTTGCGGTCCTTTATACGATCTTTTATTTGAAGTGAAAAAGACACAATCCCTATTATTATGATTGTCGACGTCGACGTCACACCAAGTCGATGGATCGTCATCGAGAACTATTAAATATTATTGATGGATATTACTACTATTATGGCTTATAAAATTACAATTGGCCATCAATGTTACTTAATTATTGCCTACAAGGAGTTCAGAACTGCTTTATTTTTTACTGTCGACTTAATGTGAGGTCGATGTCGACATTCATAATAAGGCGGAATATTTATTGTGACAAAATAATAAGACTTAAAGCAAGTACGAGTATGTTATTTAAATAAATTTGTTGTAGTGATATAAGAAAATTGATATGAATGGACGGACAGACCTTGAAATATATGTATGTATGTACGAGTAAATAAATAGTTCCTGTATTCAAAACTTTTGTACATAAATCTGAGTATTTATGAAATCTCTTTTATTATTTTAGTATCGATTACTTTTTAAAAAGTCCATAATTTATATAGACAGAGTTTGAGTGTGTATGAGTTTTTGATTTAGATCATTTTTGTTATGAATTATTTTTTTATTTGTGTTTTTAAGTTTCAATTTCAATGTTGATAAAAAAAATTTCAAATGTCCATGAACTTAAGAAATAAACTCAACACGAACACTCGTTCAGAAATCACCATAAAAAAGCCCCAAATAAACAATCGAATTAGTGTATCTAAAGAAAGAAAAATACAATCGCAAACAAGTCTACAGACAACAACATAAAAAGAACGAATAAAAGATTCACAAAAACGAATTTAATAAATTTATTTTAAACAAAATAAAACAAAACACAAAAAATAAACTGCTGACGACTAGAGCAACAGCAAAACACAATAAAAACTAACTGTAAATAGCAACACAAAAACACACATATTCATTAAACAACAACAATTAGGGCGTCCAAGCGCCTAATCGATCCAACGAATAATCGCAAACTTCAACGAAATATTTCCTCAAGCATGTAAAAATACACACTATCGTATACAAACTTAATTGGGTAAAAACTTAAGTAAAAAGCTTCCGTTTTAATTTCCGCAACATAAATCGAGAGGACTTGAATACAAAATATATAGAAAAAATATATAGTACACGATTCATCGAACCATCCTCAACAACACAAGAACGCAGAGACTAGACAATTAGTAATGAGAATAGAACGAACACTAACTACTGATGCATGGGGCCTAGATGAAAGAGATGAGGACAATATATACTCGTTCATAGCGAAGAATAACGGATATAAAAAGGATTTAGTGGACAGTATTGCAGGCAAAGGATAGAACAGGGCATAGGGTGATTTTTTTTTGCAACACTGTTTTTGGCAGCTCAGCTGATTTCGTTTAAAATGTTACTTTTCAATTTGTTATATAATTTAACCATGAATCGATTTACAAACGAACAACACTTGCAGATTATTGAATTTTATTACCAAAATTCATGCCCTGTTTAGAAAGTGCATCGTCCATTTTTTTTATCAGAAAATTGTGTTCAGCGACCAAGCTCGTTTGTGGTTCAATGGATACGTGAATAAGAAAAATTGCCGTATTTGCTGTGAAGAGCAGCCAGAAGCATTGCATCCGGCAAAATTTACTGTTTGGTGTGGTTTATGGGCCGGTGGCATCATTGGACCGTAGGCAGAAACGTTACTGTGAATGGCAAACGATACCGGCGAATTCAGTTCTTTTCACGTTTGGGGCCGGTCAATTGGCCATCGGGATAATGATCAAATCCGAAAATCACACTTTATTACTTGGTCCACTTTGACATATACAAATAGGCAAAAACAACATACAAGATAGCAACAATTTGTAGGAAACACAAAGTTAACACAGGATTCAAAACACGAAACAGCTTGAGGCGATTGTTACAGAATAACATGATCGAAACAGACCCTCTGGACAAACAAAACAAAACATTTATTCGATTATTTGTGTAATATGAAAGCCCCATTAATTTGCTTTAAGTGAACACCCTACCAACAACAACACTCATAAGATAAGCCAAAATATTTAAAGCAGAAAGATGAAGTCCAAACAAATTACGAAGGCACTCACAGATACACACGTATACACTCACACGCTACAAACACTTGAATGCGAAAATTCAATAAATTTAACACATATTTGAGTACAACACGTACGATACGAATGAAATCAAAAACTTACTTAAAGTGCGCCACAAAATTATACAGTCACCCAATTTTTTTTTTTTTTTTTTTTTTGTTTATGCAACAGTACGAAATGTATCAAATGAAAAAGACATTAGGGTTCTTAAAGTGTTCAATTGCTCTATTTTTAGCCCAACGTTTAGTAAACAAAATACAGTTGTATCAGACTTTATATGAACAACTTTAGAAGTCTTATGCACCATAAATTATTTTCTAGCTCGCAACTTAAAAGATATCCTCAGAACGAAATGTTTGTCAGATCAGCATGTTTTGGAATTACATGTGCACTATGAACTAGTCTTTCAGAGGCTCTGAATACTGTAATGCACCGTTGACCTACACATAATGGTCATATCTCTCAGTAGTGCAGTGACACTCAAAGCATCATGCGAGAATTTTAAGCACTTTGCCAAAAATTCCTAAAGCAACCTTTTGACTATGTTACTCTCTACAAGGCTTTTGATAGTGTTGGAAAGTTCTAGTTCCCCTCCCGAAGTAAGTGGGGCAAGGGTAACCTCATCGGAAATTATGATGTCAGGATTTATACTAACGATTTAAGGATAAACAGTGGGGAAGGAACCGGCTTCTTGATGATATTCATATAAGTACATCACATCGTCTCTCCGACGGTTGCAGTGTATTTCTGCTATATGCTGGACGATCTTTGCGAAGTATCGGGGTCAAGACTAAATGATCTCTTAAGATACCTCACAGCAACAGGGTGGATCTAGTATTCCCAATCATAGGACTAGTACAGGTTCTATCACGGCACATCTGATGGGTTGTACGGGATCATCTAAACTAAACTTGACGGTTTGCGAGCAGTAAACTATAATGAAAATCAAAGAACTAATCAACCATTCAATATGATTTCACACAGTAGATTCGGAATTACTTCTAACATAGATTAATTCAAAATATGGCATATGGTCAGTGCCTCAAGATATATTTTCACATCTTGTTAGTTAGAGTTCACAATCCCAATTTATTTCCGCCAGTGCGGATTTCACCACATACGAGTATTCATTTCCTTTATCTTTGAGTGGCGTATGGGCATACGAGTACACATGCACAATGTTGTACAGGGTGGCCCCAACGAAACGAGGGAGCTTAAGTGGTCGCCTATAACTTTGTTATTTTAATATGATTTTATTTAATCAAATTATTTTTGAGATTATTGCAAAGAGGACTTGGGATATTGAAAATAGAGAATTTAACTTTAAATACCGACGATCAATTGTTTTAACGCATAAATAGTATCGGCGTTTTTTTAATGTTAGAACTGAATCGTCTGAATTTATGACAAATTCGATTGCGATGTCTGTGACCTTCCTTCACTTGGAAGACCAGTGGAGTGGACCAGTGTGCAGGGATTTCCGAGCGGCAGCTCCGGAAATTAAAAAAAATCATGGAAAAAGTCTTAATAAGAGCGCAACCATGAGAAGCCAAGAGTGAGAGTCACTTACGCGTCGTTATTTTTCACGTCTAAATTACGTAAGCTCGGCATTCACTAATGGAGTGTAATGAAAAGTAAAAAACAAGAGATGTTAGACTATTCAAACCTCCTCGTTTCTTTTACACCACCCATTATGCGTGCTCTTACAAAAAGGTCAACTAAGCGAAGCTAAGAATAAGCGTCACTTACGCAACGTTATTACGCAACGTTATTGTAGACTATTCCAACCTCTTCGATTCTTTTTGGGCCACCCTTAATGAATGCTATTAGCAAGATCGCAAACGAAGCGACGTTATTTTCACGTCTAAATTAATAACGAAAAATCAATTGATTTCAAAATAAAGAAGTTGTAGACTACTAGTATTCTAACGTCATCGTTTCTTTTTGGGCCACCCTTTATGCATGTGTGATAATAACGTGGTCTTGTTGTATTGTACGATAGTGTTGGAAAATAAATATATATTTTGTATTTATAAAACATTTCAATATCTATTGTTATCGCATATTTGTGGTTGACAATTAAATATATGGATTTGTGTGTTCGTTTGTACTAATTAATTTAATTTTAATTTAAGTTCTTCATATTTTCGTGCGGTTGCTAAAGCAATAATTACAGTGTCAAGCGAAACAAGTGGTTTTTGTACGAAATTTATTGATTATATTTAGAATAATTAGATTTATTACTCTAAATGAATTTTATAAAATATATTTTTGGTAGGTAATCGCCATAAAAATATGAATAAAATTTTATAAAATTCTGTAAAAATATTGATATTAAAAATAAATTAAAATTAAATAGTGATTGTGTTATTAAACTTAGAATCTGTGAAATCCGGTATTCACCCACACCCTTTGGGAAAAGATCTAATATTTTTGTGAAATTCTTTCTTAAATGAGGATAGAATACGATATATACTTGTGGACTAGTGCACATTGGCTGCAAAAAAATTAATAATTTTACAGGAAAATTTAACTTTAACAAAACAACAAATTTCTGACGACTGATCCTGATAAAGGAAAACAAAAAAACTTGCATTTTATTTTAATTTTTTAATATTTTAAGTCTAACCTTCATTTTGCAAATTGTTGAGGCGAATGAAAATTTTATATAAGCAATATTTTTGTCGAACATTTTAACCCTGCAGCTATATGCGGTGTGGGTCTTTTTCGTCCCCTTTCTTGAAGAAAGCAAAAAGCTTCCCTTAAATAGCAATGTTTCGCAAATACATTTGTTATAAAAGGTCGAAATGCAACTTGAAAGCCAGAAATAAGGGCAAAACTTTAACTTTAAATAATTGTAAAACCAACTGCGGTTTTTACATTTTAGGTAAAAGGTGTGAACTGTATAAAAAATAATACGAGAAGCATTTTTGTGGAACGTTTCAAACCTCTAACTCTACATTTTAAACCATTTAAATCCTCGATGTATGTTTGCTGGTGTCCCCATTCTTGAAAAAGGGTAAAAGTAACTCTCCTTAAACAGTGATATGCCTGTTTAAAATGTCCTACAAAAATACTTGTCATAAAATTCTACCATGAGTCTTCGACTATATCCCCAGAAATAAGTCAAAAATTAAATATACTTTATTTCGTACTTATTCATATTTGGTGCTATAAAATTGGACTTTAGCAAAAAAGAATTATAATAAAGTTCACAGCAACACTAAAGTATTAATTTATTATGTGATAGTTTCAATCATGTCCTTCAAATGCTTCACCTGAGAAAGTAAAAATATTCTAGTGCGGTTAGCGTTCAAGCCGGGACAAACCAGACTGGGAGAGTTCCTGCAGTTGGGTTCGTTAAGACATATGATCTGCATAAGGTCACAAAATTGGTCCGCTACTTTTCTTTTGCCGGGAAAGTGACACGGCACAGAAGGCCTAAGTTTACAATTCAAGAAGTGAAATTGACTTTTTGGTCAACTCATCGTATAAGCCATTATCTAAGTTGTTCTCAACTTCTCGCTCTGAGTGCAGATGATGGTGAAGTTGGCTGAACTATTTAGTGCCTTGACTACAAAGCAATTTATGACTGAGAGCTGGGGTTCGATCCTTGTTCAGGACAGGTCATTAATATCAAGAGTTTTTCTGATTTACGTTAGTATGGCGTTGCGTTAATTGTTGATTAAGTTATAGCACTGGTTCCTGAACAGTAACGGCAGCGATTGATGCTCTTCTATTACAATGTGTTACATCACAACGACGGTAATGTTAGCAGAAACGTCGGCGTAGTTAAACAATTAATAAAATGGCTACAATATACACTTTAAGAAAGTTAATGCGTCTACTTAACACCTGAAGCGCTGCAACTTTGCTGTAGCAATTGATAAAACGTGGAATAGCAGAGTTGTAAAAAGAGTTTAAGGTGCCTACTTCTCTATCTCTCTTTCTCTCTCTCTCTGTCATTTCATCACCTATCCTCTCTATATTATCCCTTTCAATAAGAAGTAATACCTTAAAAATTTGGCATTAATTGCCTGTGTGTTACTTCTCTTTAAGAAAAGGACTTTGTTTTTAGTTTTACTAATGCGATTTAAATATGTTGGATATTGAAGGCAGTTTAAAGTTCTTCAAATGCCGAAATTTGTGGAAATTTGTTGATTTAACATTTTGTTCTTTAGTATGTAAAATTTTTATTAAAAAGATTCCATACATTACGAAAAAAAACTATTTTGGATTCTAATAACAATTTGCCCCTAAAGAACCATTTTAATCCCAATCACTTTATTTTATTGTTATAATCAAAGGTACGATAAAAAAATCTAAATGTACCATTTTTTTCTTTTTCTCTCTCTGCAATAAGCCATGTGTTTTTAAAATTGACACTGAATAAAATTAAATGAAAGGAGGTGGGGAGGGGGGAAAACAATTGAAAACAATTATTCATCTGTTCAATAATATCAACAATTGAATGACTGTGATTAACATTCAGTCACATCTAACATCAAATCATTGATCTATGCATATATTTATTTATAAATATATCCATCCAATCAAAATCAGCATGCAACAACGAATCATTCATCTCATATACACATACACACCCATACACGTTCATTATTACAATGGAATGAAAACAAGAAAAAATATAAGGAAAAATCTCTAGCATACAAAACAAAATAGAAAAAGATACTCATTCTGCACAATTGTAATGCGATGCTCCCCCTTCCAATAACCAACTCATCATGATACGTATTTTATAAAAAACAACAATCGTCATTTATCTAAAAATAGTGTTGTTGATATATATTATATAGAATTTGAGGCAATTGTTCATCGTAGCTGCTGATGTATTTTATTGTCACAATTATTGGAATGAAAAAAACCATGTATATATATAAAAATATATAATACAAGTACAGTACAACCTGTTGAAGTAAGTGCAACTAAGCCACCGATATGATGAAACCATTAATCATCTAATAAAAATAATTATAAATGGTAAAATAAAGAAGTACAAAATAATAAGTCTTATCGAATTCAGAAAAGCACTGAAAGGAAAAATATTTTTCATTTACTAGCAAATATCCTTTTTAAGGACATATTCTTAAAGTTTTGCGAGTAGTGCTAAAAATGTATGTGTTTATTTAAAGCGCACAAAAACAAATATTTTTAATCATTATTTATGTCAAGATACCCAAATCTAGCCATGATTGATAAAGCAGTGAACGGTTAATGAACCACGCGTAATTGGGGTAATGTTTTCTTGTTTATAGTTTTTACCTTCCTTGAACTTAATAATAATTTATAATTTATGTTGCATCATATTAACAATTACATTGATAACAACACACGTATCTGGCTAAATACAACTGCACAATGGACAAATTGTAGGTGAATAATGTCAACAACAACAACAAAAATGCTGAATAACACTTTAATGTTTGTTATTGACATTGATATGATAAAAATCACTTTGTTCAAATGTTATAAATTTTCCAATGCCACTATTATTATTTCAGTGTTTTCTAAAACTTATAATTATCGATTTGGATTGCTGCATTCAAATTCATTTTGCTGAATATTTGCTTGAGTTCCACAAAAATAATTTCTATTTGCCAGTTAATAAATCTTCTACAATAATTAACATTTTCTATACACGAGGGCAGTTGAATAAGTCCATGACTTTTTAAATGCAACACAAGTTTTTGGATAAAAAAATGATTTTAATTCTCGACATACGTCTCTTCTTTAAGCTTTATCCCTTCCAAAAAATAATAAGATTTGTCGAGGACATCAAAACCGGTAGTTGTTTGTGAGATGATTTCATCCTTGGAGTCAAATATCTTTCCGCCGAGCCACCTCTTACGGTTTGGAAACAAGAAATAGTCACTCGCGGCTAAATCCGACGAAAAGGGTGGACGGGGGAGCAATTCATATAATTTTGCCATGTACAGTACACAAATACAGTATTTTTTTTTTCAAAACTGCATTAAATCGACTTAAGAAGTTGGCATAATATTCGCCACTGATTTTACCCTTTGGAAAATGGTGCATGTGGATTATAACGCTTGCATCAAAAAACAATCAATCCATTGACTTTATTGGCGCCGATTTACTCCAAAAGACTCATTGTTTTGACTGTTGTTGGGTCTCTAATGTCTGATGGCGGATCCACGTTTCGTCCACGATTACGAAACGAAGCAAAAACACGTACATGTTTCAGTTGAACAATGCCAAACGCTCCCGCGAAGTTGTCACACGATTACGTTTGTTATGAATCATGAGCAAAAGCGGCACCCATCTTACGTAAATCTCTCTCATACCCAAGTGATCATTCGAAATTGGAACCACTGAGACACGTGGCTTCGCACAATCTCTCGCACTTTCATTTTCGGAACGGCCAATGCCATATCGTGAATGTTTTTAATTGTTTTTTGCATAGAGACCTCCACTGGGCCCCCAGAATGAATTTCAGTAAACCACTTTTTTACCATTCAAATTGATGCTGCAGAGTCCCTATAGTATTTATCAAGCTTCAATTTAGTTTGAGTGATGGTTTTTTCCGGAAATAATGCTTAATGAGCACAGAAACTACACTTTTCTTCATTTTCTGTAATCACTCGGTAGTCTGCTATCAATGGCTGTCAAAAAAAAAAAAAAAAAAAACTAAACGATGCAGCTTATTAAAATTTTTGACAGGATTCCACTGACAGATGCCTGTTGACAGGAGCAGTTAACAGGCGGGAAATTCACTAAATTACCGACTTAATGGGCTGCGCTCATAACTTCCTTTAAGCTCGAAATGAATAAGAGAGCGTAAGTATGAATAAATAAATAATTAAATTGAAGAAGTAAATAATTATCGAATGATTGAACAAAGTCCTACTAAATGCATTGGAGAGTAAAATACCACATTCCCATGCATTTAGATGGAGTTCGTTCAACCACTCGATAATTATTTTCTTATTCAACTCAATTATTTATTTGTTTATACTTACGCTCGCTTATTCCCTTGTTCATTTCGGAGCGATAGTGTTAGCGATTTCATTTGCGATAAGAATATTAGAAAATATGTTTGAAGTGCATGAATAAATCAAAATAAAACAAAGCAATACTCTCGTCATTCATAAATCATTAAAAAGAAATGATTAAGAATAAAGAAATGACCTCAATAAACACTTAATTTAGCATTTTCATTCAGGCAGACATTTAAAGGGTTCAAAACTGATCGTTCCATTGTGAGTCTCACAATATTTACATGCAAATATTGGATCTTCCAATAAGGACTTACAAGCATTTACAGTTGATAGCGAACATATTTCTGGAGCTACGCTCGTGCTGGAAGCTCCATCACATCAAAAGCCAATGAAAATGTTTAGAAAGTGAGGAAAATTGTTGTGAGGAAGAGAAGTTGCAGAGGATGTCGGAATATCGGTTGGCTCATGCCATACAATTTTTTCGAACATTTTTGGGCATGTAGATCTTTCCGAAATTGCTGAAGTTGGAACAAAAAAAGTCTCATGGGAATCGCCCAGGATATGTTGAATTACGTTAACGACGATCCAAATTTGCTTAAAAGGGTCATAACTGGTGACGAATCTCGCGTGTATGGCTATAACAACGAAACCAAATACCAATCGTCCTGACTGAAGAGCCAAGAGGAGAAAAAAAACATGCCAAGTTCGATCAAATGTCAAGGTTATGCTCATTGTGTTCCCCGATTACCGTGCCGCAGTGCATCATGGTCGTACAGTTAATAAAGATTATTAATATGAAGTAATTGTCCGATTGCGAGAAGCAATACGAAAAAACCATACGGAATTGTGGAAAAACCATTTATGGCTTTTGGATCACGATAATGCACCTGCTCACTAGTCATTGCTGGTTCGTAATTTTTTGGCCGAAAAGCATACCGTAATTATGCCTCAGCCACCGTATTCACCATATTGCACCCTATGCGATTTTTTCCTATTCCCAAAAGAAAGAAAGAATGAAATGAAAGAATGGAGTTTTGAGACGATTAAGGAAATAAAAACTGAATCGCCGAGAGAGCTCAAGGCCATACCAAAAACTGAATATAAGAACTGCTTCGGGGATTGGAAAAATCGCTGGCACAATTTTATTATATCTAAGGGGGAATACTTGGAAGGGGCAAAATAGACATTGATGAATAAATAAATACTTTTTGTGCAATTTCAAAATTTACCATTTGCATTGAACAGACCTCGTATATTTCAATCGTAAATTTTGCAGTGAAAAGCGTTGACGGAACAAAAAGAAAAGTGAAAAGCGATTAAAAAACAAAGGGGAAAATGCTTCTGGGCTCTTTTGTCATTATATTTATACACAAATATCATAAGGAATAAGGAGAAGCCAATTGGAATAGCAGATCAGAGCAATGATGCTTTCGATCAGCGTTCATGTGTCTATTTTTCACATTTTTTTTTTTTTTTTTTTTTTTTTTTTTTGTAAGTGCCTGCTTGTATTTTGGAATATGAACTTTATAGCATGATCAATAAGAAATATTAACTTGAACTTGAGCGAGATTAACTAAATTTTCAGTATAGTTTCCTTTTCTAGATGGATTTTTTTTAAACATACGTGTAAGCTTTTTTAAAACAAAAGAATGAATATACACTGATTATTGGTTACGCATATTCTATCAAATATTTCCCCGGTCCAACTCTACCCTCATCAAATAGAAATCGAAAATATTAATATAATTTATTGCGTATTTATTTACATTTGAAGAAAAAATATATTGAAAATTTTAAATATAGAATTTTATTATATATTAATAATAGTTGAACCCATTGCAACTTTTATCAGCAGATTTTTCTCACAAAACAATATGAACAAGAACAACAACAACAACAAATGTGCAAACAGCGTGATACTTTCTATGCGTAGCAATCAATGGTGTGTTCCAATAAGCAACCACCCCACATACACAAAACCCAACCTTCATCCTCATATCAAATACATGTGATTACAAAATGGGAAAAGTGCTTTAGCATGTGTATGTGTGTGTGTGTGCGCGCAAAATCACTTTTCACTTAGGTATTTAGATAAGTATATTTACTGGCGTACGAGTATTTCAAAGCAAATGCGGTGTAAGTTTGTTGGGATAAATTCGTTCAAGGAAACAACAAAAGCAAATGTACTCGTATGTACATAGAAGGAAGTTGAGGCAGGCAGACAAAATCAGCTACCATCTCATCTTAATTCCCCTCACCAATAAACATTATTGTCCTGCTGCCGTCTGCTGAGTATTTTGAGAGGGTGGAATAGCATTAAATATACATGACTTAATATAAATTTGTATTTATGTGAACTTAAAAAAATATAATTGTAGCATACAAAATACGTTGTTGTCAAGCTATTAAGCGGGTGCGTGTACATACTGACACAACCACATGTGTTGTGCTTTCGAAGTATGTTAAATTATTCATTCCAAGTGTGGTACAACAAAAGAGTGGGTCGATACTTAAACAACAAAAAAAAATAAATATATAAAAGGAGATGCCCCAAAAGTTCCCTGGGATTATACAGAGTTATTGGTATGTTGTTTAAAAATTAAACAAACAATGTCACACGCAACCAATCAGTCCTTTTTTCTACATTTGAAGTCCTGAGATCAATCGGATTTTTAATTTTATAATTTTTTAATCCCAGACCGCAATATAAATGTCATTAATAACTCACGGATCTACTTATGGGAGATCTCGCTCTCTAAACATAAAATTTTTCGCCAACGTTCGAAAGCTGCAATGGAAGTTTTTTCAAGGCTAAAATGAATCTAGATAAATAGATTTAAAAAAATATCCTTACAATTGTTAGTAAATTGATGATATTATTCGACCTTCATTTTGATTCAGGTCTTTTTAAACACAATCGCCCTTATTCTATTTGTCGTTATCGATATCGATACCAATATTTCGGCAACTGTAGAATCGATGTCTACAACAATTATATATATTTATAACCTGTTACTATAACTAAGGCTTACAAAGTGGCAAATGGCCGTCAATAACAATCAATTCTTGTCATCAACGAGCACAGAACTGACATTTATTTTAACGTCGATGACGATGACGACAAATAGAATAAGGGAGAATATATATATTTTTAAATATTCAAATAATTAACGCTATTTTTCGATTTTTTTTAATATATTTTATTTCATAAACGAGCTTTAGGTCTTTTCATAAAAAACAAATTTATTTTATTTCAATATTTCGACGCCTCTTTGGGCGTCTCCTTTAGGATTTTTTTTCATTTGTTATTGTCACTTTAAAAAAATGTTCATAAAGAAAGCGCCTTAAGAGGCGCTTTGAAAAAAAAAACCTAAAGCTCGCTTATTTTATTAATTAAAGGTATTTTTAATTATCACTTCTTCAGCAAATTCAAATTATTTAACAAAATTTTAAGCTCAAATAGTGAAAAGAAAACATTTGAAAAGGTTCCTTTAAATTAATATTAATAAAATCCATTATATAATTTATCAAAACATCATTTGACACAAAAATCCATATTTCTAACCATGTTAAAATATATTGTTATATTGACTCAAGGAGACTTTCTCGCTTTTTGTAAAAAGCAGCTGTTAGGGGGAAGACTCCAAGGTCATTATTAGAATATTTTTCTTTCTAAATAAATTTATCTCTACTTTAAGTGATATTTGAAGTCCAACTTGTGATTAATTTTAGGAATTTTAATTTACAAAACAAATATCGAAAAATATCAAATATCATATTATTATACTATATTGCAAAAAAAAAAGAAGTTAACAAAACGATAAAAAATTTACACATCTACAAATTGAATTGATTAAATCTAACCAAAGAGGTGTTATACACCGATGGTTTAGTATGAATGCAGGAAGTACATTTTTTTAAGTTATTGCTTACTTAATTTTAATTATGTGAAGTTTAAAAAAAAATATTAACAATACACCAATACCGCGGTTGGAAGTTGCGTCTTTTTAAAATTTCTGTGACTTCAAAAAGTTGCGGCGATAGTGGCTTCGATTTGCGTCGTCAATATGAAAATGCTAAAACAGAAAAACGGGATTTCCCGTTTAAGTCTAATGGAAATAATGTATGTATGTATGTGAAGGTTGCCTGCTGGTTGCAAGTTGCAGATCGTTTCAAATTACAATTGCTGAAGTGAAGTTTACACTAACAACAATTAGACAAAAAAGCCAATAAGCTTAGAACGAAAACTTTGCATTTTGAAACGTTTTAAATCAGGGGAAAAGGCTGTTGATGTTGGAAGAAACCTTGTACTAGCCCCTTCTACAATTAAATCCATTTGTTCCAGAGACGCTGATAAAACTAAAAGATTTGCTGAAACCGCAACATCATTACAACATAAACAAGCTACAAAAATTAAAAGTCCTTTAATGGAAAATATGTTGTCCTTTCTTAGCTTTTGGATAGAAGATCAAAATCGGCGAAGAATGCCATTTAGTCAAATGGTAATTCAGAAGAAAGCTTTAGCTTTATTTAAAAATTTTGAAAAAAAAATTATCCCTTATCAAGTGCCGAAAGTGCGGAAGAATTTGAACACGTAGAAATTTGCATAGCATTGCATTAAAAGGGGAACCTGATAGTGGATACTTCAGCTGCAGAAAAGTTCCAACTTGAATTGAAAGAAATTTGAATTAAAAAAGCTGTTACAGTCCAACAACATTTAAATAATTTCATAAAAAAATCACCAAGATTGACAAATCCAACTGCAGAAAATGGTAATCGATTTAGATGACTCAACTTCAAATTAAAAAAAATTAGCACATTTAGAATTTTCCTTTTTGCTATGAATTGCTTATTTTTAATTTTAGTCTTTTTATTTTTGTTATGTTTTTTAAGTTTTTCTCATGAATTGTTATATTTTTTATAGAAACTGTTTATCAAAAAAAAACTTTTAATTTTAATTTTTTATTGAAAAATCTGTTTTTTAAGCTAAAATTATGAACCTCGCAACCAATTAAATGAAAATCAATACAAAAGTATGGAAAATCATTCTTCGGTTTGCGTCGCGTTTCTCCGGTCCCTATTAGCGACATATACATATGTGTATAAATATTAAATAAATTTCTAGTGTACCTATTATTACTAAACAGACTGTTGTTCAAATATACTATTTATAGATTATGGCTACCAAAATCATATTTATATCTGTGTTCGCCACAATAACACTTTAACTAACAAAATAAATTTGATATCCACTCTTGGTTGACAGATTCGAAGCTTGTTGCAATATATTTCAATATTTTGCAACATATTTAAAATAATGACTTATAGGTACATATTTATGTACATACATATGTATGTATGTACGTATGTATGTATGTATTCATGTATTTATATACGAGTATAGATATTAAAATCAATCTCTAGACAAAGTTTTACTTAAGCATTATTTTTAATAACAACCATAATAACAACGACAAAACTAAACCAAACATGTTTAATTGGATTATTTAAGTCAACTTGAAAAAATTAAATGTTTTTAATGAAAAGCGAAAAGTGAAAATAATAACAAAACAAAAAATAACAAAATCTAAATACGCACGCCATTATCTGAGAGATTCACACCAAAAGCAAAGTAATTTACACACACTGTGTTTATATATTCAATTATGTGTGTAAGTTTGTGCGCTCGTGTGTGCGCGTGTATGTAGTACAAATACATAATTCCAAACCGTTTAGAGGCGATATGCAATAAAGAGCAACTACAACAACAACCATATGGTGTTTGAAAATTAAAGCAAAATATTCCAAAAAAAGAAGCAAGAAACTAACAACAGTAGGAGAATGTGGTGCACATTAAGCAAATAAAATTAAAACAAGAAAACAAACTTGAGAGTTGAGTTCATATGAAGAAGTACGAGTATCAAGAGCAAATACATGGTGTCTTATACTGCAGCAGAGCTACTTTATGTTGTGTGTGGTTTCATTCAATATACTAACATACCCTGAAGGAAATGTCACTAGTGATTCACTAGTGATTCACTATTGACAAAGTCACCAGTACTAGTGACAAATTATACCCCAGCCAATGCTTTTTTCTGTTGACATTTAACATGCACTTGTCATTGAAAATCCACTACTGACGTTGGAACTAGTGACGAACTAGTTCCAATGGGACCATATGACGACCGTAGAACTAGTGCTTCCCTGTAGACATTGTCACCAGTATTATTGGCATACTCTACACAATACTTGTTTCTATTGAAATTTAAGATGGACTTATCATTGAAAACCCACTACTGAAGAGGTCGTTCTAATGGGTCCATGTAAACAATTTTTGATATACATATATCCCTACAGTTTTAGTTAAAATAAATGATTAAAAGTTCACCATAGAACAAATAAACGCAATTAAAAAATGAATAGGCATAAGCGTGCTCTCAGAAATTTATCTGCTCATCAAACAAAAACTTGTTGACAACTCCGTTGACGATGTCTACATATGAGTCACCAAAATAGTCGACAAAACTGGTGACTTGGGTACACTTGTCCCCATGTTTCCTTCAGGGATAAGTATGTACATGCATACATACATAATTACATCTACGATTTGTTTGCAGTGAATAAAACGGCAAAATTTAAGAAGAAGACATAAATGGTTGTAAACAGCCATGCCAACCAACTACATACGTACATATACATATATGCATGTATGTAAGTATCTGACCAACCAACACACCAACGAACTAACCAAACGGGCAACAAATTAGTGTATTATCTCCCAAAGGTTTTGTTTAGTCAGCCATTTAGTACGAGCAGCTTAAGTTCGGTTTGTTGACTTCAAACAACAACAAAAATGTGTACATACAATATGACGCTCGTTATTGTTGCGTTTTGTTGAAAAAAATTACCAAAACGAAAATAAAAACAAACACAAAGCCAATACTCAAGCATAAACAGAGTGGTATCATTAATATACTCTCTACTCCAAGTAGTTAACGGGGATTTTTTAAGAGAACGAATGCAAATAAATATTCACTCTAATCCACATAATTGAATTGAGCATAATAACAATTAAGAGCGAATTACTCACACTTTCGCTTGACACAGATGGCAGGCACACACATGCATACATACATATTTATTTATATAAACAAACTTTGTATAAAAATTTGGTACTAATATTTTAAATCTCTTAGTAAGAAAGGGAAAAAGAGAAAGAGAGAATTAGAGTACGAGCGACACCACCAAATAACGTAACAAGAGCGCAAAAGCATGATTCCAGAGAAAAATGTTTACTAAGTATCATTGGCTTTGTATACGTGCATTTGTATGTACTACATACATCCATATGTTTTTTTAAACATTTAATTTATAATACAATTTAAAACAGAAAACTTATCCATACAACACAGATAATAAAATCATAAAACACGCAAATTTGTTGTTTTTTTCATTTGGTCCAATATATGTACATACATAAATTTGATGAACTCGAATAACATTTATCAGTAACACCTGAAATATTAATGTATGTACATACTTACATATGTATGTAGGTACTTAAGTAGGTATTTATTTAAAAATTTATCAAATTTAAAATTCATTTCAATCGACTGAATCTGAAACTGAATCAATTACTTTTACGCTCAAAAACAAAACTATCTAATGCCTGTTTGAGCAGTTGAAACTATCAATAACAAAAAGTTATTGAATATGCGATGTTCATGACTGGAAGAATATTTCACTTTTTGTTGTTCTTGTTGTTGTTGTTATTGTTAATGACCACTAGAGTTGGCCACCGGTCACGCAAGAGGCGTTTATTAGTGGCACTTATGGGTATTTATTTCATTATCTCAACAAAAAAAAACAACTTTGTTCTCTGTTTTGAATACGTATTCAGTTTTCAACACAGTGCACACTGGGTTTGTATGTGTCCAAAAGTGGCGCTTAATAAAAATTTTTCAAATTAACTTTTCGTCATAAAAACTCGTACTTAAAAAATTAACATAAAAAGAACATTCTATGACACTGAAACATTTTATCCATCTTCGTCTACGTTGTGTACTAACTTCGCTGTAGGCTGTCAAAATGAGATAATTATTGCTGTTTTGTACAAAAACTGGTACAAATTAATATTTATGAGATGATAATAATTATTTTTTTAGTTTAGTATTTAAAATGTTACACGTGTAGAAATATTTTCAATATATTTAAAAAAAAGCTCAATCATTTTTAAAGCACCTAAAGTATTATTTTCTAGGCTCAGCTTATCATTAAGTTTTCCAAAATGTATGGAAACGTAAAATTTGCATATTTGGGTATTTAATATTAAATTTGAAAGGTCTTGTTGTTGATATATGTACAATTATTTAAGAAAATATATTTTGCTTGGCTTTTGTTGTGATTGCTGTGGAGGTTTTTTTTTTAATTTTTCATATTTTAATCACCCATGCCCACGAGAGTGATAAAGTTATGGAAAAAGGTAAGAAAAAAATTCACAATCAAATGATATTGTCACTCAACAACTTTCTTTATCAATGATAACAAACAAGTGATATTTTTCCCCGCAAGTGCCACTGAGAAAAGTCAAACGAAGATGTTTCTATTTGATTTCTACCAAGTTCTCATCTATTTATGTAAGTGTATACCGGGCAAAGGCAAACACCGTGGAAAGAAAAAGAAAATAAGACAAATATTACTCAATACTTTACAACACAAAAAAAGCGTGATCCAATCACATTGATGATAGTGATAGTAGCGATTATGGTGATGATGATTTATATCATTTTGATTTTAGCCCTCTCAAAGGAGAAATAAAATATTTATTTTTCTTTAATAGAGGCAAATGTATACGCATTCTTGTGAAGGAGTTAAATTCTTCAAATTACAGTAATAAATTGTTTTTTTTTTTATGAAAAATAATCAAAAAAATTTTACATTTTCTTAGAAACGTAAACGCGTTTTTTTATAAATTCATCAAGACAATGTTACATTTTCTTACAAACAAAAATGCCATTTGTTTTCAGTTTTAAAAAAATTCAAACCTAGTTTTTTTTACTAATTCGGATATAGTTAATCTAGAAAATAAATATCATATTAATTATAACATTCCTTGAATTTTTCGCCACTTTAGGTACCATCAAGCCCAGTGTGCGGCGTTGTTAAAATCATTCCTGTTACAACATAAAAATTATGTAAATTGTAATATTTTACGGTTTAATCAAGCGTCACAAATTCATGACGGCTTAACCACCACCATAAAGGCTATTATCGTGAAGCTTATTTTCATCGTGTACATGAAAAACCGCACAAATCCATTTTTTGCTTTTTTTTCAATTTTGATTTATTTATAACAAACAGCTCTACTTAGAGCGATGTTTTTGTAAGAGGTTGGGTTATGTAAAGGTCGGAATGATTTAAATCTCTTTGTCCATTTTGATACCGTGGAGAATACTTTGAGACGGCATTATAATGCCTTACACTTCTGGCTGCAATGATCTGCGAAGAAACAGTGTTTATACCTCCATAACCTGGCAGCTGAGCCAAAAATTTTGCATCTGACTCTTAAAATTTTTGCATGACCGACCATACGACAAGTTCCAGTTATCATGAACATCTACATTTTTTTTTTGACAGTGGAAAGGCCAGGACTATTATAATTCGGCGAGACGCGTTTTTCCATTTTTTGTTCTGAGTGTCCCAAAAAGTTACTTATTTAGGAAGCTTATAAACTTTAATGTTCTCCTGAATGCCACTACGCTCTGGGACCGTATGATAATTATATCAAGATTGATTTATCTCTGAGAAGTGAATACTCTAAGGTAATGATACCATTTCGACTAACAAATTAATTGTTTATGACAATCGATAATATAATATTTCCTTTCAACAAACATCCCACATTTTTAGATTGGGGTGATTCAAATCCTAAAACACATTTGGGAAGTCTTTGGTCTCCTCAGCAACTCAAGTAGCACTACTCTATTAGTCACACTGAGAAATTCAATGCCAAAAAATTTCTGGCAAATATTTTGCTTAAAGTAATTTTTATTTTCAGTCAAATTTTTAAACACTTCTTTTAATATCTACACTACGGCAGAAATTCCAATCACTCTGCCGCATAAATAGTGTTGAATTTGAAATGAAATAATGTTGTAGATTAAGTCCACAATCTTGTTGGACAACATTGTAGGCTTGTTATTTTAGTTCACTGTATTTTGCTTGTCAATCGAATTAAACCCCATTAAACTCACGTTAGTCTGAATCAATATTGCTGAATTGAATTGAAATGTGCCATTGTTCACAAAAATATTGCACAATAAGAGAGTGCGAGCCAATAAAACCATGACATTTTTAATGAAACAAGTTTTTGGATAAAAAAATCCCTCTATTTTTTAACATAGTCTGCTTTGAGCTTTATACACTTTGTCCAACATTTCTCCAACTTTTTTTATCCCTTCCAAAAAATAAGATTTGTCGAGCTTATCAAAAACAGGTATATTTTCGTGAGATGATTTGATCGTTAGAGTCAAATCTCTTTCCGTCGAGCCATTTCTTCAGGTTTAGAAACAAGAAATAGTCAATCGGTACTAAATGCGGAGAACAAAGCGGATAAGGGAGCAATTCGTAGCCCAATTAATGGAAACTTCATGTGTGCACTCTTGCATTGTTCTGGTTGAAAAGAACTTTTTTTATTTTTTAAACGGAGTAAGAACTCAGGAATATTGCGGCGCCGAACGCTACTGAGAAGTTATCATACGATTTCGTTTTTGGTCGATTGTCAGTAAAAGACCCAATTAACCATTCAAAATTGAAACCACTGACCAATGTGAATGCTGCCCATGGCATCCACAATCTTCCGCACTTTTAATCTCCGATCGGCCAACATTATATCGTGATTGTACACCATCTATGATTTTATTAAAGTTTATGCAAAGTGCCAGGCTTCGCTATTCTGGAGGAATTACGAGGCTGCCTGCGTGTAGCATGGACAGGTCGCTTTTCAAGAAATTGTGGAACTCGAACCTATCGCTGCCAGATGGGTCGCAGCGACGTGACTAATTTTTCATCGGTTTCCTTCTTTCTACGTAAACCTGGTCGGTATACTCGTGGACCAGCCTCTTTCAGAAGAATCAAATTGGAAAATACAATTCATATTAATTTTTTTTATTACAACAAGTACGATGTTGAAACTGTGTGTTTCTAAAGTTTTAGGGGAATAGAATTACATCCTTATGCTTTATTTAAATGTTTGAGTGTAAAGTTCTGTACCAAAAATTTCAAAATATATTTAGTCTTCCTTAGGTAGTAGAAAAATTGTAGTATACATTAAAAAAAATATTTTTTGGATAAACGAAAATAGAAATACAATTCCAATTATTTTAAGCCAATCATGAACTTTCCAATAAAAATTTTTTTCCTGTCAAAGTTTCTCAAGAAACTTTGTACGAAGAAGAGGGGGTCCTTAATATTTTTGTTGGTATTAATCTATAATAAATTTGTTTCACATTGATGAATTATTCAATAGTTCATTCCTTTGTAAGTTTTCGTAAAATGTTTAAGACATAAACGGTAATTTAACTCTCAAATTAAGGTTAAACAAACAAAGCAGTAACAACAATCACATCAAAGGTAACTGTTATGTGTGTTAAGGATATCACCTGGAGCAAGTATACATACACAATTACTACGAGCAACATTCTAACATCTAATCAAGAAAACACATTTCCTCAATGTACTACGCTTTGCTTCCTATTTATTTATTATTCAGATTTTATTAAATTAAAACAATTTCGGAAATGTATTTAAGATTTTGTTCTTGAACCTTCTTCTTGATTATTGAACAGGTAGCACAGGGCAAGACAGAGATTGGAGTTAATGTCTGTCTGTTTATTAAATCTCACCCCTCTTAAATTTTCGTCGCAGATTGAAAAGGCAGTAGGCACACATTTTAAAACATCTGCTGTTCTTTTAAAAAGAAAAACACACACACACATACACAAATACAGTCACAAAGAAATATACTTAAATAAAAAAAGACGAACTGAGGTCAAAACTGTGCCAAGGAAGAGGAAACAAAACTGTTTAACGATTATTGTGTTGAAGTAAGTCCGTAAAACACGTACGTATAATAAAAGAAAATTTTACAAAAATAGGCGAAAACATATTACAATTTTCCCTTGATTCTAACCTCTTTTCCAACAAAAAAATATGACTTTATATGTCCATATATACATACATACATACATATGCACATACACATGTATATGCAAACGTCTGTACATACTCGTACACGAGTGTGAATATTTGCCTCAAACGCTAAAATAAAAGTTACTGACACCGAGAAATTTTTCCTTTTCAGTTCATTTTCCTCCACTTTTGTTGGGATATATGTACATACTCAGTTGGTTTATTGTTATTATTGGTTTTTATTTCCATGAATGCATGTTTTCAAGAATATATTTATTCACGAGTGTAGGATTTTCTTTCAAATTTATGGCATTATCTTAAAAGCGTATTAATATATCGATTCGAAGAAATACAAATATTGAAAAATTTTCAAATTTACAAATAAATGTCGCTACAGAAATGTTTCTATGTATTTTCAAAAGCAAAATTATTTCAGCAAAAGAAAATGTCTTGCACTCTCTTAAATTAATTTGTGATTAATAGCTCTTTCTTTTCTAAAAAAAAGTGCCACATTTTCTGCCTCTTTCATGAGAA
This sequence comes from Germaria angustata, assembly GCA_963681545.1. Taxonomy (NCBI): domain Eukaryota; kingdom Metazoa; phylum Arthropoda; class Insecta; order Diptera; family Tachinidae; genus Germaria; species Germaria angustata. The sequence goes on from OY813001.1 coordinate 63,512,800, forward strand.
AAGAGTATTAGGTATTCATTAGTAATTGAACATTTTCTTAGAAAAAGTTACTTTAAATAAAATTAGTTTATGAATAAAGGCGTTTTCTTTTTTTAAAAACAGTGTAACATTTTCTGCCTTTTCAATGAGAAAAAATTAAGTGTTCATTAGTAATTGAAAATTTACTTAGCAAAATTTACTCTCAATGAATTTAGTTTATTGTTCTTTTCTAAAAAAAGTGTAACACTTTCTACCTCTTTAATGCACAATTGCAAATATACTCACAAAGAGCATGGAATGAACTTCAAACTACTTTTTTTGTCCAAAAAAAGCACGTAAGAGCCAATCGGATCAATAGTTTCCGCAGACAGTACTTTCAGTTCTATTTTATACTTGATATATTTTTCTGATACGCCAACCAACAATGATAATGACAGATCCACTAAATTCCTATAGAAGCATCTCGCAAAATACCGGAATATGTTTCACGATGAGAAATATATAAAATGATAACGTGAAAAAGTAAGTTTAAAGAGCAATTTCTTTAACATTTTACCAAAAAACATGTTCCACAAAACAAATGATACTCAAATTATACACGTTGAAGAAGATCAATATTAAGACAATATAGATTGCAAACTTCTTCAACCCGATTTTAAAGCCAATGTCATGCTATGGAGTAGCTTCTCAACATCAAGCATAGAGAAAATCCAAGAGCAAGAAATCGTTCGTATGATCTTTACTGCTCTGTGGTATTTAAAAGGATCTAAAAATACTATTTATTAAACCTGCATTTTCAAATCCTGTAATAGCATGCGAATACCTTAAGTGCCATGCAAACCCAACCCATTAGCCTGCAGTCATAGGTAGATTACCCTCATGGGCGATTTTATCCTTTTCCTTCCACAAGCACAATCTCAGCTAAGACAACTATGTTACACAAAGAACGAGAGGATTAAGTCCGAGACAATAGTTCTCAACGACTTAAAGATGAAGTGAAATATGCAAAGAGAATCAGCGTAAAGTTGTCGAAAATATTTCAAATCAGGGCGAGTGATTAATAAACCACAGCAACCGCAACTGACCTCCGTAGACTAGTAGGTAGTGTACTAGACTCGTAGTACGGAGGTCCCAGGTTCGAATCCTGCAGCAGAACTCTGGCAGTTTGTGTTTGATAATTAAAGGGAGCGCACAACAAGCCTTCACTGGCTTAAGTGTGTGTCGTATGAGATGGGCTATCACACCCCTACGATCAACCTAACCGCAGCACGGTGTTTAAAATATTTGTTCAACACATATTATTAATAAAACTGAAAATATTAAGATCCATCAAGATTAAAAACTCTATAATTACAAAAATTATTTTAACAACATCAGCTCACTTGTTTACAGATCAAGTTGTATACGAAATTGCACGCAGCAATGTTTCATCGTTTGTGGACCAAACGCACCCTACATGACCGACCACCAATGGTCGTGACGTGTGTGAGAGGTGGGCAAGAATGAGCTAAATAAACTCATTATGTAAACAAAATAATTTTTTTTGTGGACTTTTGTAAACGTCAGCCTGAATAATGAATTTAAAAATTCTTAAATTTTTATTTGATTATTTCTTACATTAAGGCACACATACATATACATATATTTATATGCATATGTATGTACTTACATACGAGTATACAAATATACGAGATTGTGATCACGTATCCGTTTTTTATTTTTAATCATGAACATTAGAAAATTAGTAGAGTACAGATATTTTTTCTGTCCCAAAACGGAGATAACAACGGATACTCGTATTGTGCTTAAACCATGAAGTCTTTTTTTTACCTATTTCTTAGAACTGTTTTCATTTTTATCATAAAATTTCCTATTTAACATATTGAGGCTATTTAAAATGTGTTGTTGTTGTCATCACAATAGATTTTATTTTATTTTTGTTGTCTTGGATTTTACATTTTGTATGTATGTGTGTGTGTGTGTGTGTGTTTGTATGACTCTATGCCAATATTTGTAGTGTAGGGTTTTGAATTATGAACGATTTACTTGTACAGTATAAACTCGGTAATCGCAACCCTCGATATACGCAATTCCTCGATTTTTGCAACACTATAAAACATAGTATTGTAACCGTTATAAGTGCAACTACCCAAAAAAGTTGAACTCTATAACTGCAAACTTTACATTTAAATATGTTTTGAAAAAGGGAAATTGAAAATGAACGCGCAATTCTTGCATCAATGCTCCAAGAACTTGCACCAAATGACTGCTTCACAAATGAAGAGCTTAATGAATGGATGCACGAAAGTGATGCTTATCAAGAAGTGGAGAAAAATGCCATCTAAATTCAAAGTTCAAATCATAGCGAAGCGGATGTTATTGCACCTTCTAAAATAAAAGGATCAGTTGCTATGCAATCTTTTAACACATGTATTCAGTGGGCTGAGAAAAACGATATTCCAATAAAAGATATATTTCTGAAGGAGCTTCGTGAGGCAGCTATTATAAAAAATATTAATAAGAAAAAAGTGCAGACAACAATAACCGATATGTTTAAAAAATAAATATATTATTTAAATTTTAATATTTGAATATTTTAATAAAAAAAATAAGCTTTCTATTTCATAAAAAGGTTTTCATGTATCACCTTTCTTGTTATATATTTTTTCTTCGCTGGGTGCAACAACCATTACCTTGATTTCTATTAGTTGCGGTTACCGAGTTCGTACTGTATGTAGCGCAGCGCTTAAATAAGTAAATGTTTCACTGTACAGACAGCAAAAGTACGTATAAGTCTACATGGATTGATAATAGAAGAGTTATAAAATATTATGTGCTGCTACTATAAGTTTGTGTAAATAAGATACGAGAGTGATCGTTTGATTTAACCGCGTAAGCCTCGTTGTCTTATTAGGAAATGAAAAGAATATACGCATAAATATATGATTATAATCATAAAACAACACGTTGTCAAGAATATTACACTTAGAGATGAAGTGATGATATACATAAACAAGACACATTAACTTCCTTTATCGTCATCGCAAATGGTAAGAAAAGTTTAATAGGAAAACGATATTTATAAAGGGTGGCCTAAGCATAATGCACGATGTTAATTGTGAGACACACCTTTGCCCAACTTAATTAAATAATTCATTGTTTCAGCGTTTGTCAAATTCAATTATGAAGAGGTACACAATTGAGCAGCGCGTTAAAATTGTTGAAGCCTTTTACGAAAATGGGAGCTCAAATCAAAATGCATTTTTCTTTGCACTACGTGATCAGCATAATCGATCAAATGTGTCCACAATCGGTAGAATTGTGCGCAAATTTTAGCAAACCGGGTTTGGAGGAAATGTTAAAATACCTGTGCAAGCTCACCACAGTTCTTTCTCCATAAAACATTGCTCTTGTTCGCGATAATGTGGCTGAAGAGCCGTCAACCTCCACTCGTCGTAGTGCCCAACAATTTTACATCTCACCATCATCACTGATGCGAATTTTGATTTGATTTGATTTTAAAAAGTTGGTTTACAATTTTCTTGTGGTTGTCTTGCGGGGCCAGAAAATACTGAGACAGCCTCCGCAAAAGAGAAAATAGTCTGTGAGTGCATTTTTATTAAATAAAAAAAATTCATACTTTTTTTTGCAATTTAAAGTCTCAGTCTCTGCACTTATTCGCTCCTTTAGTTTGCTATTACAGCTTGTTGTTGGTGTGGATAAAGTATATAAAATAGTCTTTGCTGTTGTTGTTATATTTATTTGTTGCTATGTTGTAATTGCCATCGTCATCACATCACAGCTGGTGTTGTTTTTGTTTCTACGTTCATAATTTTTTGTTGGCTGATAGTTGTATTGTTGTTGTTGTTGTGTCACAAGTCTTGTTTTCATTGTTCACCGCCTGAGGCTCATCGGCAAATGTGGCTCACTTTTTGTTCTGTCAGTAATTTTTTTTTAATAACTAAATATACACACATATACATACATACATACATACATTTACATACATACATTTTTTTTTATACTCTCAATTTTTATTTCTCATTTTTTGTTTTATTGTTCTCATAGATTTAAAATTGCTGAACATTATGAAAATGCATTTGGCTTGATATTGATAAGAATCCACTGAACGTTAGAGTGATTGTGTTGGGCTTTGTATCTGTGTGTCTAGAATTTCTTTTGGCAAGTATCTCACAGCACGAGTAAGTAGCGCGTCTCAGTGTAAGTATCTATGGTATCCAATACTTGTATATTTGGTTGGGCATGTGTGTGTGTGTGTTTGTTACATTTTACGGTTTTTCCTTTTCAGTTTTACTTTCTTTATTTATTTTATTTTTTTTAAAGCTCAAAACTCCAACCACAACAAAATGCATAAGCCAATGCTTCTACACATATACATAAATTTAGTTTGAAGATATAAGACGGCAGTTAAGAGAAGCGAACAGATTGAAAAGAAAAACCCAGAACCATGAATAATTAGAATTAATCTTGAGGTTTAAGTCTTTGCAAATCTTTTTTACTTGCATTTTTATACTTTGTTCAAGAAATATTTGTTGCATATATTATGCCATAGAACTGATTGTTTAATTCTCATTTAAAAGGTTTTATATATAGATAAATGTTATCCGATATCTAAGTGAAAAGAAATGTAAATTATTTGAAAAGAATGACATTTTCATTGCTTCCAAAGGATCCGTTAGTGCATTTTTCGGCTCGCTAGAATCTCGTAAAAAAATTTAATTTAACAAATTTGTGAAAATCGGTTTAAAAATACATACTTTCTATTCATAAAAATCTTTACAACTAATAATGATTAAAAAAAAGGGACAGGGGTATAATGATAAAACTTCTGATGGGTTCAACTTGGTGAATCCAGAGTGATCCTTATCAATTACACTTCAAGTCGACTCACAACTCTCCAGGTGGTGGTCCCTGGGCGATGTTCTTGACACCCGTCAAACATTAGCGAATTGTAAGAGGCGTCTGCAGCGTCTAATTTTCCTATTTGGGGCGGCTGCAAGCGGACGCCTGTTCTTATACTACTTAAATGTGTCCTACACTCAGCCAGTCTGTTAGCTTAGATGGCAGACCCATCATCAGACTAATCATCTGCTCATCCGAGATAGAATGATTAACGAAACCTCAAGAGGCTCTAAGCTCCTTACAGGATCGATGGGAACATATAAAAATGATAAAAAATTACTTTCACAAAAAAATCTTGACTACTGGCCTCGCAGATTTAAAGCTCTTAAAAATTCCAATTTAATATAATATTACTTTATATGCAAAATGAAATCATTAAAATCTTACTTTGCCTTGCCTAATGAAAGACAGCTTCCAAATTGGTGCACAGGAATAGAAAAAAAGATCATTAAAATCATTGGAAATGACGCACAAATTTGAACTACTTCCGAATATCCATCCTACTGTCAATATTTCCATGATATTTTTGGAAGGATCTTTTTTTTACTAGGATTTAAAGACTTGCTAGTAAAGGGTGATTTTTTACCAAATTTCTTTTTGGCAACATTGTTTGTGGCAGCTCAGCTGTTTTCGTGTAACATGTTACTGCGTTAAACATGTTCAGTTTGGTCTATAATTTAAACATGAATCGATTTGGAAACGAGCAACGCTTGCAGATTATTAAATTTTATTATCAAAATTCAAGCTCGGTTAAGAAATTGCATCGTCCACATTTTTATGGGAAAATTGTGTTCAGCGACGAAGTTCATATCTGGTGGAATTAATACATGAACAAGCAAAAATGCCGTATTTGGTGTGACAAGCAGCAAGAACTATCAATGCATCCTGAAAAAATGCACTGTTTGGTGTGGATTATGGGCCGGTAGCATCATTGGACCGTCCTTTTTCAAAGACGACGAAGGCAGGAACGTATGTTGACGCACTGAAAGCCAATATTGAAGAATTTATTCGTGTGCTACCGGCAGGCCGATATGTTGGAGAGAGTATGCCAATATTGTATGCCAACATTTGAACCATTTGAGGCGCGGTCAACATTTACATGAAATTATATAGATCGTTTTAATGGCTAAAATAAAGACTTCATACATTTCTGTAAATTGTACGTTTTTTTAGTCAAATCTAAAAAAGCTCTTAAAAAATCAGCCTATTTTGCACTAAAATAGTAGAATTTTATAAATCTTTTTTTTTTTTAAATTTTAACTTCGACATCAATGGCAGAATTTTACAACGAACTTATAAATTGTCAATTTTATTTTTATCGGTTATCACAGAAACAATGTTAATAGTTGCTTTCTAATTTTTGGACAGCGGACAGCTTGTGTCCTCCACCTATAGGCGAAATTGTGATTGCCATTTTTTTTCTTTCCTCATATTTAAGCCTAGGCGTAACGTCTAGCCTGTCAGCCTATACTTTGCTGCTTAGACATTTCGCTGAGAGATAATCGGTCTTTATTTTCAGAAGCAAAAACTCTAGGAGGGCCACTATAATGTTGCAACTACTAAAGTAAATATATATTAGGGTCATAATGCTCAACCAAATGTCCATCTCTTTGATCATTTAGATCTCTAGTTGGAAATGCGGCAGTTATTCGGAATAAATTCCGAAATATGTAATGTCTCGTTAATTTCAAAGGAATCCATGGTTACTTTACATCTGGATAAAAAAAGAAAAAAAGAAAATTCATAGCCCCTGAGTATTACACGATTCATATTTCCTTTTTGGAGCGCCCTCCGTCTTTTAACCGAATTATTATTAATTTATACACGCAAAGATAAAAATGATAAATAAATGTCCATTACGGTCATTGTCTGTTCATTCTAGCAATAGAATAGAAGGCTCAAAGGAGTTTATGCTGAAAAATAAAATGATCTCATATTCACAATTTCCGCCGATCAACGTCATAAAAAATATCTAGAAACATTTTTAATTTATTTATCATTAAAATCTATTCGGAATAATTTCCCAACTAATAATTTGATTAGTGTTTAATAGTTGTTGTGATTATATATTTTAGAATTTTCATTTATGTATTACAGAATTCTCGTATTATATTTGAATGTTATCGTATAAAAAAAAGAGGTTGATGAGCACGGATGATTTGATTAGCACCAAAGAAATATCGACGGGAATGCACTGAGCAATTCACGAATATGAGATTTACGGTCTTGTTCAAGTGACTTTATTCCACGACCTAAAGCATCAGCGGTTCCGGTTCCTAATAAGCCTGGAGGCCATGCTGGTAGCCCAAGATTCTGGATCGGATGCAGAATCCACTCATGAGCCACTCATCTTAAACGGACTGATTATCGAAACCTCAAGAAATGCAGTCCCTATGCTTCTTATCGGAACGAAAGGAATTAATAATAATAATAAGGAAATCTCGTATTATATTTGAAAGTTATCGATGAGCGATTAATCATCAATAATCGCTAACCTCACAACAAGAAATAAATTTTTGAAACACTAATTTTGGATCTAAATATATGAATTGTACCTACGAGCTTATGGACCTGTTTCTGAGAAATAAAAATAAGCAACATTTGGGCAGAAAGCATAGGGGCGTATATTTCATAGATTAAACATTTACTAGCATATCTTTAGCGAATAATAGGGGATATTATCTTGCTCTTGCTAAGCATCCCCAAATTAGTGTCTTAGAAAGTAAATAGAATAAAGCAAAAAATATATTAAGATTGTATTTTTTTATAGAAATGACATAATTTTTTCTGTAAAACAGAAAATATTTATACAATGCCTTAAAAAAAAATATCTATATCCAAATAAGCCACAAGAAAAAATAACAAATTACACAATTTCAAATCAATTCATAGCAAGTTTTTGCGTTTCAAAAAATTTTTACTAAAAAACATAAATCGAAAATACTTTTGAATATTTTAAATAGTTGATTGAACTTATTTGTGTATGACGACCTGTCCAAGATGTTGGCTGTTGTTTATATGTAAAAATTAATGTAAGATATCTTATCTCTATTAGCTGGTGTTTATCTGTAAAAATTAAATTGTTTATGCTCGTAACATTTTGTAGATACTAGGGTACAGTGGAACCGCCTATAATTGGACACTCAGCATCAATATATTTTTCTCTGGTCATGGTAGATGTCCGGTTATGAGACAGGCATATATTTTTATATGTATGTACTTATACATATATGTATTTATAAACATTTTAATTAATTATTGTATTGTATATACAGGCCATTAAAATAATAAGGAACTAGTTACGCTGGCTGAAAATAAATTTATTTGAAATAGACAAATTCAGATGTGATTTGCTCAATTTGAGATGTTGATTTTAAAAAGGTTCTCTATATTTTTGATGTACAGGAGAATTATCGTGCTCATCATCAAATTCCTGAAGATTATTAACTAATTTCTTACAACTTAACGAATCTTTCGAAAGCAGTTTTTTTCAAACTTTATCCCAAGTGACTTTATTTATTGGATCAGATATGGCTTAGAGACAGTTGGAAGAGGAAAATCGATTGCAAGGTGGCTTTAATACGACAACTGATGACTTTTTTTTTGGTTTTCGTCTAAGAAGGGTTGTGTTCGACGGTGCTTTAATGTTTTGTTCAGAGTTTTTGTCCGGTTATGAAGAATATATTGATCAAAATGTTTTATTTTTGTGCCTGGTTGGTGGAGCGAGCTCTCGGCTATAGGAATGCATTTTCTACACGCTTGGGTCGGCAAGATTTGTGAATTTGTACGAGATGTCCGGTTATAATAGGTGTCTATTATGGGAGCTTTGACTGTATCATTTTGATCAACATTTAAATAATAAAAATAGGGGTTTTCAAAGTACTCAAACAATCGATTGAAAATATTATTTCGCTTTAGTTATTTGAGTAATTTTTGTATTTAGTCAAATTAACCGGCTTTAAAAAAAATTAATTTCACTAACTTAAGCAATATTTTCGTTAATAAATTAAACATTTAAACATTGAATTATATCGACTCAAATAACGATTTCATATATTTGTCTGAAATTTACGTGCTTTTTTATCAAATCCGAAAGCTAATAAAAAATAACCCTTTATTACCATTAAGAACTTTTACAAAATTTCTAATTACATATTAATTTCAAATTATTATATAATACGGGGGTTACAATTTTGCAATTTGAATGCAATTCGATAATGTTTTCCAATTAATGATTGACGACATAATCTTTGATTTGGTTTTAAAAATTTTGTACTTCAGAGCCAATGATATTTCTTGAAGAATGATTTAATCTCGCTTATTCCAATTGTCGCCATCGTCGTCACATTAAGTCGACATTAAAAAAAATGTAAGTTCTGTGCTCGATGTGAGCAACAATTGATTGTTAATGATGCTCTCTTGCCATTTTTTAAGCCTTTGGAATATTAACAGCTTATAAATAATATATAATTGTTGTCGACATCGATCCTACAGTTGCCGAAATATAGGTGTTGACTTCGTGTAACGTCGACAACGATAAATAGAATAAGGGGGAATATATATTTCTTTATTAAGTCCCCGTTGGTCTATTTTTCATAAATGGTTAATCTCTTTAAATATGTTTTTCAATACTCGTACGACTATATTTATCATCAATTTAATTTTTTTTTCTTATATCCTTTTCTTAATTTTTTTTATTGCCATCTGCTAGTTCGCAATTAAATGTTGCATACTCGTACGTAGCATAAATATAAACTAACATTTCAAGTGTTGCATATACAATAAGGTGTAGAATGTGGAAATTGGTACAATTTCTTAGAGTAGGACAAAATTGTGCTGTACTATTTTACAAATGCTGTGATAAAAGACGAAGCGACAACTGACAACAGAACTTTCAAGATTGCATATGAAGTGGAACGAAGTCAAGCATCGGGTCGAACATCGAGATTATTGGAACCAGCTTATGGCGCTATGCTCCCCCGAGAAGTGAAAGGAACATATAAATAATGATACGAAATCATTAGTTGTGAAAAATTAAATTTTTATATTTTATTGCTTGTTGTTGCTCGTATACTTACAAATAGAAAAATTATGATTGAGTTCTGTTTGGATTCTCATATAGTATTTGCAGTCTTTGTTATAAGTATACGAGCTTGAATGCTTTGCAATCATGATTTGGTTAAAGGGTACTGATGATTTGGTTAGCGCCAATGAAATACAGTCAAGACAACAACAAACAATAAAATATTAAATAGTTATTTTGAAGAATATCTCGAATAACAAATTCGATAAATATTGTTAAATTTTTATATTTTTTACTTGAGCAATTCGATTAATAAATTTCTATTCGAAATTAAGATATTTTTTTATTAATGTATCTATATTTTTTGACCTCTTTTATAATAATCCGTTTTTTAATTTTTAAGCTTAAGGTCTTTTATTTTTTTTAAAAATTTAATTAAAAATAACTATCAATATTTCGATATTCATTGAAGATGATACTCAATTAAAAATTAAAAAACGGATATTTTTTTTATCTAATTAAAAATTATTTGACTTAAATTATAAGTGTTAGAATATAATGCGATTGGATGAATGTGTACATTAAAAGGTGTTTTGATTTATTTTTAATTCATATTTTGATTATGTAGATGCAACTCACTGAATTACAATTTTATATAGATAATTATTATTCGCTTTTTGGCATGTGTGAACACTAAGCTACTCGTTTTTTCTGCTAATTCCGCAAAGAGTATTTCAGAGAGCAAAACGAAAACAATAACAAACAGCAGCTACCAAAAAATGCTAAAAAGTGAAATAAAGTTAAAAGAAAAATTGTTTTTTTTTCTGTAAGTATAAACGTACAAATGAACGACAAGTAATACCCCTAAACGTAGAGGAGCAATCAGATCCATTAAAACGAATTTTTATTTAGCCATGCAACTTGGCATGGCGTGAAGGCAGTCAGACTCTCAGTCCGTACGTCTGTTAGTCAAGCGTCCGCTCAGTTATTTTGCCCGAGTAGACTACCATAAACAACGGTCGGTTAGCACAAGTGAAACCATTCGATTCAAGTGAGTTTTTGAAGGAGTATACGTGTATGTGTGTGTGTGTGTGTGTGTGTATTTGAGTCAGTCAATCTGTTTATGTGTTGTTTGTTTTCATGGTGGAGAGCCACCACCTTCCCAAACAATACTTGGGGACATACAGCCACACTCACGAGTGCGAGCAAATGAGTTTGTGTGTGAGTGTGTTTTTGTTTTGTTGTTGTTGTATTATTGTTGGTAGCCCAACATTTGCAAACAAGTATCTATGAAATGTATTTCAGGGTCAGTAGACGACAAAATGCGGCGTCACTACTATGTAGTACGTATGTATGTATGTACACAGGTATGTATGTATGTATAAATAAATATATTTAAAGTTAATACTTTTGCTACGAAGTGTGTTTTTATAAACTGGAAGTGAAATAATAAAACGCAAAATTCAAAACATTAATTACAACATGAGCTTTTAATTAAATGAATAAATTATTTGCTAAACACATAATTTCTTTCGTTTCTTTCTTTACAATTAATTATTAAATGTTTTGTTAATTATATGTATAATCTGAATGACACTCTGCATTAATTTCTATTTAGACTTGATTACAGTAGAATAGTAATCAACATCTATGGCTTGTAACACTGAGTTTGCACTTGTCACATTTTTTTAATCAGTTTGTTGGCTGGGAGGGAGGGGAGGGTTCAAGACGAAGAGTAACTAGTACATGTATGCATGTGCTTTCATTTCGTTTTAATCTTCCATTCGTACATATTTACATACATATACATACATCATATACATACACACAACAATAAACGTAGATGCAATTTCAAAGAGGAAAAAGAAAAATTGTATCAACAAAAGTTGTTTTATATAAACTGGGTCCAATATTGCTGGCATCTTTTTAATTGCTTCTTAACAATTTAATTTACATTACAATGTAATAATTACATCCATATGTACGTAAATATGTAAGTATGGATGTATGTATGTGTGCATAGTATTTTAATTGAAATAACATGTACACATCCCCGAAACAAAAACTCAAACATCGCACTATTTGGAAAATTCTCTTAAATTATTCCCTTTTAACTTTCTCTCTTAGATAAATGCTCTTGAATATTTCTCTCAATGTGGCTATTTTGCTCACTTTTTGTAAGCAGGATTTCTTTATATTTTGGTTTTTTTTTTTTTTTTTTTTTTTTTTTTTCAATAAAAACAAAAGAACATTTATTTCTGAGCATTTTTAATTGCATGGATGACGTTCATGTAAATTTGATTCTTCTGCCGCTTCTGCGTTCTGTATCTCTAGACATACATACATATGTAGATGTTATATTACATGCTGGCAGACGGACAGAAATGGCGACTTGTTTAACAAGTGACATCATGAAAATTAAACGCTTCATTCGTATCAGCTGTGAATTTTTTTTATTTACAATCGCACGCAAAGGAAATAAGAGCGTGAATGTTTTGAATGGTTTCAGTGAAAATGTTTTATGGGATTGAGTGGCGGCGTTGTAACACAACGACCAACTGACTGGCCAAATGTCTGACCGGCTGGGCGTGTGACTGAAGTAATGAATACAAATCTAATATTTTTTCTTGCTGATATGTATATATGTATGTACATATGTATATATATATATATATATATATATATATATATATATATATATATATATATATATATATATATATACGTATATATATATATGTGTGTGTGTTATCTTTCTCTTCAATATTTGTTATTCGTTTTGGTTGGTCTTATCGTACAAGTGCTTGTAGAGCCCTATGTATCTATGTACAGGGTGTTTTTTTTAGAGGTATAGAACTTCGAATTGAAATAAAACACAAGAAAATCTTTTTAATGTCCATCAATTTGGCTTTATTGGAAGGATAATTTTATGCCATTAACGTTTAAATATGATTTCGGGCATGTGGCCGCCGCGGCTGGCTCGAATGAAGCCAATTCTACAGGTCCAATTTTCAACCACTTTTTCGAGCATATGGGGCCGTATGTTGGCAATAACGCCACGAATGTTGGCTTCCAAGTCCCCTAACGTTTCTGGTTTGTTGGCGTAGACGAGCGACTTCACATATCCCCAAAGAAAATAATCCAACGGTGTCAAATCACACGATCTTGGTGGCCAATTGACAGGTCCATTCCGCGAAATTATGCTCTCATCGAATGTTTCCTTCAATAAATCGATTGTGACGTGCGCTGTGTGGCATGTAGCGCCGTCTTGTTGGAACCGCAACTCATCCACATTCATGCCATCCAATTCGGGAACAAAATAGTCGGTTATCATGGCTCATTGCTGTGCACGGTGGCGAATCGATTGATTCGGGTCCTCTTCAACACTTTGCTCTACAGCGGCAATTGTTTCTTCGGTGCGCACTGTTCGACGTCTCTGCGGATGCGTATTATCACATAGAGTAAACGTAGTGCGAAAACGATCCATGGTTAACCGAATTAATTGCTCTGATGGACGATTATGCCGACCATAAAATGGACGGAGCTTGCGGTAAACTTCGCGAACTGAACCATTATTTTCGAAATAAATTTGCACGATTTGCAAGCGTTGTTCTTTTGTCAACCTGTTCATGATGAAATGGCAAACCAAACTAAATATTAACCACTTGACAGCTGACAAAATGGCCGCCAGTTAAAAAAGTGATGCCAACTTAAAGTTCTATACCTCAATAAAAAACACCCAATATGTTTATGAGAATATTTTTCATTATTTATACGGTCTTAAATACTACATACTTAGATATGTTCAATTTTTTTTTTTTATTTTTTTATTTTTTTATTTTTATTTATTTTTTTTTTTTTTTTTTGGAAGAGGTGGATTAAGCATTTTAACACTTTTCATTATTATCAATTTTGTTTTTATTTTTACTTTTGTGATTTTTTTCTATGCTTTTTGATTATCTTGTTGCTTATCTACAGTTATTCTTTATTATTTTTTTCATTTAATATTTTCGGCTACGATTATAAAAATTGGGTTATTTAAATGTTTATGTCTGAATTGTTACATATTCAGTGGTGAGAAGAATGGCAAATAAATTTTATTGCTTACCAGTCATGCAACACTCACATGTTATTGTAAAACTTTTAACGTATGTTGGTAATATGTATTGGTGTTGGCCAAAAGAATTTTGGATGATCTTTTACTTTGTTTACTTTGTCAGCAAAAAGCATAACACATAATATTAGAGAAGTATTTCGACAATATCTGCCTTTATTTATTTCCACTTGGGAACATACATAGACAATTATTTAGACTATTAAAAAATTGTATTTGTAATTAGTGATATTTCGGTGACTGAATACAATCATTAACGACCAACGGACATTTAATTGTGTGCATGTTGCAAGAAAAATAAAATAGTCTCAAGTTGAGTACAATTGTTTGTTGTGTTGTTTGTACAAAGGCATTCTACGCCGACTATAATTATGAATTTTTTGTAATATACAATATAGAATTCTCATATTGTATTTGATTCGTTTGGCATAAACATACGAGGTTGAATGTTTTCAAACTGTTTAAAATTCACTGACATTTTGGTTTAGCGACCAATGAAATGTCGGCATAAGAAGAGCTTAAGCCACAACAAACAATGCGGACGGATTTTCATCTTCCTTATTAGAATGGATTATTTTTTGCTGCTTGGTAATATAATTTTTTTTTAAATCGTACAAGCAATTGGACCGCCCGAAATATTGATAATCGCACACCTAACCAATTTATGGACTGATTTTAAACATTATTTGCTTTTCTTCAATTGTTTGCTTGCAGTTTGGTCCCATTAATTTTTTTTCGAAAATCGCACGGGCAATTTGCCTACGCGAAATATTGATTATCGCACAACTACTCCATTTATGCACCGAGTTGGAAAAAAACTTTTTAAGAAGGTATTTCAATATTTCTTAGGAGTAAAATATGAACTAGAAACGATTTATACCGGGTTTTAAATTAACCCATAGTTGGTTCGATGGGCTCTTTGTATTGGAAGTCGTTTTCTTTCCAGAATTATTTTTCTCACAACCAACATTCATGTAGTTGAAATAATGCCACATTTACATTGAAATTGCTTTTCTTTCAATTGTGTTCATCATAATCTGTCGTTTTGAATGTTAAATTGTTGGACATTTATTTAAAAAAAAAATGCAATTTGAGAAAAAATTAATATTCCCACATGATGGCTAAAATGGAAGTCTTTTTCCTTATGCTTATGTTTCAGTCTTAAAAACCCTACATGTAGGGATTTGTATTTACTTCTGGCAATACAAGTTCATACAAACTAGCCGCCAGCTGCTGTGCAAGATGGCCTACAAAATAGGACATTGCCGCGTCTCTATAAAAAGCAAATATAAATTTCAGCCATACACATATCAGGCGATAACACAGAATGTAAACATGAGAATGGATAATGGATAATAAAATATTAATTATTTAACTTTGATATGAAGCTGAAAATAAAAAGATTCGGAAGTCGAGATAATTTGGAAAATTCGCTCTGATCATAAAGAATATAAAATAAATTGCCTTTCATTTGAAAAATGAGAGCAATACAGAATGGATATATAATACATATTTTTACACAAAAAAAAAAAAAAAAAAAACAAACAGTTCCGATCTATGAAATTAAAAAAAATATATAAATATTAACAAAAACAAATAATTATCAATTTCTGGAAATTCTAATAAGATTTAATATTGTAATTTTGAAAACTAAAGTATTAATACTGAAAATAATCAAATAATCTACTTATTCAGCATATGGAATTAAAAAAAAAAAATAAATTCTCTGTTAAAGACACAGAAATAATGGTCATTTCTAACTGCATTAGCAAATTTTAAGCAAAGTTGATGTGGGTCTAAGCAACACACACATACATATATAATATATTGCTTAATGTCTGATTTAATGTAGTGATTCCCTGCCCCATCACAATGGAATCATAAACACGTCATACCAACTGAATTGCATAAACTAATAAACACACTTTAACTCCAATAAAGTGTATTAACTAAAGAACGTACATACATCGACAATAGCCAAATGTATAATTAAATCAAAAAGTTTTTTATGACAATTAAAATGTCCAACAGCAAGAGTTCACAACCCAATTAAATTATGCCTCTCCACACTATCAGTATCTGCTGCAACAGCATCCTACTAAATGAACACAAACAAATATCGATACATACGAGTGAGTGCATGCTTGTGCACACAGAGACATACACACACACACGCAGTTATTTTTTTATGAAAGAAAGGTTGATATAGGAAGCCCAAGGACTAAGAGCGACAGGCACAATGCAAACATACATAAATTGTGCTGGGCACTCTGTTTGCTTTTTAAAACAAAATTTTTTTGTAGTTGTTATTTATTTAAGAGCTTTAACTCTGTGAAAATACCGGTCATAATGTGATTTGCTTTTTCTAGAATTCTTAATTGAACTGAATAATAAAATTGAAGAAAATATTTTGATTTACAATAACAACGAATCAAGCAGAAAAAAAACACTCAAACGAAATTATAATTTAAATGCACTTGGAATTGCAGCGCGGGCTAAACAATTTTCCGTATTGAATGAATAACTTCCGTCACATTTAATACGCTTGAAATGCGCATATTTTCTTTTATGGAGTGTAGGCGAATTCCTATAAGCGAATGTCGCTCAGTGTTTTGAGATCCCATATAACAATGGGGCTTTTACATGTGGTATACTAATTAAGAAAATTATTTAATTAAAAAATCGAATAAAGGACACGCCATACCTCCCACACCTGCTGAAAAAATATATACATATATAATTTTTTAATGCAAAAGTTTTATTGGGAATTTGTAATTTACAATTCATATAAGATTTGTAACGTGATTTTTCCCAAACTAATAATTGTCCCAAAAGTTTGGGTACAAGTTTCCTGATGATATGGCCTGAGCAATCAGTGAAATATACACAGAGATCAGCTCAATTCTACTCAATCAATTTCACTGTATTTTTAAAAACATGACAATTTACTAAATTAGTAAAATATTAATTTAGGAAAAAGCACTTTACAAATCTTATACGACTTAAAAATCGTAATTGTTTTACACTTCAACGTAAAAAATATGCAAAAGCGAAACAAATTAACAGAAGTTTTGAAAATTATTTTCTTAAAATCTGCAAAAAAAACACAAGTTACTGTTCAATAATTTTTGGTCAATGACGATAAGATTTTATCTTAAGGTTCCCTTCCACTACATAATATTTTTGAATATTTCATATCCCTTATTATTGACGCAACTTTATTTATAATACCAGGGCAGGTGACCTTTTGAATTTCCCGCCTCTTATCCTCTCAACAAACATCGGTCAGTTGACTCCTTCCAAATATCAACAAGTTACAGCATTTAATTGGTGTTTGATAGCCATTGATAGTAGACTGCCACGTGATTTGAGAAGAAAATTGAAAAAGGTGAATTTCATGTGCTCGTTAATCATTATTTTTGGCGGAAAGAAACCATCAGTCAAACCAAGTTTAGGCTTAATACTCGTATATACTATCGGAATACTGCACCATCAATTTCATTTATAAAAAAAGTGGCCGTAGAAGCACGAAAATTCCCAAACGTTCTGGACGCGGAGTTGAGGTCTCTACACCTAAAACAATTGAAAAGCTTCAGTAATAAATGGGTTTTTCAGCCAATAAAGTGATGGCGATTGATTGGTTGATTCAAGAAGGATTTGCAAAAAAAAAACGAACACATTTAAACAACTTCCCATGGCCAAATTCCATGAATTAGACTACGAATTGCTCCCTCATTCAATAGGGTTTAGACCTGAGTTACTATATCTTGATTCCAAACCTGAAGAAACGGCTCGGCAGAAAGATATGATGAAATCATCTAACAAGCAAATAACTATTTTGATCACCTCGACAAATCTTAATTTGTTTGTAAAAGTAGAAGTTTATATGGAATAAACACCGCTTAAAAGAACAAATTATTCCCTTATCACTGACGAACCGCCTTGTCAAGGCACTTTTCCTCCAAAACCATAAAATCTCAGTTTATAAACTAAATCTAAATTCAAGATTAGCATGCTTTTGTTAAATTTTTAGCATATATTTTAGCTGCAGTTAAAAAATGAATTCCAAATATGATAAGTTCTTTAAAACGAAGTGGTTCCACTTATCCGAAATCCTTTTAGATAAAAATCTTGTTTAACCGACAAACGATTGCAGAAAATTTCCATTTTCACTTATACGAATTCAACAGTAATGGCAAAATTTTCGACGAAATGAAAATCCAGCACGCCCGCCGGTTATTAAAGGAATTGTACAAAAACATGAGATGTACGAGTATGGTGGCACTCAAAGTAGGAAACAACCCCACTGATTATGTAGGAAACAACCCCAGATATGATATTAAAACAAGTCTAAATAAAACCGTTTTTATTGTTAGTTTTAATTTCATTTAACATGGCAACGTGGAAAAGCTAAGATCTTAAGCGTAGTTCTATTAGAGTATAGATTTTTCAAAGTTCCATACTTATTGGGCATATTTGTCTCAGACGGAAGAATCCAGTTGTCCACATCTACTGGAAGCAATTAATTAGCAATCATTTCATATTCCTAAATACTAAAATGTCACTTCAAGTAGATTGTAATTTGAAAGAGTATTATTTCTTTGCTGTCATAATCTGTCCTCGCTAATTTGGTTGCCTTAATTGTAAGTCCTTCCATCAATCTCGGTAGTTTGTTGTATTAATTTCTTGCTTTTCTTTTGGATACTTGGCTAAACTAAGATTTTTTTTCGCCATATTTTCTTTCGTGTTGCCGCAAGTAGCAAGTTCATGCTACACACGTAACATATGAATGTAAGTAGAACATATGTTGAGCCAGGAAAGTGAATAGTAAAACGTACATTTATATATGGAGTAGTCACTAGTGGCACTTACTGCTTTGACAGACAATTGTCATGTAAACTAAATACAGGGGTTGGAATGAATATTTGTTGAAGGCACAAATTGCATGATGGTTGGCTGAAGAATTGCTTTTTCTTATATTTTATATGGAATAAATATTCAAAGATGTACGTGCAAAGTGAGACGACATTCAAACGATATCCATACAAAACATATTCACACAAACATTTACAAATTCAAACATACATTTTTATACTATCGTTACCGTAAGTCATTGTATCTCCATAGAAAGGAGAATGAATATTATTTCTTTGCAGGAGTATAGACATCCATACAAACACAATTGTAAAGTAGAGAGACAGACAGTCAGTCAGTCAGAAAGTCGGTCCTTTTACCATTTAGAGTACTGATTGTGTTGTTAGCTTGTGCTCGTACCACGGACACTTTTAGCATTATGATTCGTAGTACCTTTAGTCTTTAACTCGTTTCCAACATAAAGATGTTTGGTTTTTGGTTATGTTTTTTGATTTTATTCGCCTTGTCTATTGTTTTTTTTTTTTTTTTTTTTTTTTTTTTTTTTTTTTTTTTTTTTTTTTTGGTTGGTGTTTTTCTGTTTAAGTGGAAACTGGCTGTTGAATTCTCCGTCAGACTGTTGTATTTTATTTGGGATTTTTCTTTACATTCCGTCTTTTTTTATTCATTTAAGCCAACACTGGCCATTTTTACTGTGCGTTCATTATGAGATTGCGTTTGGGTTCTGTTTCAATTCAACATGATGAAGTTTAAGTGGCACGTATGAAAAATAAATAGACATCTGAGATTTCCACGTATAACAGAGCATATATTAAAATTTTGTAGTTGAACAAAAATAAAATATTTTCCATCTCATACCGCTACATTTTCCAATAGCAGCTTGGTTCGATTTGTGAGAACTCTCCTAGATGGTAAAAAAAAGGAGCGACCCTGTAATGGTCTATGCGACAATCCAAATAAAAATTACTAATAAATGTTGGGGCAACGCCCTTAATATCTTCCAGGTATATAAGTTCAGAAGAATAGAGTTATCCTGCTACTACTTTGCAAAATGCTTCCTTCATTCACAAAGAGTATGTATGTCTCGTTGTTTCAAGCCTTTTTATATAAAAATTGAAGAACCATGTTACTTCTTATTAAAGAATAATTCAGTCGAAAATGATCCAATAGAACAATAACCGATCGTGGGTTATTCGTCGAAATGAAATAATTCCCAATGAAATAATTCTTTAAAAACGGCTGGAGTTCCACAGCGTAGTGTTTTAGGACCAACACTTTATTCAATTTACACGAGTGATATGTATGCCATGTTCACAAAATATCACGGTTGCTACTTATGCAGATGACACTGCACTCATGGCTTCCTTTAATTGTCCCATTGATACTTCTACTTCATTGCAAAGGGAACTAAATAAATTACAGAAATGGCTACAAAAGTGGAAAATAAAAATCAACACAATGAAGTCCGCCCATATACATAACATTCTCGCTTAGAAGAGAAATTTGCCCACAAGTTCCTCTAAACGGATCACTAATACCGACTGTATATAGTGTAAAGTATTTTGGGGTTGTATTTAGATGAACGACTTACTTGGAAAGAACATATTAAAACAAAACGGAAATATCTTAACATGAAAACAAAAAGGATATAATGGCTTTTATGTCCGAAATCCGAACTAAGCTTGAAAAATAAGCTTATACTATATAAAGCTATTCCTAAACCTGTATGGACGTACGGAATACAACTATGGGGAACAGCTAAGAGAGATCAAACATGGAAATTTTGCAGCGATATCAGTCCAAAACTCTTCGTTTTATTACTCAAGCTCCATGGTTTATAACAAATTCAGCGATACACAATGATCTCAAAGCCCTTCAGTCAAAGAAACAATAAAAGAATTTAGTACAAGATACCTTGAGAGATTGGGTAGTCATTCAAATCCACTAGCCATTAGCCTACTAGATAATTCTGGAGAAGTGCGTAGGCTAAATAGGTTACATGTTCTTGATCTGCCATTTAGATAAAAGCTCATTTAACTAATCAAGACCTTTATACATACAGATTTATATATCATATATACATATTTTTTATTTTTTCTATTTTGTTTTATTTTTTATATTAATGTTTAAAACAAAAATTGAACATGTTCATAGGACTTCTTTGTTTTGCACTATGGGGCATGAACAACTGTTACTTTCAATTTATTATTAAATTTACTTATTGTTGTACAAACAGATTGTAAATAAAGAATTTATTAAAAAAAACGAAGCAAGATCCAATAAAATTTAATGATATAAATCTAAGCAAATGATATGAAGGCGGGCTAATACCAGTAATTTTTGCATAAACCACAGGTTTTCACAGGATAATCATTTTATTTTATTTTGATCTCCACACACTTCGTGCAACGTTTCTCCAATTGTTTCTATCCCTTTCAAAATATAAGATTTGTCGAGTTCATCAGAATAAGTATTTGTTTTCGAGATGATTTCTTTTTGTTTTGGAAACAAGAAACAGCCATGCGGGTCTGAATCGGAATGGATGAAAATGCAATTCGTGGCCTAATTTATGGAATTTTACTAAGGAAACTGCACATGTTTTCACCCTAGCATTGTCCTAGTGAAAAAAAAACTTACTTCAAATACTCATTAAATCGATCCAACAAGTTGGTATAATATTCACCATTGATTGTGTTACCCTTTTGAGGGTAGTCATAATGGATTATACCGCCCGCGTGCATCCAAAAAAATATGACATGACTTTTTTGGCACTGATTTACCCCCAAACACACCACTGTTTTGACTGCAGTTTGGTATCTGGTGGGTTGTGGTAGATTAACGATTCGTCAACAAACTCCTCCGGTTGAACAACGCGAAATACTCCTTCGTCACGCTTGTGGTGGATTGTAAGCAAACGCGGCACCGATTGTCCGGAAAGCTTTCTCATACCCAAGTGATCATTAAAAATTGAAATCACTGACCCATGTGATATGTCTATGGCTTATCTCTCGCACGTTCAATATTCGATCGGCCAATTTTTTCAATTGTTTCTCATCGAGAGACCTTAAGTGGGCGTCCAGAACTTTCGGTATCTTCCGTGACTGTACGGCCACAACGGAATTCAGTAAAGCACTTTTGTACAATTGAAATTGATGGTACAGAGTTTCGATAGCATCTATCAAGCTTAGCTTTGGTTTGAGTGATGGATTTTTCTCCAAAAAAAATGCTTAACGAGCACATTTTCTAGTTAAATCACGTGGTAGTCTGTTATCGATGGCTGTCAAACACAAAGTAAATGACGCAGCTTGTTCAAATTTTGACAGGAGTCAACTGACAGATACCTGTTGACAGGAGCAGAGTTGCGCTTTCAACTCACGAGGCAGGAAATTCAAAATGTCAGGGACTTATTGACCCGCCCTTGGCCTATTGCCAAGTTTGAATGTGAAATACAATCTAAGTTTTTTAAACTTTGCGCCCCGACTAAATGATGGCCGTACTGATACGATTTGGGAAGCGAAGCTGCTTTTCGTCTTACCATAGAAATGAAAGTCCTAGCGCAATGTAGAAATATTTTAAAAAGCGAAAACGCTCCTGGACTCTATGAGAAATCATTAAATTAAAGAAAGTGACAGTCCAAATTTTTTCCCAAGAAATAATAGCAAACAAAGAAATATTTTGTTTTGCTTTTATTTCATTTTAAATATTTATAAAAATGAAAATAATTCTAAAAAAAATATGACATAGATTCCAAAAAATTGGGCATTATTTCATAATGTCGATTATATTTATTGAGTTCAAGGATTTCATTACAAGAGATGCGTTTTTTAATTTGCAAATTTGCAACGAATTTCAAATTTTAATTTTTGATTTTAAGCAAAAAATTTAACAGTTTTCCATCCCAGGCTTGAATGTCTACAGCTCTGTTAGATATAAGTATCATCGATAACAATGTTTCGGAATTATTTGTCCAACGTTGTGATAATGAATGATGTGATAACGTGTAGTGGTGGTCGTTGGTTTGTTCTTATGAGCGACTGAGCGAATGGCTGTAGAGTTTGAAAATATGATTTCTACACATTTTTCATTGTTGACTGCTGTTGTTGTTGTTGCTGTGTTGGTGATGATTATGGTGCTGTTGGCCACTGCTGTTAATGATAAGAATTCTGTGGGATAATAATGATGCTTTTTATGGTTTTTTTTTTTTCATTTTCACTTTGTTTTATTTCTGATTGTGATTTTGATTGTGATGTCGACGCGTTTGATATTTTATCATTAAGTAGTAGATTTCCATTTTTTTTTAGCTTCTGTTGCCTGTCCTCTTCTCCTAAATGGCAATTGTATTTGCTGCTTTCCTGCTTAAAATTATTAGTTTCTCTTTCCGCTTTTTCTAACAAAAGTTTTCGTTTCATCTTTCGAATTTTGCTTGTTTTTCTTAAGTCGAGCCATTCGACTGATTTCAATGATTTATTTTTGTTGCTGCCAGTGTTGTCATTGATAATTATTTAAGTTAATTCAGCTTTTAAATGAATGTTGTTTTAAAAGTCGCAAGCCTATAAGTGCCGAGATTTTTACCAAAAAATTTAATTCAACTCGAGTCAGAATATAAGACAAAGTAAAATGTGAAGTTAATTATAATATATAATTAGATAAAAACAACGCTAATTTACTAGTTCAACTATCACCAGCTTAACATTTATGAGAGAGAAGTGTAGAATATGAAAAAATTTTCAACACATATTTTTGACAGTGTATTTTGAGAGTGTAAAAAAAATTATGGTGATGGCGTAATGTAGTGGTTAAAGTGCTTGCCTACAAAGCCGAGTACCTCAGGTTCGCTTCTTGACAGAGGACAAAAAATTTTCACCATGGTTTTTCGAGCTTTAAAAATTAAGTGGCTTCTACCTCCTCCTAAAAATCCATCCAAAGAGCACCCTGACAACCCCCTCTCCCTAGAAAAGAGGATAATATCTTGACAAAGGTGAGGCAGAGCCACCACCTTCTGGGGAAAAAGAGATAGGAATCAAAGATTAGCAAGATTCCTCTCACCACTACACTCTATTACACAGAGGGCGTTGTTTCTAGGCAACGACAGGTGGTAGCCCCATTAACAAGGTCCTAACCTGCTACAGCAGACCGATCATCTAATTAGCTGGAACAACAACCGATAACCGAAACTGATACAAGGCAAAAATAACAATACGAAAACAACTGCAACAACTCGTGTAAGATGGAGATGTTTTGGAGAAGCCAAATGCTCCTAGGAGAGGTAATGGAGGAAAAAAACTATAGTTTTATTTCAACACTTTGGAGATAAGAAGTTTCCAGGATTTTTATGAAATTCAGACATATGAGTATAATGAAGAAGTTCTGAAGGACATGCACTCGTAGACAAGCATCTATTGTACTAGACTACAAGTCTTATACCCTTGAGAGGCATATGGTTTACATACCATAGTGCGTATACCACGGTTTTATAAACTATTTATGGGTAACAGACTTGTGCTATTTGTACTAATGTTTTTGTTTATATGTTTGAAATGTCATTTTGCAGACATTTCAACACACTGAAATTAAAAGAAAAATGTCAAATGTCAAAGAATTTATAGCTGACTTTGTTACTGGTCTTGCACAATTGTTATTGAACACAGCTAAAAAGATGTGTTTAATGGTATAGCACATTTATACCACATACATACATGTTCGTAGTATAGAAGCCATGTAGTGCACCATACTATTGTAGTATACAAATCCGTTGTCTGTCAGGGGTATTAGGGTCACAGATTCGATTCCTTCCAAACGTCTTTTAAGTTTGTGTTGGTTTTTTGAAAAATTATATCAGCCCAATAAGTTAACAGCAAAATGTTACAGCTCCACGAATGTCTATAACAACTTTGGCGAGCTATAGCAAATTTTGTGCCAGATTAGACTGGAAAAGGGTGTGATATAAACTTCCCCACCCTTCCTGTTCTCATCACACATGCATAACATTTGCGAGAAGTATTCCATTGCCCCAATCAATCTAATTTCAATAATAATTGCAAAAGTTGTAGGGAACTTTTTTAAGGGAAGTTACACTCTGGCAATTAATGCCTACTACTTACTTAATGTGCTACTTTTTTGTGAAAGGGATAGGGTAGAGAGGACAGCAGGTGAAATTAGAAGACAAAGAAATAGAGAGAGAGAGAGAGAGGAATCCTAATTTCTGTTTTACAGCAATTCAATTATTCCGCGTTATTTATTACTTTTTATAGCAGAGTTGCAGGTCTCTGGTGGTAAGTAGGCGTATTGAGTCTCTTAAGCTGTCTGTGCAGCCATTTTATTAATTGTTTCATTTTGCCGACGATTCTGCTAACATTATCGACGAAGGAGGGCGCTTTGATTTGGTAAATGAGTAGATGAGTATCGCGATCGGTGCTACTGTTAAGTGACCAGTGTTTTGGCGTCATCACTTAAACAGTTCAACAACAATTAATACAATGTCACGCTAATGTAAATCAGAAAAACTTATGATGTTGATGACTTGTCTTAAACAGGGATCGAACCTAGGCCCTTCAGTCATAAATTGCTTTGTAGTCAACGCGCTAACCACTTTAGCCAACAGCACCCTCTATAGGATAATGCAAAAATGAAATTAATTTACATTTTTACCAGTATGTACATATATACATGTGTATGTATGTACCTAAAAAAAACCTTCATATTCAATACGTAAGAGTGTAAATTAATTTTAAAAAAATTAATCGCATTGTGAATCATTGAAAACAATTAATATGTTGTTGTTCAGCATTTGCTTTGTTTAAACAAACGCGGAAAATTTCAATAACAAAATTTAAGTGCATCGAGAAAACAAAGAAAAATTAATACAAAATTATTAAAACAAATTGTATTGTCTGCTGGATATTTACGTTACAACAGCGGTAGTCACTGTCACAACAATGCGGGGCAAACTAAAATTTTGAATTTAAAAACAATAAACAGAACGAACAAATAAAAAAATGAATGTTTGAATTGAGTATGACACAGTACATATGCCTACAAACAGTGGTTAAATAATATTAAATATATTAAATAAATAAAAAATATATATTTATTGAATCTTTAATAAATTTAACTGACCATAAGTATTCGAATCCTTTCTTTAAAATGATAAACTATTTAAGTCCAGCAAGAGCCAGACGAAAACAAATCAGATTTTATAGCTTCTTTTGTGATTGACTTTACATCTCCCTCGTTTTCGTCAAAGGGAAAGAGGTTCCCCGCTTCACAGGCCTTTAAAATTGTAAATTGATTATATGTGAGATGACCATGTTTTTAAATCACTCGTGCAGAAAGACCAATGTGGCATGAGCGCCGTAATGCTGAAACCACAAATCGTTATATCCATATCATCCAATTCAGCCTAAAAGAAATTGGTAATCATAGACCTATAGCGCTCACCGTTGACCATGATGTCCCTGCCAACGTCTTTCTCAAAGAAATATTGATCGATGACGCCGTCAGCCAAAAACCCACAGCAAATAATGACTTTTTCGCTTTTGGATCTAATATGGATTGTTGGCTTCAGAAATAGAAGAATAGAAATAGCGACCGTAAAATGGGTGAAGCGAGCGAATCGTTGCCCGAACTGAACATCCGTATTGATAAAACAATTTTATCATTTGCACGTGCTGTTGAAAGCCACATCGGTCCATGGTAATTTGGCAAAACAGACAGAATAGATGACCAGACAATTCGACAGATGAAGCTTGAACAATATGGTCACTATCAACTGTCAAGGTTGATAGCGGAAGACCCCGTTAAATAGAGGAGCAAGATCACAAATTTTAAAATTTTGTTATCATAAAAAAGCCTTCGAATTGACAAATTTTTCAGTTCTAGTTCCATCATCACAGCATCGGAGCACTAAGCGACGTGTGTCATTAGCATGCCTTTCATAGAAAATATCGTTCTCAATGAGTTTCAGCGTATACAGCGTATATAATTAGAA
This sequence comes from Germaria angustata, assembly GCA_963681545.1. Classification (NCBI taxonomy): domain Eukaryota; kingdom Metazoa; phylum Arthropoda; class Insecta; order Diptera; family Tachinidae; genus Germaria; species Germaria angustata. The sequence goes on from OY813001.1 coordinate 63,539,698, forward strand.
TTCCATCGGTAATCCATTTGGAAACTTGGATTTCGCAAATTTATAAAAATAGAAATTTTCCATAAATTTTTTGGCGAAAAACAATCCTGTATGAAACTTATTCCCACATCTTGAATTTTAATTCAGATAATTATCACTTATTATCAATTTGTAACATTAATTATGGCATTTGCTTCCACTGTGCGACAGAGTATAAAGTACATTTAACAGAGAAGAGCTAATTAATGGCAAAAAAAAACAACAACGACTAAAACAATAACATTAATGTGAATGAACATTTAGAGCCGTAAAACGTCATCAATTGGACTGACAATCGAGTGCTGAAATTCCAGCAATAACAACAACTATAGCAATTATATAAAAGCGATGAGAAAAACACAATTGTACTTAAAAGTTATAAATCACCCCAATTATGCGGTGACAACAACGTTAACTAGAATTACACCTTAAACAACAATAACAGCGACAGCGATAAGTAACAGAGATATATCGTTAGCATATGAAGAATGAGTGTTTTGAATGAATAAGGAGGCTATTGTAGGAGATTAAAATCAGGATAGTATATATCTATTTCGTACGCCACACACCACAGGTGGAAGTGCCGTACGTTTAACAAATCATTTACTATTTGTAGAATAGTTACTTACAAGTACAGAATGTCCTTATATATGTACATGCACATACATATTATACATTCTATATTTACAAAGCAAATAAATCCATTTTAAGGATAAGTGTTTGCCTGTCTTTGCAAGCATTGAAATTTGTTAATCAATAACACTAAATAACTTAAGATAATAACTGCATATTGAATCAATCAGTAAGTCCTTAATCCTTATAAGTTCGCTATTTAGCATAATACACCCACCTATAAGCCCTCAATATATATTTAAGATTCTGAAATAAATATTTATTTCAATTTGTTGGATAATTATAGAAATTTTACTTTAATAGAAAACGATAAATTTCAAAATATCAGCAACAAAATAATTATTGAAAAAATCTACAAAGTTTTAAATAGAAATGTTAACCTTCCAATAATATTGGCACAACATCTCCAGCGCGTGGGAATGATATTGAACGCACATTTTCAATACATTTATTCTATGATATTCCATGGATGGGAGTTCAATTTTATTGTAAAGTTTTGAAAAACCACGAACATACTTTTCAAAAAAGATTAATTTTAATTTCAAAAAGAGATTTATTACAATAGTACTAATTAAAAATTATAAGCTTTTGTTTCCCTTTTTTTTTAATATATCTTTGTCCGTATTTGAAATTTTCCTGATTATAAGTTTGAGTACAGCTCTCCTGATTTTTAATCTTTGATGCTGCATTATTACTGTTCCAAAACCTTCTTAAGTTCAAAGCCAGCAATGAAACAAGACCAAAATTTTTATAATAAAAATTATTGCAAAAAAAATTACAAATATTACTCGTATTGAAGTAATTCCAATATTTAAATTTATTTAAATTGTATATTATATAATATAAAATGAGAAATGAATGAGCCAATAGATTTCATGAAAATGTTCGCATGTTGAAAAATTTTTTTGTGCACCCAAGAAACCTGCGTTGTCTCCATAAACGTAAGCACTTCCCAATAAAATACTCTATGTATCTGAGATTAATGCTCCCGAGCAAAAAAATAACTTCCAGTGAAGTCAATAATATCCCAAGATTCTACTTCGGAAATTGTGAAAATTCGGATCTATTCCAAAGATTTCAAAATGAGCGTAGCATTGCAAAATGATATCTTTTTTGGGATTCAGATCATTGGATCTAAAATCGTGTTTCAGATGTTATGAAAAAGCGTATACTTGGAAGTACACAGTGTATTTTAAATAGTATCGTACATGTAAATTATTCCCACTTAATTATTGTTCACATAATTTCTTTTTTTTTTTTATTAATATACCATATATATTTTTTACTGGATCCAAATTTGGGAATGTTATTTCATTATGCACGTAAAGTTTCCGCCACTTGAGCACATAAAACAATAACTAAGTTAATATACATATACAGAGGTTAGAAGTGAGTGTAAAAGTTTGGAAGAGTCATAGTTGAAAGGAACGTTCTAGGAAGTTATGAAAAAGCAGATATTTCGATGTGAAAGGAATGTGGTCTTTTCCACATAGTTTTAACATGGACGTGTCACCATAAAATTCTTATTTTTAATGCACTTAACTGGATTAGAAGCTGTCTTCCATATGCTAAGAGAAGTAGATATTATGTTTTTGATTTTTAAAGAAAATAAAATTAAATAAGGAAATGTTAATTACGAGTAGAAATAGAATTACAGAAAGGAGAAAAAAAACAAACCATAAGAATTTGTTTGTTTTTTAGGCAATAGTTTTAGTTAATAATCAATAAATGTTGTTTTCACTCCCTCATTACAAACTTTTCGAGTACATGAACAGTGTGCAGTAATAACTAGAGGCAATTAGTAACACCTTTTAGTTAATTAATAGGCCTTATGCAGCTGATTAGGAATAACAATAACAAATTCTTACCCGAAGATGTGCTATCGTTCTGCCTATGGACGTAGATGAAATGAGAAGGTATATTTATTTAATTTTGAATTGATAAATTAAATTAAAGGAAATAAATAACGATAAAAGTAAATAATTGAAATGAAATATACAAATAAATAAATATACATCAAGGGAAATGGTTACTGGGTTAACTTTCATTGGGTTAGATGTGCCTGGCGTAAGCATGAGTGCTTGTGTTTGTGTAATTGGGTTTTCAAAAAGATTAAAAAATTCACAGCTGTGTTCAACTCCCCACTACGAAAACGCACAACACGGGCAATCACAATCAAAATGCCAATGAGCCACAAAAGTGTAGAATAAGCGGAACAAAAAAAAAATACAACAAACAAACAAACAAAAACAAGTGAAGTGTACAAGTTGTATTTATGGCGTATAGTGTGTGGTTGTCCGTATAACTTTTTTATTTAATTGTTTCAGGCTCACCACTGAAGCGCTATTTAAATGTATGCATGTACATACTTATGTACGTGTATGTAAGTATGTTTGTGTGTTGCCACAACTGCATCTGATAATATACGGTTTTATGATAATGTTGTTTATTTAATAAAACGTATCTGGCCAACGAGTGTTAAATGTTAAATAATTTTAATTTTAAAATCACTCAATTGAAATATTGCAACAAATTTTGTGACTGTTAGGAGAACTATCATTTTTATTTATTGCAGCACTAATTTAACGAGAAATCTAACAATTTGCAATGAAAGTCCAGCCAGAACCACATAAATACATATTTAAATTTTATGGATGTTGCTTTTGCATTTAACAGAGGGAAAACGAAATCTATCGTTCATAAAACACGTCGGCATTATGTGCTGAAATTTCTGCAATCCTGTTGCCACACATTTCAACCGGCTATAAAAAAGAAGGCGGGGGTTGATTTATTTTTTCTTTTATGTTCAGCGATTTTTTCATCACTAGTGGACCGATCTTAGAAATTATTTTTTTTATGAAAGGATATGCTGCCAGAGGCGGTCAAGTTTTTACTAATATGTGATATGAACAGGGAGAAGGGTACACTCTCACACCAAGTAATACTTAGTAATCTTACATCTTGTTGGCTGTTATATATAGTGAGTGTCCAAATTTGACGTGAAATACTCTGTACCTAATACAACGCGGCGCAAAAAAAAACATGACTATAATACTAATTGTCTTGGAAATTGGGTTGCCACAGAGGTCGTCACCACACATATTGAAGCAACACAATTAATGAATGACAGAAAACATCAAATTGTAATGAGATTTTCATGGTATTTGGTGCAACTTCTAATGTCACAATCTGTTTTCTGTACCCTATCCCTTTCACAAAGAAGTAACACCTTAAGTAAGCAGTTGACATTCATTGACTACTACTACTATTAAAAAACGCAAAAATTTTAGAGATTCCCCAGCGACCTTATATTTTTTTATTTACAAGCATTCGACAAACAGCTGATTTGCGTTCTACTAAGAAATTCTCTGTCCTGTATAGGAACAATAATTAAAGGAAACAATACACAAAAATCAAATTCTGACTGCCTGTTTATGTAAAACAAATGAAAAATGGAAAACTCCAAATTGTTTTTGTTTTCAATGCGAATAGACGCAACGAATTTTCTCTTTGTTTTACATAAACAGGCGGTTAAGCAAAAATCAAAATGGGAAACAATTGAAAGTAAATAATGTTTTGTATGTATACGATTAATTTAATAATAAGAAAATATATCCTTCTAGCATCAAAAATATCTATGTTAAATCAAAAGTATTCATCGGTAACTTATGGACACAGCTAAATAAGTAGGTGGAAGAAAATTCTAACTTTGAAGAGGATGCGTTTCAGCTTGTCGAACACTAAGGGCATAGAAAAATAATTAAATTCACCTGTACTGATACAACGCATTAAAATTGTTGCTTTCAAATTTTGTTTTGAAATATACTCGAGGTTTTTCAGTTTATTATATTAAAAGCGTATTTTCTAAAATAATTCTAGCAAAAATAAACGACTTCAATACAAAGAGGCAAAACCGAAGCAACTGCGATATAATTAAGTTTTATTTTAAAATTTACTACCAGCAAAGATTGAAATATTTAATTCCATAAATGGAGGAATTATGTTATACAAATTATTTCAGGCGACCACTTTGTCCGTCCGATTTCCACTTAAATTTTTGTGCAACCAAACTTCATGCAAATGGAATTTCGAATACAAAAGGATTCTGCAAACTCCCTCTATAAATGGGGGAGTTATGCAATAATTAATATTTTGTCCGTCCGATTTCCACTTAAACTTCTGTGAAACGAATCTTTAAGCTACACTTCCAAAAAAATTTTTTTTTTTAAACGGTCCATAAATGAACGATTTTTTTTTTAAGGTTAGGAGGGCGAATTGTCTTTCCCATTAAAAAAAATAAAACATTAAGGGACCAAACTGCCATCAAACTCTTTCAAAAACATAATTTTGAATATCGGTCCACAAATGGAGGAGCTATGCGATAATAAATTTTTCGAAAAAAAATAAAAGGACCAATCTGCAAGCAAATTATGATAAAATTATGCTTCTGATATTTTATTTAATTAATTTAAAAAATATAGAAGTAAAAAAAATACATACGAATTGATAACTGCCTCCTTTTTTAAGGTGGGTTAAAAATATCTCATAACGATATAAACAAATTAACATCAAAACACACTCACGGCATATAGAACTGGCGCAAACTACTTAAAAATTTTATTTCAATTTTGCTGTCACTAATTGGAAATAAAAACACTACAGAATGAAAGTTTTGTGGTGCAATATACTCAATTAAGCGATTTTCCTGGCGATATATTTGTCTAATTTACGTTATGGCTACATCTTTAAAAGTGTTACGTTATAACGTAACTAAGACTAGGAGCCAGTGTACTAGACTAATAATTAGTCAGTACGAAGGCCGCATGTTCGATTCCTACCGAAGACTTTTGGGTGTTTTCGCGGACAAGTTAAAACACCCAAGACTGTGCGAACGATAAGCTGGGAGATAGCGGAACGTTTTGTCGAACGAATGTGAGTGATTGCTTAACTTTTCCTTCGACGTCAAGGGACAAGCTGTTATAATTAATACGTGAAAATGTAATGTGTAAAATTTCTGATCTGCATTTCCCTCACTCTCTCTCTCTCTCTCTCTCTTTCTCACTCTTCCAAGTTCTCCCCAGCTGGATGGGGGCCACAAGGTTCGTACATTCAAACTTGTACATATCAAAAGATGAGTGGTCATTTAATCTCCTAATAAAATGTATAAATGTATAGAAATATATGTACATACATGTAAATATGTGTATCTGTGTTATTGCTTTTACATATGTATTTCAACAAAATAGATATAAACTCGCATCTACGACAGCTTATCGTTGATGGTACACTTTAATTGAATTGAGTGTTTTTAATTGTGTACAGCATGTTTTTTGAAATTATTGCAAATTGAACAAAAATGTTTTCAGAAAATAGACATTTGGTTTGCTTAAAATGGATTTAGTCCAAATTTCATCAAGTATTTGTTTCTTTTTTTTCAATGCAGTTGTTTTAGAAAGTTTTATCTAAACGGAACGGTTTGAAAATAGTATGAGGCAATAATCTTCTTTCTACCTCTTTTTCACGGTAAAAAACTGTGTTAATGAAAAATAAAGCAAATATTAAACATAAATTCTGCAGATACGAGCAGTATGATGAATAAGTTTAAAGAATAAGTTTTACATGTGTTAATTGAGAGCAAAAAAAGTAGAATTATATTTGCGTAGCTTTAAATCTATTATCATATACATACGTGGAAAAATATTGTTTAGTAGACTATGTAAAAAAAACTATTAGAACTTCATCATCAATTAGTGAATCTGTTAAGAAAATCCTTTAAAGAAAAACAATTTTGTGTAGCGCTCGACATTAAACTTGCTGATACGAAGGCAGGTCAATACATCTGTAATTGTACAAACATTAATTTTGATAACAAAACTCAATAATCTGCAAGCCTTGTTCCTTTCGTTTCAATTCATGGTTAAATTAAAGACCAAACTGAACATGTCTAACAGTAACATGTTACGCGAAAACAGCTCAGCTGCCAAAAACAATGTTGCCAAAAAGAAAGTTCCTAAAAAATCACCCTTTACTATGGGAATTCTACATCATCAAAGGTAAACAAAGTGGTTCACTGAATTTCGGAAGATGGCGAAAGTTCTGGACGCCCGAAACAATTGAAAAAATTCTCAATATGTTGTTGGCCGTTAGGAGATTTAAAGTGCGAGAGATTGTGTGAAGCCATATAGACATATCACATGACTGAGTGGTTTCCATTATGAATGACCACTTGAGTATGAGGAATTTTTCCGCAAGATGGGTGCCGCTTTTGCCATATTCGTAAACGAAAAATGGATCACACCACAAGATACCAGATACCAAACAGTCGTCGTCAAATTAGTGGCTTTCGCGGTGTGAATTGACGCCAAAGAAGGACAAAGTGGGTTTGTCAACCAATTAGGCCATGGCGATAGTATTTTTTTTTTTTTTTCAGATGCACGTGGTATAATCTGCTTTGACTACTTTCAAAAGGGTCAATGGTGAACGATTTAATGACAATTTGAAAAAAAAACGGCCAAGAAAATAATAAATTTCGCTAGAACAATGCAAGGGTGCAAGCATAAGCAGTTTCCATGGCAAAATTCCATGAATTAGGCTACGAATTGCTATCTCATGGGCCGTATTTTCGGAATTTAGCCTCGAGTGACCATTTCTTGCTTCCAAACCTGAATAAATGGAAAGAAGTGAATTTCGTGTGTTTTTGCAGAAACAAATTTGACTCCAAAGATGAAATCATCTCACAAAAAAAATCTACTTTATTTTTATTATTATTATTATTATTGTTTATTTATTTAATTAGTTATTTTTTTAAGGAATGAAGAGATTACAGAAATGGTGGAAAAAATTTATAGAGTTAAAAAGACAATCCCCCTTATTATTATTGTCGACGTCGACGTTACATCAAGTCGACTAAGGGGAATATGTTGAAAATAAAATGATTTTTATCCAAAAACTTGGACTTATTTACCCGTAAATATGGAAACATATTGTATTCGCTTACAATGAATATTAAGTACACCTGAACACTTTATATTGCAAATACAATTTGAGGTAGAAACATACAAAAAAAAATACTGAAGCGATGTGGTTTAAACACAGTGCGATTTATAAAAGAAAAACATATTTGGAAACTTATAAATCTCTACAAATAAAAACATATTTCAAATATTTTTGCGTAGAGCAATCGACAATAAGACACAAAATGTCACATGGCTTTAGTGCAATTGGAGATTAAAATTTTTCTTGAAATTTTACGAAAATTTTTGCCAGTAATTGTTTTCTTCCTAAAAAAAAGTCAGGTAATAATAATTTAAAAATATTTCAACTCATACTAAAACGTCCTCGTTGTTACTTAAAGTATATGGAAATTTTTGACATAGTCCTAACAAGGACATTTTATGATATACTTTAAATGCAAACAATTATTTTTCACTATTTCTACGTTTATCGTCCTTTCTTGCCCTCTCTTCTTTTGTTTAAAAATATAAAAAATGGCTATAGAAACGCGAATAGAAGATGTAATTGCATATTCGTAAATACCTGCATGTAAGATTACAATTAAAAATTGTATTGCCTTTGTAACTTAAACTGTATTAAATTATTTATGACTTTTTACAAACAACAGTCCAACAGGTGTGAAAATTTCAATTTCATATAAAGAGTCATATTTTAGGATTTATTTTTCTCTCATGGTATATTAAAAACTTGCAGTTGGCCATTGAAGAAGTTCTTTAAATCATTTCATAAATTTCTTAGAAACAATAAAATACAATAATAGACATAAATAAGCTGAAGGACATTCAGATTGTTTAATAAATTTGGAAGTTTTCTTTTTAAATTTTTAAAAACCCAAAGGGATACTCATAATAAGTGCCACACATTTTTAAAAGAAAAAAAGGATAAGTTTGCTTTAGTATTTCTTTTCATCTGCAGCAAATATTTTTTTCTTGGAAAAAAAAACCACATGTGGACGGGATTTACAATATTTGCCAATTTTTTTTTAATTTATGAATATGGTCATCAGGACATTCCTGCAATCGATTACTTTTAAATGAAGCTACTGAAATGAATTTTTTGTCAGTGGTTTTGCTGTTTACACCTGATGAATTCATATCATGATGAATGTCAATTTTCATAGTTAGAGAATTATTGTAAGAACATCGTATTTATCATGATATTCTCGCTTATTCCAATTGTCGTCATATTAAGTCGATATTAAAAAAATGTAAGTTCTGTGCTCGATGTGAGCAACAATTGAGTGTTAATGATGACCACTTGCCATTTTTTAAGCCTTTGGAATAGTAACAGTTTATAAATAATATATAATTGTTGTCGACATCGATCTTACAGTTGCCGAAATATTGGTGTTGACTTCGTGTGACGTCGACAACGACAAATAGAATAAGAGGGATAAATTCATCAGTTGTCGACACTAAATTAAGTGTATAAAAATAATAAACAACAAGAAAACAATCAATTGTTAAAAATATATACTAATAGTTCTAAAAAGTAAAATTTTCAGAAATATTTAATTAAGAGCGGATGAGGATATTAAAAAGCTCGTTCCTAAATTTTTTCTTTTTTAAGAGAAGTAAAACTCAGGCAAATAATGGCTACTGCTTAAAGTGTTACTGCTATATGTAAGGGATAGTGGGAGAGAAGAGAGGTGACTGGTGGTGAAAATGAGAGAGATGTTGCACAGCTTCTCTGGTGTTGGGTGAAGGCATTTAATTTCTTTTGAGCTGTACGTGTTATAGGCATTTTCTAAATTGTTTTACTTCGCCGACGAGTATCAATCAATCTCTGCCGTTACTGTTCACTGACCAGTGATATGCTTTCATCACTTAAACGGTCCAACAACAATTAACACAACCCCACACTAACGTAAATAAAAAAAAAAAAACAAAGCTCATGATGTTGATGATGAATTGTCCTGAACAAAGATCGAACCCTAGTTCTCAGTCATAGACTCAAAAGGTGGAATTTTAGGACAAGCAGCCTGACTGAAAACTTCGTGCTTACAAACATAAAAAACTTTAAAACTTTTTCAATCTTTCGATAGAGAAGTTAACCGATATACTGGCATAAGCACCAGCAAAATATTAATTATATGTATTCGTATTAGGCGGAGCCAAAAACCAACATATCGGACTTATGGTCTTATTTACGAAAAAAAAAATTCACATTGAGAAAACATTTTTAAATCAATTTTAAATAATTTCGGTGGCCATTTGCAATATTTTGAATAAATAAAACGGAAAAAAGATTTCAATATTTTTTTATTAAAAATCCTGTAATATCTGGGACGTTCGAGATAAAAATCTTTCATTCATATTCTGCAAGGCATTAAATTCTCTTACAACGGATACCGGAGTTAATTCTCAAAACTTGAAAATTACTTTCAAGGATAAAGCCTTAAAAACTTTATATTTCATTTTTTTTACGAATTTCATAACCCGAATTTTTGAGTCTTAAAAATTAAATTCAGTGGTCTTTTTTTTAGAAAATTTCATGCATTACAAAAATATACATGCAAAAAAGTGTTTGTCCAAAACGCTTAAAAAATAATAGGATTTTTAAAGAAAGAAGTTTTTTTCGTATTACACGTATTTCTATGGAAAATTTTAAATCGCAACAGACACATTTTAAAATGGATCAAATAATTTTCCGCAGTAAACAAGTTCTTTTCAGACCAAAGATTCGATAGGATATAGAAATAAATAGAAACATTTTGAATTTGCTTCTATGTGTAACCATATTTTTAAAGGATACAGGTCTCAAAACAATAACAAACCAAATATCGTTAATCATAAAAAATGATATTCTCTTGAATATTACTACTTTACTGTAACGTCCCCTTATAAAAAATGAAAAAAAAATTTTGATCCTCTAAGCAAAGCATAGGGAGGATGAACAGACCTCTTGCGAGTAGCAGCAGCCATTTGCCGTGCGAGGCAGCTCTGTTGGAAAAGCTGTTTGATACGGTTGACGGGCCGATGTTTTGTCCCCTTTTCAATTTATAATCTCACAAGGGCCGAGGCATTGGTAGGACCACCTTAAACCACAGCATAAAATAAGATCAATGGTTCGGAAATGGAAGTATTACCCATCAACGAATTAGATTTAATAGAATCTACACAGCTGATATCGAACAACTTTTATTTAAAATAAGGGAGTAAAACAGGTACACACTTTCATCATTAAGTCTGGCCAAATGCGGATATTACAAAGATTTTGAAGATCATTTCAAACGAATACAACTTAAACATTTTACATAAAAAAAACAATACTAACATTGACATGTTAAATCAGTGATTTTAAGTTTGACAAGCTTTAACATTCATAAAAAAGTTGTAGCAAATCTTAGAAAAAAAAGCAAATCGGCAAATGAATTCACAAAATATTAAACTCATCCGGCAGTTGCATCAGAGCCATCAATGACGACATACATTTATCTATACAGAATATGTTTCGCATCAACGTTTCAACGTTCTCTGCTGGTTCTTTTTTTATTATTATCATTAATTTTTTCATTCTTATTTTCGATTAAAAAAATAAATATCATGAGGCATTCTTTTATTTGCTCTCAGAAATACATTCATATGGTTGTACATCTATATATAAGTAAGTATTTTTTTTAATTCGTTAGACTCAAGCAGTGTTGCCAGCAATTGATCAGAAATTTATGCTAGAAGTTGTTAAGAATAATTTTAAAATATGCTTAAAGAAATATGTCAAAAAAATTATGAACATTGCCTTTAAATTGGCTTAAGTACAAATTATTTTTATTTTATTGCGAAACTATATTTTTCTATTTTCAGTTCAGTTCAGTTTTTAAAGAAAAATTAGTTAAAAAATAAATAAAGGATAACAGACTCCATAAATAGTTAACAGATTACAACATAACCATGACATTTAAAGTTTTTACAAAGTTTTTAAATTATGAGATAGTGACGAAAATTACATTGAAAATCATTTTCCCTAATGCATTCATTGATTCCAATCTGCCTAAGTTTTTGGAACATCATATGGAAACCAACACAGTTTTTTCGGAAAGAATTTAATTATTTAACTGACAAACCAGAAATAACCATATCTCGTTGCAAGCGATTTCGTATACTCGTTTTGACAAACCAGGCCAATAATTTTTATCAGCATCCCCGTACGTTATATCAGTGGCTCTTTGAGTTTATCGCATCTTAACTCGCATTTGTTCAAGCACACGTGTACAGTTTGCATAGCAAAATTCCACGAATTAGGTTACAAATTGTACCTCATCCGCCTCAATCTCCGAATTTCGCACCGAGTGACTATTTCTTGTTTACAAACTTGAAGAAATGGTTCCGCAGAAAGAGATTTCACTCCAACGATGAAATCATTTCATAAACAAGTTCCTATTCTTATGACTTTGAAAAATCAAATTTTTTGGAAGGAATAAAAACTAGAGACGTGTTGGACAAAGTGTATAGAGCTCAATAGACAATATGTTGAGAAATAAGAATACGTTTTTCCAAAAACTTGTGTTTAATTCAAAAAGTCACGGACTTATTGAACCGCTCCTGTATCTTTTAATTGATTAATTAATCCAAGAACGAATTTAATGCAATAATTTCTGATTTAAAGCTTTTGAAATTTTTTCACTTCACTGAAATTTTAAATTTCCAAATATTTGAAGAATTCAAGGCCCAGACCACAAGTAAAAGAATTCCCATCTTCAAAATAATTTATGAAAACATGTGTATTATCGTTATTAATAACCTTTCTTTTGAAAAAATCCTATTAATAAAGTTATTTCTCTCAAAAGATGTGATGTTCATTTAAACTTTCGCACTTTTTTTTTAATCAGTTGCACAAAAATGTGCAAAAAATTTGTGAAGTTTAAAAGAAAAATACTAGACAAGTACCAGGTGTTATAACAATTCTTTTTCAAAATGTGCTAAATCTAGCCCAAAATATTCTAAATTGGCAACAGTGGTCTGTCTCAAGCAACAAGGCGACCAAAGTGCACAAGTAAAAGAAACAACCAACCGAAGTAAGTAAAAAGCAAAATGCTAAAGAATTGAAATCGAGACATGAATACGAATTTATTTTGTAGTTTTATTATAACTGCTGCTATAAGTTGTTGTTTTTTATTGTTATTACAACACTACACCAGTGTCATAGCATATACAGTATGCATACATACATACACACACAAGCGTACAAGCTCATAGATACTCTATTTATACAATTTATATTAGAAGTGGTGATAGCACCACCACCAAATCGTACCGCATCCAATTCATTTACGGAGCAAGTATAACGAAGTGTGTCTTTTATTTTTTCTACAGAGTGAGTGCAACACAATTGGGTACAAAGAAAACAGCAGGCTCCAAACCATGGAACAACAACAACAACAACAACAACAACAACAACAACAACACATAAAGAAAGAAACATATTAAAAACTGACTTCACATTAATAAGAGCAACAGCAAACGTTATACAAGAAACATTTTATACAAAATAAAAGACCAGAAACACAGACACAACACCAACAACAAAGAGAGAGAGAGAGAGAGAGAAAATTATGTTAATAACTCCAAGGCAAGAAACTAGCCGGAGAAAAAAATGCCATCCACAATTAGAGTATCCCCCAGAGATCATGTATCGAAATCAACACACAAACTCTCAACAGATGTGAATCAAACATTTGTCATTTTGAACAAATATCTTAAACCTCAGTGTCAAACATTTAAACATTTTCAATCACATCTAAAAAAAACCCATGAACCACTGAAACTTGTTCCAGATTGTTAATCATTTCGTTGTTGTGAGATAGAACTTTAAATTGATAAGTGGGAGGTCAAGGCACTTTTCAAAGACTTTAAGGAAATGGCTCATATTGGGTAGATAAAGTGAATTCTTAAAATCTTAATGTTTTTGTATTTTTCGTTTTGTTTGCTTTGAAAATTCTAATGCAAATGAAATTGTTTGGATTTTAATAAAAATAAACAAAACCATAGTAGATGTCTCTACGATGGCTAATAGAATGTTGCGTAGCGGTTGAGACAAAGCGTCTCTTTCCTTTACATGCAGGAGGGGGACATGATTATGGCAACAATTTACGTACTGTTTATAATAAAGGGTAACTGTTTAGCAACTTTCTTTTTGGCATTTCAGGTATTTTCGTGTAACATGTTACTATGTTAAAAATGTTCAGTTTGGTCTATAATATCACCACGAATCGATTTAAAAACGATCAACGCTTGCAGATTATTGAATTTTATTACCAAAATTCATGCTCGGTTAAGAAAGTGCATCGTGCAATTCTTCCATTTTATGGACAGTTTGGGCGACATTCTGGGGGGTTATTCTCTATTGCGATGCGTAAGAAAAAAGGTACCTAATCGGATAATTGGTACTCTTTATTGCGTACTTTCGTATCTAATTTTTTCAATTTCACAAACCTGGCATTAGTGTAATCTGTAATACGAAAGCGTATGTTAAAATCATTGGTTAAAACTAAATATCTTGCGCTAACAAAATATCAAACGCATCGAACTAGCTTACGCATCGCAATAGAGAATAACCCCCCTGAGGTTATTAGAAATTTTGTGACTAACTTTCGCACCAAATTATTGGACATTAAACAACCAATACCCATATATAGAGTGCGTACAGATAAAAATAACGCAGCTGTATCCTTCAGTGTTGTTGATGACCGTGAATTATCGGTTCGGCGCCGTTCGCAGCAATTGGGCCTCTGTTACTCCACTACGTGGAAATTTTGCAGAAGGTTTTGGATGTAAAACCTTTGAAAATGCAGCGGGTGCAATAATTGCAATCACTCGATCTATTACAACGGCTAACTTTTGGTAAGTGGGCGCTCGCAAAGTTAGATAAAGATCCCTTCTTTTTTAATCTGAAAATGGTGTTCAGAAACGAAGCTCATTTCTGCTTGAATAGATACGTGACCAAGCAAAACTACCGTAGTTGGTGTGAAGATCAACCAGAAGCATTGCAAGAACTGCCAATGCATCCCGAAAAATGCACCGTTTGGTGTGGATTAAGGCCCGGTGGCGATGGTTACAAATATTTTTTTTGCTCAAAATGAAAGAGCTGGAGTTGGCTGACATGTGGTTTCAACAAGACGGTGCCACATACAATACAGCATGCGTAACAATGGCGCATTTGATAGACGAGTTCGGTGAATAGTTTATTTCACGTTTGGGGCCGGTCAATTGGCCGCCTAGATCGTGCGATTTAACGCCTTTAGACTATTTTTTGTGAGACTATGTTAAGGCTCTTTTTTACAGGGACAAGACCGCAATGGTTTAAGCGATGGAATCTAATATTGAAGAATTTATTCCTGAGATTCCGGCCGATATGTTGGAGAGGGTATGACAAAATTAAACCCAGCATATGAACGATTTGTGGCGTAGCCGCGGTCAACATTTACTTAAAATCACCTTTAAACATTCAATTATGTAGATCGTTCTATCGACTCAAATAAAGATTCCATACATTTCTCAAAATTTTATGTTTTATTTTTAAATAAAATCCAAAAGCTCTTAAAAATTACCTTTTAATGGGAAATAATGATACTACATCAAAAGAAATCAAATTCTCATCATCCGTATGAACCATTTTAGGTGTAGCCGACTCAAATAAATGTTTCGTACATTTCATTTTCATTTTCATTTTTTTTTTCAAATCCAAAAGCTCCTAAAAAATAACCCTATATTAAATAAACAATATCCAAACCCTTAATGTAAAAGTGATATAATTTAGATGAATCACAAATATAAACTCTACAGCTGCTGCCATGAATATCGTCCTCATCTCGCCTGCTCAACTGAGAGCAAGAATGACCCGTCTCTCTCAACCAAGTGTGGCCTGATGTTGATGGGCTTGTTTGGAATTTGTTGCATGTTTTGCAAATACTCCTTTTTAATCACCTTCTTGAATACGAGAATTTTCAACATTCCACTGAGCTTGAGTCATCGCGTCAAAATTTCTAGGTTGTTTTTGTCGAATTTTTCTGGTTTTTGTGCTGAGGCACAGTTGACTCTATTAAAAGGACGGGCAAGTATTTGCAATTAGTTGATAAAGCTGGTAGTTCTAGTTGCGCCCGACTTTGAAAGAGCCTCTCCAACTATACAAAAAATATTCCTTCAAGCGCATGCAATTGAAAAGGTGTTTGCAGTTCTCAACATGAAAGGGTCTCCGGGACCACACGGAATCTCAGCACTGGGTTTTGTAAACCCAGTGGTAGAAGTGGAATTTAAAAAGAAAAAATTAAAATAATATATAATGACAATCCATGGTAAAAAAAAAATAATAATAATCTTCAACCACCAACAAGTGCTTTTGAAATGCGCTCTACTCGTATGTTGGAATTTCATGCCACTCATCATCTTACCTTCACTAACATACAAGTTTAAAGGAAAGAAGATATAAAAAATTATTGGAAGTATTTTTCTTCGTTTTTTTACATACAGTCCTTGTTTTTTTCTTTTATCCTTAGCACTTAAAGTTAAACACCAACGATACGTTATACCGAAACCTGCGCTTGCAAACGTGAAGTTCATGGAAAAAAAGTCATCTCTACTAAGAATGTAAACAAACACATTCAAAGCTACAATCTCACACATACATCAAAGGATTATGGGCATGGGTACATAAGAGAATTCTCATATAAACAGTACATGAATGCAATCAGCTTATACACTGTATACTTGGCATTAGATTGATTCAAACCAGAGTCATCTGAGTACTTTGAATAACCAAAAGACTTAGGGAAACGTGTATGTACTCGTACACGTATGATAGAGAGTCTTTAAACTTGGTATTGGGCAGTCACTCCAGTCAGTATGAGCAGTCACTTATTAAAAACATGCCCTAAAAAATTTAAATAATAAAAACTTTTTAACGAAAAATTTAACTGTTTTCTAGAAAAGGTTCTTAAAAGGTTTTAAATAACTAAAATGTTAATATATGCGGTACCTATTAAGAGCTTTGCGCTGTTGACAAGATAGATGTTAAGCAAAATATTGAATTAATAACTTTCTTTTTCTTGGAAAAATTTTGAAAATTTAAATTTTTTTAACAAATTCTTCTCACAAAACATTTTATTTTTTAATTTTATTACTTTTTAATTTTTAATTATAAATCATACTTTAATGCACTAAATATAAAAAAATTCTTATTCGCAAATTATCTTAATATTGTGGAAACATGGAAATAAAATTTTTATAAATTTTCTGCCTCGTGAAATTGAAACCGCTCCACTTTCATAGCGGAGCATTCTACCACAAACCATAAATTTATTCATTGATGAATTTATGACTGACAAGTATGTAAAGTTTTAAGAACTATTCGTAATTCGTTTCTTAAATTTAATTTCATTGTAGAACGTGGCGCAAAAGTAATGTCATAATTTGAATTGGCAGCCTGAACTTCGTTGTCGTCGCTACGTTGGGTCTCGATCATTGTTGGTTTCACACAGCTAGGGAAACGATAGAAATATTGAGACACCACATTCTATGTGGAAAAATTTCTCGTTTTGGAGATTTCAAATGGCCGGCCATATCGCTAGATCTAACAGAACAAGCAGCTTTTTTAAAACTTGGGTTTACCACAACAAACTAAGAGCCTTGCAAGGTAAAATTAAAGAAGAAATCGCCAATTTGGAGCCAGATGTTTTGCGAGCAACAATTCAAAATGGCGTAAAACGAGCTCAACTATGCAACAACTCGGGAGGTGGCCATATGAGCAATAAATTGTTATACATTTCACACTTTCAAATAAACTTTTTATGAAAACAGAGCTCCCGTTTTTCATTTATAAGAAAATGGCAGCCAGTTCAAATTATGACATTACTTTGCGCCACCTTGTACTTGAAAAATTATTTACTAAATTTTAGAAAACTGATTTTTATAAATAAATATTTTTTTTTTATAAAATGTACGAAGTTCATTGTGGTATATTCAATCCAATATTTAAATATTTTAAATAAAATATTTAATATACATATTTCAACATATTTTTCCTCGTTTTTGGGAGAAATTTTACTTAAGTAAGAAATTTTTTAAACTATTTTGTCTTTGTTATTCGCTTGTTGGTGGCATATAATGCGTGCCCAGTACCATTTTAAAATTTAAAAGAGCTTTGATGACATGATTCGCCATCCTCTTACTAAAACCAAAAATAATCCAAGTTCATATCTTCCTGTATACAAGGATCACAGCGCTTCCCCGTTCGCTGAAATGACGTTTCAAAAGAAGTAACAAAAAAAAAATAGTGCCACCGCTTCAAAACCCCCACAAAACTGACACTCTGTGTGGATACAGTGGCTTCGCGACAATGACGTGCTGGTTTTCCGATACCCAAAAGTGGCAATTTTTTTAAGACATAGCGGACGTGATGAAAACACATCTTTTAGAGATGATTTTTCAACCAAATTTTTTAACCGATTTTTTGCAACATTTCCCAATTTTTTTTAAGCGTATTTCGGACAAAATAACTTATGATGTTTCCAAAATATACTTCTATTTGGACCACCCTTTGTATGTACACGTATTCACGATTTCCAAATCTAACCGAACTTTGTTTTTATTTTTATATATATTTTTTTTTGCATATCTTGTACTATACTCGTACGTCACTGTGATAACCTATTGACAGCAATATGATAGTGAAGAGTTATCGTTAACATTAATACACAAACACACCCCTATTAGGGTATCATACCACTACTTGCCTCGTAGTGTGGATCCATGTGAATGTTTGAATACAAGACGAGTTAAAAGGAAAAAAAACGTAACTATTACAGCAGCGAAAAAGTAGATAAAAACATAAAAATGAAAGCGATATTGAAAGCAAATAAATATATTTGCTAAAGATGCAGACGACTATCTGACTGACAGCAAGCATGGCCAAGTAGATTGTTTGTCGACTTAAAAAGTATCACAGAATGCACATGAGTATCATTAGCAAACGGGCATATACACATGCACTCATACATGAACACTATTCGTATATTATCAAGTGCTCAAATACGAATAAAATTCTTTAAATAAATACTTTTGAATTCGCTAACTAACACATTTGCATTAAATATTATATTGTTTACAATAAAAGTCATATTTGTAAGTGGCTGAGAATTATTTATTATTGATTTTAATTGCCTTCACTATCAGTACCATTATCACTAACATCGCCTACAAATGATACGAAAATATGCAATGAAAAGTTAAAAATTCCATTCGCGTGATAATATGGTTTTTGTTGCTTTTATTTTTGTTTTTTTTTCCTTGCCTTTGTCGATTTCATCAACCTTCGAAACTTATCGCAGTTTTACGACCTTGATGGATATTTTGAATATTATGTTTATATTTATTGACGAATTAATTAGGCGTAATTAAAATATTCGATAATGTATGTATTTTAACTGATGTTGTTAAGGTAAATATTGTTAATTAAATATAACAAATTTTAATTATTTGAATAACAACAATTTCTATAATATTTACAATCAAGCGATTATTTCAAAATTCTTTAGTCATGGAACTAAAAATGAATTCAAGGCGCTTAGACAGAACCATAGAAATATGCTTTTATCCACAAAATATGCAGCTATAAAAAATGACATGCTAAAATTTCTGTTCTCCTTATTTGTATTTTAAAACATATATATTGGGAACCTTGGAGTGGTGGCATTATTGGCATATTTTTTTTCATAAATGCTGGAAACGTCATCGCAATGAAAGACGAGCACTACAGGGCCACAGCTTATAGACTTTTTACAGTCTAAAATAGAAGATATGAACACAATTGAATTTTTTTTAATATATACACGTTTCAATTATAATTTCTGCCAATAATTAACCGATATATTAAACTACCTTCCAGAAATGATTTACTGAAATAAGAACGTTAATTACCCAATGACACTTGCTTAGAAATAAAAAGCTAACCTGTTCCAAGCAGTTCCTCCTGCATAACGAATTTCCCATTGAATATTGGAATTCGACAAACGTCGTAGGGAGCCTTAACTACAGCATACAAAGATTTACTAACATGCTACAGCTGTATAACAAAAATCATCATAGATCATATATACAAACAACAATCATGCAAGTGTACTCCTCGTGCAGGGTTCATTGAAACAAATTAACGTATAAAAGTTCGTACAAATACGCTGGCATTTACACATTTTTATTTGTCCAAATAAACAAATAGACAACGGGTCGGGTCATAAAACTGAATTGAATATTATTTGTACTTACAAACATATACATATGTACATACATACATGCATACATGATGCATATTTATGTTATGGACCCCCGGCCATTCACACAGGCAAGAGTGACTTACAACAAACACATACAACACATAAGTATGTACATCCATATAAGAATGTGTATCTATATAAATATTTCAGTAACTGGAAAAGTGGATGTGACACGAAACTCTCAGATAAAATTGATGCATTTAAAAAGGTCGGTAAATATTCATACATATGCACATCGTCAACACATACATGCATACGTACGTACATGCATTTATACACATACATACAAACATATTTCATCAATATATATGATAAGGACGGATGTAGGAATGTACACATTAGGAAAAAATTACAATACACCATGGAGACAAATAATTCAATTGTATGACTTTGTACAGGAATTTTGTCAATCCCAAAAAAAGGACAAAGGCAACAATAACCTTTTCATCCTTTTGATTGTCCAAATTTCATACGAGTGGAAAGAGAATATCTCAAGGTTACTCGTGGCAAATATTTCACCAAATAAATACCAGAAATTGTCTGATGTTTTCAATCAACATTCATTATCTCGGCTTAAAGTAGAATGCAAAATATGGGATTTTTTTACCATTTAATTTCAATGCAAACATATGTATCCTCTTTAAGTCGAATTTTAAACGACTTCAAAACAGAAGGAGGGTTTCCATTCTTGTATTATCCGATTTGCAAAAAATTTTTTTGTTTCGTTCGAAAGGGTGTGGTCCCATATTTTTTTCCCCCGAAAATATATTGATTATCGCTTAACTCTTTATTTTATGGACCGATTTTTTAATGATATTTTTATTTGAACAGGTTTAGTGTCAGTTTGATCCCATAATTTGTTTTTTGGGCACTTTGTCCCCTTCCCCAAATATTGATTATCGCAAACCTCTCCCATTTGTGGACGAATAAAAAAAAAAACTTTTTATTCGAAAGTGTAACTTGCAGTTTTTTTTAAGAAGGTATTTCAGCAATTAAGAAGTACCTATGAAGCACTTACAAGGTAGATGCTAAAAAAAATTGGCTCCTTCCATTAAAAAATACTTAAACAGTGCTGCAACTAGTGGGAAATTAAGGCGAACAAAAGGTAAGGCTGCGTCTGGTTCATTTAAATTATCACCGCCTCTAAGGAATCAAAAGCAATCTTCCCTTGTGGTAAAATATTGCCAAAAAATTGATTATATCGACCCAAAGTTCTTTCGGTTTTGTAATCTGTTCGATTTACTCTTTGCATTGCAAGTCTGTTTTTTTTTGCCAGAATTAATATGAGAAATTTTAGTACTTCGATACCTTTGGAAATTTTCTATAGGAAAAAGAGACTGACTTATTGAGGCCAGAACATTAAGTTGATGTACGAGTTGATTGGCGTCTTGACGGAACATTCCATATTACGAGAACATCTGCACCGGATCGGCAATGCAGTGGAGGCTATATGCAGAGCATATACGGAGGATCCTGAAACACTTCTACTGTCGTTGCCCAGCTTTTCCGAGTTTTTGTGGATGACATCTTATCAGACATTACTCACGTCGGGGGATAAAAATTTAAGAACCTCCTTCAAGGCGCGGAGTTCCTTGGGAGCTCACAACAAGCCTTTTACTGTTCTAAGAGAGTATGACATTTTGACATGAGATGAATCTTTTCCCTTCTACAACCCAACCTAACCTAACCATTGACAAAATTGGCTAGGGCACAAATTTTAATTTTCAAATTAAGGATATGCAGGGTATAAATGTTTCTCCATAGGGACTGAAACCAATTTTGACAGTGCTATATTTCGCTATATCCTGTTTATATTTGCAAGTGAAATAAGATTTTGCTTTCAACTAAGAATGCGTGAGAGGCGGGCTATTCCTCTTTCGACATTTAGATTTTTTTTTTAAAACTTTTATATCAATTCCAATTTTGAAAACTTTGTCTTCTAACTTCGTCAATTTGCAATATGGAGCAGCGAGGTTATAAAAAACTGATGTCAGAGATGAGATATAGATAAATAATACTTGTTAGTTCATATTAGATTGAAGATACGATTGATAACATTGTGGGAATTATATCTTGCAACTCAAACATTTTATCACACAAGCATTTACACTTTATTACACAAATGTAAATTATTATGTGCTAGATATTTATTTAATTAGTTGTGCTTAAAGGCATTTTAAAGAATTTGTTGAATGAAAAAACTCGTACATTTCCACAGAAATCATTAAAGGTACAAATTGTTTTGTGGGATTCTATGCTGGATAGAGATTATGAATGTGAAAATGTTTGAATTAAGTTAAATTTGAATGAATGAATATTTTACTTATTCATGATATGTATGTACTTCTAGGAGATTACTGAATGGTACTCACCGCCAATGTATTCAGTTGCCTTCACCGGTTTCATCAACATTATCAGCGTTTATTATGAGTAAAAGTGGCAGGCAGGCAGGCAGGCAAACAATACAAGTTGAAGGGTGTGATGATCATAATGATGGTGATGATAATGATGATGATGATGGTGCCATGTAAAATGAATAAAATGTGTAACAACAAGCAATAGGTATTTGTGGCATCAGTGGGGATGAACGAAAAACTTACAACATACACACACGCACATACTCGTAAACATAAGAACATCAAATCTTTTTTTTTTTCTTTCTGTATTGTGCTCTGATGAAATAAATTGATAAGTAGCTGTAGCACAAATTCAGCAGCATCATCGCCAGCCAGCCATAGAATCAGTAGTAGAAATAGCAAATACAGTCAACTCTATATGGCAGCAGCAGCAGCAGTAGCAGTAGCAGCACCAGCAGCAATAGTAGTTGTAGAAGCAATAATAAATATAAAAAAGAAAAAAAAAACAAAAAATGAGTTAACAATGTTTAGTATGAGGTGATACATCTATGTTACTTCATCATATTTTATGTTGTTGCCACAGACACACATCTATCTACATAAGTACTCCAGTGTGTTGTTGCATGTACACACAGTATACAGTAATTACCCCGTTCCCGTTTCAAACACTTGGAAATATTGAGAAAAATTATTTCAACGGGAAATAAAACAAAACGAATGAAAACGAAAACTCAACCAAAAACCACAAAAACAACAACGACAACGGCAAGAACAGCAGCAGTAATAGTAGCAGCAGCAAGCAGCATTACAACATGTAGCCAACAATATGGTAGATTGGTTGTTGGTTGGTAGTGTGACAGACAAATAGTCAGATATAACGCACAAACGGACAGACAGACGGACGGGGACAGGCTACACATTCGCACTGCCTTGTTGTACTTATGTACATGCAATTCGCAAGCAACGTTTTCACGTTGTTCGCTGTTCGTTTATTTCACAAAACAACATCAGCTCACCATAAAGTGCTAAAATATAAATTGAAATACGTTGGGAAATTTCAAAAGAAACAACAACTATAACATCAACAACAACAAGAAGAAGAACAGAAACAAACACAAAAGTGCACAGTACATAAAACAAAAGCAAACTTATTAACACCCTCAAGGGCGGGTTATTACAATTCAAAAGGGGATTAATGGATTAATCAGAGATTTTCATGAAACAAAGAACAAAAAACACACAAACAAATAAAAGGACTCCACTATTGCAATATACATACATACATAACATACTTATTTATATATATTAATATGTGTATATGGTATAATAATTTTTTTTTCTTATTTCAGCAATTGAAAATACAACAAGAATAAAGAATATTGTGAGGAAATCGCTTTTTAGCTTTTAACCAATACCTTATAATTGTCAATTAAAAATGGAGCGAAAATTTCCTAGTTTTAATTATTCTTAGCAGTAGGAAAGTGGTTCGCACAGTGATTTATTTCATAAACAAAACTGAATGAAAAAGAAAAAATCTCTTTCGACTTATGTGCATTAGTTAACATAATCAGTCTCCTTTAAGGTCGTCTATACACTATGTCCAACGTTTCTCCATTTTATTTTATCCCTTCCAAAAAATAAGATTTGCCGAGGTCATCAAAATATAGATGTATTTGTTTGAGAGATAATTTCATAGTTGCAGTCAAATGTCTTTTCGCCAAGCCATTTCTTCAGGTTTGGGGCTAAATCCATAGAATACGGTGGATGAGGGAGCAATTCGTAGCCTAACTCATTGATATATGCTATATTATGCGATTTTAAACAATTTTATTATTTGTTGCTTAGTTTAGCTTAAATCATAATTTTTTTTTTTTTTTTTTTTTTTTTTTTTTTTTTTTTATACGTATCCTACGTATCCTTCGTTGGATTTTTTTTTCAAAACTTGAATTTTTTCATAGCTGGATGATACAGTATACCATACGAATGCTTATTAATCAAATTCTTCACCTTCTATTTTTGTGTAATTTCGTTCAACGTCAAAACATTGTGTGATTGCTCTTTGCCCCTTGTTTGATGAAAATATTTCTGCATGCCACAAAATAAATTTGAATAATATTGAGACATTTTGTGAAGTGCTGCTGTGTACAAAAGTTAAATTTTATTTATTTTCTGTAACCACATTTTGCTTAAACATAAAATACTCTTTCTACACACAGATGCTTGGGATGATAAATGTGTTGTACATGGTAATTACTTGCAACCGGGGGAGAAATATAAAAAACAATAACAATAAGTAACGCAGATATAAGCAGATTCGCACTTTCATTTTTATTATTATTTTTTTTTTTAATTTGACATGACCCCATTTACTTTCCATTTATAATATATTTCGATGCTTCATTTAATGTCAATTAAAGGGTTGCAACTAGATTTGCGAGCTCTCAGTACATATTCTTAAACTGAATAAACATCTATCGTAAACAAACAACTAGAAATCTATATATATATAAAATAGGATGTGTGTATGTATGTATGTATGTATGTATGTATGTATGTATGAATGTATGTATGTATGTATGTAATGTAATGGCTCCAAAACGGCTGGGCCGATTTTGACGAAATTTTCAGGGAACCTTCAGAATACTCGGGCGGGTGACACTGTGAAGTCTGATTTCGGTCTGTGGGCGGAGGGCGTGGCAAAATCCAATTTTCATATTGCACCACCATTGACATATACATATATTTATTTTTTGTGCTTTTTTATTTTATTTTAGTTTTTTTTTTAAATCCGTTGTCATGTTCTTCAAAACGAGATATCAAACTCTTAAATCGGTTATGTAGTTCCGAAGATATTTACAGAAAATCTATGTTAATAATGATTCAATATCAAAATTTTAAAACTTTCGAAATGTTGCATTAAAAAATCCGAGTTTTCGGTTTATTTACAAAATATTTACATCATTCGATAACACAAGATATTCCGCGCTTACTAAGGTGCAACATTGTACAATAAGTTAAAGATCTATACATATAAAACAGGATACATATATGTAACGTATGGACTCCAAAACTTTATGATAGGTATTCAATGGATTTTTATTTAAAGGCCGTAAATTTCGTTAAAAGCTCAATTTAAATCGTGTGGTAATATAACACTAATGTTTGCTTAGGGCCAGCAACGCGGACCGGGTCAGCTAGTTTTAAATAAAATTTAATACTTAATTGAAATATACAATATGGATATAATGTATATTTTGCACATAAACTAACATTTCGATAAAAGCTTCATTTTGTAGACGAATCAATACTGAAATAGAAGCATGCGAAGTGCAAGCCATCAATGATTTTTTAAGCTCATGGTTTAAATCTCTGCTGCAGCTTCACTAGATGTTACAGAGCCGATAGATTCTATTTTATTCGAGTTATGCCATGAGCTACTCGACGTCTTATGGAAATGATTTGTGACCTCTGAATACACATCGTTCTCGGTGATTGTATGTGGTTATCTGCAACAGAGACAACAATGATCTCAAATCATTCACATAGAATTTCTGTTGACATTTACTAAGTTGCATGCAAAAATGACGTACAATAACAAAAAAATACAAAGCTGTGGTCAATTGCAAGGCAAAAGCATTTTGTGGAAAGCTTCATCATACGCAAGTGGATCATTCAAAACTGAAATCAATGACCCAAGGGATATTCCTACGGCTTTCACAATCTCTCGCACTTTCAATATTCGATCGTGTCGAACACCATAATGTGAATTTTTTCAATTGTTTCGGGTGTGGAGACCTCAACAGGACGTTTAGAATGTTTGGCATATTTCGTGCTTGTATTGCCACTTGTACTTTACCATTGAAATTTATGGTGCAGAATTCCCTTAGTATTTGTCAAGCACAAACATGGTTTTGAGTGATGATTTCTTTCCACAAAAAAATAATGAAATTCCCTTTTTTCCATTTTCTCCTCACTTCACGCGGTAGACTGCTACCAATTGCTGTCAAACGCAGCTTGTTCAAATTTTGACAGGAGTCAATTGACAGCTGCTTGTTTACAGGAATAATGTTGCTTTTTCAGTTGGAAAGCGAGAAATTTAGAAAGACCACTAATTATTAAAGCAGCCTCGCTTGTATGTACATATACTTCCAGTTCTATGATAAAAAATTCTTAAAATTAAAAAAAAAAATTCAATACAGATCCATTAGCGTAACTAAAAAATTTTTCTAAAGAGGGTTATAACATTTTTAAAAAGAAAAATTATTTCATGTATTATAAATTCCATACGAAAACAATTTTTTTGTGATATATCCATTTGCATCCAAACACTCACTCTGTTGAAACAAGGTGAATGATAAAATATCATTGTAAGCCGAGATCATGTTTAAGCATGATCTCTTTCCATATAAATGCAACGTGCATTAATGAGATTTATAATAAAAGCTGCCTTTAACATTGTCGACGACTTTTCGAAAGTCAAAAAAAGTTTTATTAAGACAAGAAGGAAAATTGTTATAATTCCATAACAGAGACATAATCGAAAATTCATCTGACCAGCGAAACCTTGTTTTTTATAATATAGAGGATAGAACATTCTTGAGCCAGAACACTTTTAGCTTTATTGAATATTATTGTCCTATGACGAACAAGTTTTAATTTAGGTTTAAGTAAAATTCCAAGTTCTGAAAAAGTATAATTTAGCTCTAGCTGGTGACCACCAAGAGCATAAACGATAAAGTTGTTACAAATTCTAGAAAATGTATACGACAACTTCTCTTGTTAATATGGCCAAACAGTTACAAATTCTCCTTCCAGCCAAAAACATATTTCCGCTAAAATTTGGGGTCTTTTCTATAACAAAAACAAGGAGAAAAATTTGAGTACCATGGTTATCAACTTTAATCTCTTGGATTAGTTGGTTAGTGTTCTTCAAAATACCTAAACTTCTATGTATAAGTTTGTTTAAATTTTATTTGTAACTGAAAATTTAAACCAAAATGTGTTGTGGCGTAATGTAGTGGTTAAAGTGGTTGCCTACAAAACCATGTACCCCAGGTTCGTTCTCTGGCAGAGGACAAGAAGCCTGCTGACCTCGCCTCTCCCTGGAAAAGAGGACACCAACCACCGGCTGGGAAAAAAGGTAGGAATGCAAGATTAGCGAGGTTCCTTACCACCACTATACCAAATACACTGAGGGCGTTGTTTCTAGGCAACGACGGATGGCAGTCCCAATATCTTATTACCTGCTACAGCAGACCAATCATCTAATTAGCTGCAACTACAACCGATTAACAAAACTGATACGAGGCAAAAATAGCAATGCGAATTCTACTGGTACAATTCGTGTAAGATGGAGATGCTTTGTGCAAGCCAAATGCTCCCATGAGGGGTAGTGGAGATAAAAAACTAAAATATATGACAATAATTTTAATATTTTCTATAAACAATGCGCGAGTGACGCCAGTTAAGCCAATTTAAAGAACTGTTTAGAATCAATCAATTCCCTTTGATACAATATAATGACGTTTTAAACATTAAAGGAACTTTGCTTTTTATTGAACTGGGCATGGATATTTGCTTAGTAATTATGAGTAAATGTTGCAAATTTGATGACGATCAGATAATCTCTCTTATTATGATTGTCGCATCAACGTCACATCAAATCGACAATAAAAAAAACAGCAGTTCTGAACTCGTTGTAGGCAATAATTAACTAATATTGATGGCCAATTGTGATTTTATAAGCCATAGTAGTAGTAATATCCTATCAATAATATTTAATAGTTCTCGATAACGATCCCACAATTGCCAATATATTGATGTCGACTTGGTGTGACGTCGACGTCGACAATCATAATAAGGGCAATTTTTTGTATAAGTTTGTATGAACAATATTTGGCGGGATTTAGAACCTTGAAGCAAATACAATGAATATTAAAACTTTTGTTGCTAACTTGTTGCACTTGGGAGATTTGAGAATTTGCTGGAGCTGGGAGGTAGAATCGACTTCAAAAAATTTTACTGAACTCAAATCTCATTTAACAAATTTCTTCATCTCATTTAACAAATTTCTCCCATTTTTGAAATGGATCAAGGCACGGTGATGCGGCTGGCCAAAGCCTTATTTAAACATTTTTCCAATAAGACCATGATTAATTTAAATTTAAAATTTCCGCCTCTAAGAACAGATACAACAAATAATCGTACCGTTAGCAATAACTGCTGGAATATAAACTATTTAATAAGTTTTTAACTTAAATGTATTATCGCTTATCAGCGATGTTTATTGTGCTTAATATTAAAGCTGTTTCTTCTTTCTTTTATATAAAAGAAATTGTAACCAATCAAATGCATACTCGTACATACATTTTAAAGTTGGAAATGTGTTTCATTGTGAACATTAAAGAAAAGAAAAAACATCAATATCGATGATTATCTATTAGTATGTATACATAATAATTTACATCACGTACAATACCTTAAAAATATAAATAAATGTCAAATAATATAATTTATTTTATAAAGCCGTCATCAAAGAGCGGAAATATTTGAACAAAGAATTAAAACAAAATACGCGCACTTTATCCAGTCAATTATACACATCAACAATGGAACCAAAAAAGAAAAAACCAAAGAAATAATAAATAAATAAAAAGAACTAAATAACGTTACAAAAAAGGAAAGAAAGTCAAATAGAAAGAATTTTCATTTAACTCACATGCATATGCATGTGTGTATGTACGAGGGTAGTTTGATAATTCCGTTACTTTTGTACTTCTCGCGCTTTCGCTTTCAGTGCAACACTCCTCCCGTTTACTGTTATATGTATATTCTTTGTAGACTACTGTCGAATTTTAAGAAAGATATTAGTTTATTTTTTAAGCCACCTAAAGCAGGGGTTTATTCTCTATTCGATGCGTAAGAAAAATGGTACCTAAACAGATAATTGGTACCCTTTATTGCGATTTCCTTTCGCATCTAAGTTTTTCACTTTCGCAAACCTGGCATCAGTGTACTCTGTATTACGAAAGCGTATGTTAAAATCGTTCGTTAAAACTAAATACCTTGCGCTAACAAAATATCAAGCGCATCGAAAAAGCTTACGCATCGCAACAGAGAATAACCCCCAGACAACAACCGTGTTAATTTTAATGAAAATGTAAAAAAAGTGAATGAAAATGATGATTCCACATTATGTTTTACGTAAAAAAACCATCACCGAAACCAAAAACAAAGGCTTGATAAATAATTATTGCAATGGTTGGAAAGTTGTTCACTCAGCTCCGTTGTTGTTGCGTTCAGGTCGCCCAAAAGATGTCCTCATGCTGCGATAAAATCCCTGGAATGATATTGGAAGATGGGAGAATAGAATTGTATAATATGGCTGAGGCTGTAGCGATCTCCACCGACCAAGTACATTTTGCAGGAATATTTAGTTATGAAAAAGTTATCCGCTTACACTCAACCATAAGGTCGACCGAGTGACCACTTCAAAGGAGTGTTTGCGATTGTTCAGATACAATTGGAACGAGCTTTTGCAACGTTTTGTAACTGTGGACGAAAAATCATTCCATCATAATACACTAGAGACCAAAGAGCAATAAAAACAACGGATTTCTTCGCTAGGAATAAGTTGAGTATCTGTTGGCCAACAAGGTCATGACCATAATTTCTTGGGTTACTTGCAATGTCATTCACATTGATTACCTTGGGAAGGATAAAACAATTACTGGTAGCAAAAACGACCTCATCTAGCATAGAAATAGGTGCTGCTGCATCAAGACAATGCACAGGTAAGGCAACAATACATGAGTCCCAATACGAACTGTTGCCCTATCAAACTCCAGATCGAGCGCCTTATGAATATTTCCTGTTTTTAAAACTTGAAGAAAGGTAAGAGATTTCAAGTGCCGACGTCGGCTTGTAGCTAGGAGGGTTGAGGTTTGATTCCTGCCGAAGATGCAGACATATAAAATGGATTCGCAGTTTGTGTTTGTTAACTTAGAATTATTTTTTTCTTAAATTCGGGTAAAACGGGGAGGTCATCATTGAAACAAATGCCTATTTTGAGGACCTTGAGACATTTTATAATTTGATAGGAATATGAAAAAAAACCAGGAAGAACACCGGTCTAAATATATTGAGAAATAAAACGAAAAAACAACTTTTATCCAAAGAAAAAAGGTGATAGAATTATCAAGCTGCCCACGTAAAATAAATATATACATGTGAACACAAGTAAGAAATTACTCATTAATATGATCCCACATTCCTTATTATTAAGAAAGTGATAAAAAAAAACAGAGATTAACAATTTTCAATAATTGTTTTCCCATTTATTATTGATGGTGTCGTCAATACACGTAAATTGTCTATAATATAAAAGCTGTGATTTTGTGATTTCTAACGCAATTATACTCCTGAAAAGGCGTTCTACAGAATACAGAAGCTTTCGTTTCAGGGTAGTTTGAGGTAAAAATTTTCGTAAGTTGAAGCAATACTGACAAAACTGACCTTCGTAGACTAGTAGGTAGTGTACTAGACTCGTAGTGCGAAGGTCCCAGGTTCGAATCCTACCGCAGAACTCTGGCAGTTGTGTTTGAGATAATTAAAGGGAGCGCACAACAAGCCTTCACTGGCTTAAGTGTATGTCGTATGACATGGGCTATCACACCCCTCCAATCAACCTAACCTAACCTAACCTGAAGCAATACTGCACTTTCCGATTACCGGGAATTTAAAGTGCTCCAAGAATGCAACATTTACATTTTTTCCGTTTTAGGGAAATTATGTTAGAAGAATTAGAATTCCGATGGATCGATTAATAATATAGAGGTTCTAAAATACTTTTTCATTTAAAATAATAACAATTAATATAAGATGCAGTATAACAATTCATATTGAAAAATATTAAAAAAATTTTATATATTCTTTTATACAAACAATATTGCTGAATTATTTTAAAATTTAATTCTTAATAATTCTGTCATTAAAATATTAACAATCCAACTCGAATATACCATAAAAAATGGAAAATTTTAACAGTTTTGTTTTGTTAAAGTGAGATTTTTCTTCGAACTCAGCATTAAAAAAATTTTTTCTTTGAACTGAATATATGAAAATAAATGTATTATGATTTTGATTTAAAAAACTGATATATTATTGGTTGCGTGTACTTAAGTATGTGATACGATTAATAAAAGCGTTTCGCCAGCGGTAAATAAATATTTTTTTTCTTCTTTTAAGCGATATTTGTCTTACACTTTTATTTAAACGGTTTCTCGTCTAAGCGTTTTTTAAGCGAATTTAAGTGATTTGAAATTAATCAAAAACAGATTTGAAAAAAACAGAATTTGCCTGAGGATGACACTCGATGAGTATCGAAATATTTACAATTTCAAATAAAATTGTTTAACCACTAAACAAGACCTTGAGCTTAAATAATATTTTAATGAAATTGTTATAAAAAGGTCAAAAAAATATAGAGATATTTGTCAAGAACAGAAGCTAATAATTGTTGTTTTTTATTTCGTTTATCCTAATTCGACTGTATTTTCTTTTAAAATAAATATGTAATAAAACATAAAA
The DNA here is from genome assembly GCA_963681545.1 of Germaria angustata. NCBI lineage: Eukaryota > Metazoa > Arthropoda > Insecta > Diptera > Tachinidae > Germaria > Germaria angustata. The sequence continues at coordinate 63,571,570 of OY813001.1, forward strand.
AAATAGTAAAGATACTTAGTCTTTTTTTGTTTTTCGGAAATTCACGAATTCTTGGCAATTAAAAAATCCCGATTCGCGGGAACGAAAAAATGTCGGAAGCTTGAAAGCGCTAGTTTTACATCTACAAAGTATATTTTATTATATCTCATCTACCGGTTGAGACAATTTCTAAGTATGTGCTTCTACCTATTTCATAGAGCCACTCATCTATGACTCTATTCGTTCTAATCGTATTTTTTCTATTTCAACTGTTATTACTAAGTCGCCAGTTGGAGATGCAGTTTCCAGTGAAGTGCATATGGTTCAATGATTAATTTTGCATCCATTTCGCGGAAAGCAGATGTGTCCATATACATACATATAAAATAATTTAAAAGAACCCAAGTTTTCAAAAAGACAATATGGCAATGTATGTATGCTTTAGGCTCCACTGAACTACTTACATTCAATTTGGATCTGTAATGAAGCCAAAATTTCGCTACGAGAAAAAAATTATCTTCTGATAATAACAATCGTTTCTAAAATTATGAAAAAGAAATCCTCTTTTTTCAACGATTTTGCTGATGTTTTTGCTTTTATTGGTAACAATTTTTCGTTTTATAAAAATTACTTCTTTTATCAAAACAAAAAAAGTTTCACCATAAAAAACACATAAAGTGATAGACCCAGTCACATACACACGCGCAAATCAAATGCAACGTGCATTTAGTTACAAAAACACACACCACACATAATACATATAACAAAAACAAGAACAAAATAAAAAAGCAAACAAACAAATACGAATCAAGAACAAAAAATTATATGAACAAGAAAAGCAGAAAAAAATCAGAAATAAACAGAAATTGAAAATTGGAATGAATATTCATTTGCACACTCACACAGCCATAGAATCATGTATGTAAGTGGCACTAGAATCAGGTCAAAACGCCAGAGGAGGAAGGAAAACGAAAACGTCAAAAATCGAAGCAAAAATATAAAAGTACACACGCACACACATGCACATAATTATACTTACATACATACATACATACATATTTATATTTAACGCCACTTGAAAAAAAAACATACCCGTTGAGCAGTCAGAAGTACAAGAGAAATGCAACATCAAACAAAATGAAAACATTTTTATGAAACAAATTAATGAAAATGAAGGCAAAAAGAAATACAAAATCAACCAAAGATGAAAACAACAATGGAAGGAACAACAAAAGACCAGAGTGCATGATATACTCGTACGTACAAACAGACGTTTTAAGCATCTCGTACATGAGCGCACAGAAAACGAAACTCCTAAGCCACTCACAATTTTTCTTTTTTATTTTAATTCAACTCGCGTCTGTTCATTTCAGCCAATAAGGAACAGTGGACAGTGATGAGCTAAATGCAATAAACTAAGTGAGTTTACATGAATAACCGTTCATAATCATTAAATAATATCGAACACAATTCCAATGAAGTCGAGTTAGGAGTACTTTTAGCACGAACAGGTTTTGAGCCAATAAATTCCATAATTGCATTTCTAAGGATCGGTGTTTTTAGTTGCCAGAGAAGAACAAAAGCAAAAACAAATGAACAGAACAAGTGACCAAAAGGAGCTAGAAAATATTGCATTAACTAAATGTAATAATAATTAAAATATTTGGTAATAAAGAGACAAAGTTTGATTACAGCAAGTGGCACAACGTACTTGTACATACTAGTATTTCCCAAGTCAATTCCTATTCCTTATTCCTTTTTTTGGAAACAATTTTTTTATGTTTTATTTACATTCTAATTTCATTGACTATAACTATTATAATTCATATAACATTTAAGCTGAAAGTCGATACCATCCGTTCTATGGGTTGTTGCGTTTTATGCATGTGTCAAAAAAAAGTAGGATCAGAGTAATTGTATGTCACAAGTAGGTTTACTTTTTACCTACATATGTATGCGTCCCATGCGTCACGAGAAAAAGTTAGAAAAAAGGTCAGCTGTTTTGTTAGCCAAGGATGACAAATTATATATGTATGTATTATTTTCAATGATATCGATTAAAAATTTTTGTGGTGAATTTTCTCTTCTTTTTTGCGTTAACAATTTTTTAATTAAAGAAAAACCTTTCTCACGAAAGGTTATTAATAAAATATATTAAAGTCAATTTTTAACATATTTTTTTTTCAATAACAAAATTTGTGTTCTAATTTCGATTACTTTTATGTACTGAGTGTCACCTCTATTTTATTTGTTATTCTTTAATTAATTACAATTAAAGAGAATGTTATTGGAGCTTGCCCGTTCCGTGGCCTTTTGCAGCTTTCCGTAGGTTAATAATATTATGTATATAAACTCAATGAATTCCATAAATTCTTTAAAATTACAATTTCACTTTCCATTTTTGTTAAAATTGTTTTCATTTGATAAAATATTCACACTACAGCTGATCGAAATAAAAAACTTGACGCATGAAACGCATTGTATGTAACTTGACTTTAGAAACGCATAGAACGCATACGCATAGAACGGATGGTATGGACTTTCAGCTTTAATTTTAATATCGCACACATTCCGAAAATGTCGCGGTACAACAATTTCCATACAAATTGTAAAAAAAATTTTAAATAAATGATGGTTACCTCATTTCTAACATTTAATATTCAAATATTTAACAAAAAGAAAAATATTTCAATCAATCAATTTAATCGATATGTATATCAAAATTTTTATGAAACAAACCTATAACCTGAAGATGATATTCGAATAACAGATATATTAATAAAGAGAATAAATAAATTAAGACCTTAAGCTGAAAATATCAATTAAATCGATCAAACGCTGGAAAAATAGAACATATACAACAATATTTCATTAAATTCTCTTTTCATATTACCCCTACATTTTTTTAATTTAGTTGACAGTAGTATCCCATTTCACAGATCTAAAGAAACTATTTTATACTTTATAGATTTTTAGAAATTCTTATTTTGTTTCTGAACGCTGGGTCCAGTTTTGTTATACTCTCTCCAACATATCGGCCGGTATCTCACGATTAAATTCTTCAATATTGGCTTCCAGTGCTTCCAGTTCACGTATTCATTCAACCAGAAATGAGCTTCGTCGCTGAACATAATTTTCCGATTAAAATGTGGATCTTCATCCAACTTTACCAGCGCCCACTTACCAAAAGTTAAGACGTTGTGGTAGGTCGTTTGGCTTCACGTCTTCTACCAGCTGTATTTTAAAAGATTTTACATCCCCAAATCAATCCGCAAAGTTTTCCACGTAGTGGAGTATCAGACGCCCAATTGCTGCGAACGGCGCAGAACCGATAATTCACGGTCATCAATAACACTGAAGGATACAGCTGCGTTATTTTTCTCTGTCCGCACTCTACGTATGCGTGTTGGCGGTCCATTAATCTAAATTTGGTGCGAAATTTTGTCACAAGATTCCGAATAGCCGCCACAGTTTGGGCGACCCAAACTGACCACAAAATGGAATAAATGCACGACGCACTTTCTTAGCCGAGTATGAATTTTGATAATGAAATTCAACAATCTGCAAGCGTTGTTTGTTTGTACATAAATCGATTCATGGTTAGATTATAGAGCAAACTGAGCATATTTAACACTAACATGTTGCACAAAAATAGCTGAACTGACAAAAACAGTGTCGCCATAATGAAAGTTGTATAAAATAACCCTTTACAAGATAAATTTCAATCAAGTATATGCGATATAGCATTTAGATCTAAAAATATGCAATAATTTTGATTAATATCTAAGGCTCGTAAATGTACTGTTTTTCGCAGTATTGTATTGTTTTTCGACATCAAAAACTGCGTACTGCTTTTCTCCTTCAAAATACTATTTTTCGATACATAATAGAAATAAAAACGGCGAACAGCGAATTCATGCAAAATTATTGTTTACTTTAAAAATAAGCATTCTCCTCTGATTCGTCGCTATCCGAAAATTTTTGGGTGGGCAGCATTGCAAGAAACACCAACATGGAATGAAGTCGCAGCTGTTATGAACAAGTTGAGCGAATACAATTTGTACAATGCCAATGAAAATGGGGTAAATTTACACACCCAATTTCGATATATCAAAAACTATTGTACGAGTGACAAAATTATGCAGTGGAGAGAAGGCAATGTTTCGATTGTTATTTATTCATCTCAAAAACGCCGATTGCGAATTCAAAGAAATGGCCACGATCGTTGAATATATGTACATATTTTATTGATTTTTGTGATATTCTTCCGACGGGGTTTGTTTGAATTTGGAACGATTTTCCGTCATCCCACGTCAAATTTGGTTTATGAACAGACCGGTTTCGGCTTTGTGCCATCTTCAGTGTTCTCAAATATTTGAGAACACTGAAGATGGCACAAAGCCGAAACCGGTCTGTTCATAAACCAAATTTGACGTGGGATGACGGAAAATCGTTCCAAATACATATTTTATGTTTTCCAGGAACTTCAGCATCAGTGGAACGAATCTTCTCTGCAGTGAACAAAACTTGGAAGTCAGACAAAACCCGATTAGATGTGCAAACATTGAAGGCGATTCCGACCGTCAAATGTAATTTGAAGTACAAGTGCGTTGATTTCTACAATTACCTCAAAACGAAGCCGGCATTGCTTATTCAAATTGCTTTAAACGATAAATACAAAACAACCACAAAAGCTGATTCTGATGGAAATGATTCAGATGATGGAAATGATTGTTAACTTTTTTATTTATTGAATAAAATATATACTGCGAAAAGTACTGTTTATCCAAATCGATTTACTGCTTTTTTTAAATTTCAGTGAAATGTACTGTTTTTGGTCCAAAAAAAATATACGAGAGCTATTCATATCACTTGCTATCTGAGCACATAATCATAAGCATGAGCGTATGAGCAACAAATGTGGATCTTATATTAAGTATACGCCATACCACAGGTAACTGTGAAAATAAATTGGTAAAAGAGGAGGTCTGCAGAACTAATTTTTCCATATAAGGCATCAACGCCTTGAAAACGAGAAACCAAATAGTGCATGTCGAAATTCTAGAATAACTAGAGAACAACCCATGTATCAGACTACACATTCGAACTAAGAAGAGGAACTCTGATGGACTGTTTCCTATTAAGGAACAACGATCGAAAGGTTTGCTGATGGTATTTATACTCCCACGGGTAAATATCTGACTATTTTTCAGATGGGCGCATATATACTCCATTTTAGAACTTTTAGGGAGAGAAGAAGGGGGCAGAAATATGCATTTGATATCACATTACATTTCCTAACAAACTTGGCTTGCTTAATAAGTTATTACCCTCCGAAAAATTGTCTACGACAATTTTGCTTGTTGAGGTAACCACCGAGTGTGAAGTGACATTCATCGTTGAAGAAAATTTTGTTCGAAAAAATCAGCATTGATCAGCTCTAGCAACCAATCGGCATGTCTACGGCGTTGTGAATGATCAGCCGGCCTTAGTTGTTGTGTGAGTTAGTCTTTATATGGATGGAGATGCAAATTCAAATGTAAAATAAGCCATAATGAGCCGTAAGATGGGCCCATTTGCAGAAAAAGTCGTGGAATCGACTAATTCCGATTATCCCCCCACATTTTCACTAACAGAAGCGATAATTTCGGCACCTGGCCTGACCACATCTCTAATGATTGCAGTCTCTTTTAACTTCTTTGTAATTTTGCCGATTCCTTGCAGAGTATGTCGACCAGGACGACCATAAACATGTGGTGAAGGCTCGAAAAGAGGCCACATTTCAACTAACGTTTTTGTAGTAAGTTTTAACTATTTTTACGCGTTCTTAGGTTGTTAAACAAATGATCCATATTCGTAAATGGCAAACCTTTCACTAAATAAATGACATTTTAGATGACAGATATTTAAGAGCTCACAGCCTTGCCAGACTAGCGGTTTTAAAACCACCAAATGGATAACCCGATATATATATATATATATATATATATATATATATATATATATAAGCGTGGCATATTATAAAAGTTTCATATCAATTACAAAATCTTTGAGTCCCTTATATCTAAAAGGCTGGAAAAAAACATACAAAAAAATTATTTATATTCAACATGCATGGTGTTTTCGATTTTCTGCAAAAATTTCTTCTAAATGAATGAATTTCATTAAAAAATATATATATAAATATGAATAGAAATTTCATAAAAGATTATTTTTGTTCGAAACATACGGGTGAGTTTTACACAACTCAGTTGAAAATAAAGCCATCAAAAAGTTGTGAAATGTTCAATAAATTCATACGAGCCCATATCTTGAATACACCAAAAACAATTTAGTTTGCCGTTTACGATGTTATTTTGCAATTCGATACACCTATGTATACCACATAATTTACAATCAAAAGCTTCTCTTTATTCTTCTTTTCGTACTTCATTTTACTATTTATTTTCGCATCACGTTTTAGTCTGCTTGGCGACAAGCAAATGAACCATTTCAAAAGCGAATGTCTATTTAATTACTTCGTAGCATTTAATTGGTTCACCTGAGGCAGAACTAAGGCAGCTGAAGCTCTTTGAGCGTTTTCCGTCAAAATGCAAATGCACCTGGCGAAATTATTTTTAACACATTAATATTTAGTGTTTGGACTTAAAATGAAAAAATCTTGATTTTTAATGCATACATACTTATGTATGTACATGTGTATTCGTATGTGGATGTCATTTTTCGCACCATCTCTATGAAGCAGATAAATCAATAAATAGCATTTAATGAGGCTATTAGAATATGCTGGCCTGAAAATATTTTTTAAGCTGAAGAATTTGCGAATAGGAAATATACCATAATTTTGCTGAAAACTAAATCTGTGTGGAGAACAAAACTACATACGAGTATATTTAATCATTTGGGATATTTCTTCATTTCTTTTTATACTTAAATGGGATAAATATGCTAAACAATTTTCAAGAGAAGTTGTTGGAAAAATTACATATATAGAAAAAATATGATAAATACGTAAGCATTAGGATCATGTTATACTCATTCCAGCAATAGGTTAGGTTAGGTTAGATTGACAGGAGGGGTGCGATAGCCCATGTCGTACGACATACACCTAAGCCAGTGAAGGCTTGTTGTGCGTTCCCTTGGGTTTAACCATGACATATTGACCCAAAGGTCTATAGAAACTCCGTGTCACTCACAAAGTTCCTTAATTTCCTCCAGCATATTGCCCGTAATCGGCTTATGTCCGGTAAGATGTCACCCCCAAGATATCGGGACCTTATTTGTGAGAAGGCGCGGCATTGGCACAAATAGTGTTCCAATGTTTCGCTCTCCTCCCCATATGCTCTACATTCATCATTCCAGCAATAAGTCCGTGGCTTTTTTAATTTCCCGACTCTTAACTACAAGGGCAACAGTGATGCTGTCAAAAGGCATATGACAGTTGACTCCTATCAAATTTTATACAAGCTGCGTCATTTAATATGTAAATGACAGCCACTGATAGTAGACTACCGTATGATTTGAGGAGAGAATGGAAAAAAGTGAATTTCGTGTGCTCATTGAACATTATTTTTTAAATATGAAATATGCTATAATCCATATTTCGGGCGGGCAAATCGCTCGCCCTGTTTACGAAAAAATAATTGGGTCCGAACTACAAGAAAGAGAAAAATTATTGAAAAACATTCAAGAAAGGGCAGGTCACGAACACGAAAGAAGTCTTCTGAGGGCAGCCAAAAATAGACAACTCTTTTAAAACTGAATAAAAAACAAAAATAATTTTGAAAATATTTCTTACTTTATAATGATTGTATGATCGCTAACATCCGAATACGGATTGGCAAACAAAGAAGAAGAAGAACTACAAGCAAACTCTTTTAAACACAAAAATAATTTTGAAAATGGATCCATAAAGGGAGGAATTATGCGATAGTCAATTGGAAAGAAATAATAATAAATTATGGCAGCAACCTGCAAACAAGCCCCTTCAAACAAAAACAAACAAAAAATTGAAGTCAGTTCACATACGAAAAATTTACACGTTTACAAACCTAAAAAAACAGAGGTGGGTGGGGGGAAATACACATGAATTGATAACCTCCTTCTTTTCTTAAGTCGGAGAGCGAAAAATTCTTTTTTTTTTTGCTTTTGTTTAATGTGTCGTGTAGAAATTTCCAATTATATTTTGTTATTATTCGTAATAAACATACAGCTTTTGCAGCATTTAAATATATGGTTAGGAGTTTACTGATAAGCTGGTATAAGCAGCGTATAAAATAGCTTGGAACCTGCAACAAAGAAACTTATTTGAAATACATAATATGATTTGTATGCATACAGGCATATTCAACTAATGAATTTAAAACTCATAATGGGAAGTGTATTAGGAATACAATTAATTCATTTTCAAATTGTAGCTAAAAGTAACGAAGGCTTTATATATACATACATACATATAAGTATGTATGTGCATATGTATAAAAAAATTATAACTCGATATGTATGCCTCATATAAATACATACACATACTTATACGTATCAACTTCTCACAGATATTGTTTCGTAAAAACATAAATGTTTTACTTGTTCATAGAAATATTTGTTATGTATCCATAACGTACACTTTTATGTATGTATGTACATATTTTTAGATGTAATAAAAAGAAAACTATAAACCATTCAAGAAATCTTTAACAATGGGAAATCAGACCGAACGTCAGGCAGCCAGACAGACGTACATTTATAAAAAAAAAAAAAAACTTTAAATCAATTAATAAATGAATAATTCCTCTTAACTGCTGCTTAAATTCCTTATCATGATAAAATATTTACACACCAACAACAACAGCAACAACACCAACAGCAGCAATCAAACAAATTTGTGTCCAACACAATATTTAGTTTTAAATGCTGAACATAAAGAATATTTTCAACCAACAAACAAAACAAAAAAAGACAAAGGAAAAATACTCGTAGCATCTCAAACAATTTCAAATGTATTGTATGAACAACCACTTCGTCTACTCATTTCTTCCAGCGCTGTTGTAGATGGTGCACGTAGCTGTATGCCTTGTGTCATCATGTTAGTTCGATATACTTCACAGCATATTAGCGTTGTATCCCAAGTCTTTTATCTTTTACAATTTTACTCTCTAGAGGGGTCACACAAACAACAACAACAAAATACCAAAAATTAAATCAAATAAGACAAATGCATGTTCACAGCAAATAGGAAAAGCAAAAAAAAATAAAAAAAAACAGCAGCAACAACAACAACATAAAGAAAAACTAAATAAATTTAAGAAATATAAAAAAAAACAAAAGCAATGCCTTCTCCATACTCTGACTGAGTGATTTAGTTTTACGAATGCTTAGATACATGCACACAAATTCATAAGGCACTCACTCACAGATACACACATCCATACCGCAAATGCACTCTCGCCATTAACATGAGAAAAACCTCAATATTGTTCTTAATTTTTCGTTGATTTTTTGAAACATACGTTTGATCAAAGCAATACAAACAAGGCAAACAAACAAAACAAAATTGTTGTTGCTTGGTGTGTCGCTGCCATCAACAGTTATTTGGACTGATAGACAAAGCGTCAAATGGACGTACCTACAAACGACAACACGAAACCACAGTTAGTCAAATGATTTTGTTACAGCGACAAATTGCCATAGTAGAGTATCGAATATATCCATCCAACCACCCCTGCAACCATAAGTAGCAACAACAAAAGCCCTTCACACGTTTGTGTGGCTTAAGAGAGGAAAGACAACCACTGAGAACCTTAAAAGCAAAGAGAGAAACATTCGAGTTTTATATGTACTTTTTTGTGCTACTAGAAAGGGGCCTGGCTGCTGTTGAAAAACATTAGCGGCAAATAGATGGAGGCATCGTGTTCTCAACAGTGGTTCTTTATCACTTGTTATACGCACGATAATCTTCAACTCGGTTCGTTATGTTAATGTCTGTGGCACTTGATTAAACGAAACGCGTAAATTATTTCAATATTAACAAGCCACAGCACAAAAATTATTTTCACAGACAGACTGAATATGAAGTAAAAATATACACAAATTAATCGTAACTACGAAAATCCCTAAATCCAAATTGTTCTTACAAATCTTGTACACACACATACACAGTATGTAATTTTCTGAAACACTTACCGACATGATTATGACAATTTCGACAGGTATATGCATTTTTATGGAGATTAACAATATGCAACAAACTCTTTTGAATACAGTAGTTTTCCGATTTAACGAACCTAACTGTTGTCAGGCTTGTTCGTTAAAGTGAATTGTTCGTTATTTCCAGTACTAAATTAAAAAAACCTGTCTATTTTAGTCAAAACCCAAAATATGTGTAGTATTTGTTTAGTATTTCATTCAAATTATAATAATTAAAACACATAATACATTGAAAATATAAGGAAAGAAAAATTAAAAAAAAAAACTAATACAAAAATAATTTATTCAAGAGAACACTCAAGATGGCCCATAGCCGAAACCGGTCTGTAATTCATTCCAAATTATTTAAAAAATTGGTTAAGCACAGTATGTTTTTTTGGAATAGCTATGGCATCTTCTTGAAGCTCTCTCAAAAGCAATTAATTCGTGCTACTAATATTGTTTCGTTGAGCCCATTTAATACAAATTTCGAAATGATTAATAGCATTTTCGTGTTTTATTTTGGGCTCTAGAATTTCAGTTTCATCAAGTTCTTCGCCATTTTCGTTGTGTTCATCGCATTCATCGTCATCTTCAAATCTCTCAAATAATATCAAGCAAAAACTTCAGAAGAAGAAATCTAACGGTACATTTTTATATTCATTCTTTTTACTAATTTTTGTTAGAAATTATCTATTTTATTTCAACTATTTATTTTACATTTGTTCGTTAAACCGAGTACAAAATAAAATTTTTGTCCGTTATATAAGGTACTCAGTAGAAAAAATTTGGGTGTTCGCTAAATGCGATGTTCATTAAATCGAATGTTCGTTAAATCGGAAAACTACTGTAATGAATTTAGGTCCTGATTTCTCTTTCTGTTAGAGGAGATATTTTTCAGACCCCTCCAATTTGTGAAAAAATACTTGACTGCCAAGTCAAGGATTGAGAGAAGTTTTAGTAGCTGTTAGTGAAGAAAGCGCAATAGAACGAACCTTAGATCTCGATTAGTAATTTCACTGTCAAATGAATGTTCATTAGAATTTCTATCCCGCACTGTCCTAGACAATTCCTGCTGTTTGCAAACTTTAGCGAAACTTTCTAACACAATGGTCTTCACTTCAGAAAGTGTGTCCCCACAATTATAACCCGAACTAGCATCGAGTAGTGTATATGTATAGTGTCCTCTAAAGCTCTTAAATATATGGTGTCGAGGTGGTAAAATATCCTTGTATATTTCTTTGATGCATGTGATTTCTGAAATACGACTATTAACCGGGGACAAACCACAGTACTTTAAAGTCTTCCACAGTAAAATGGATGATGGTGTATTGACTATATGGATAATGTCCTATTTCTTCTTCAATTGTTCTAGTATTGGGACCTTTGTGCTTTCCTCCTCTAAATAATATAAGATAATTTATAATTTCCCCATTTCGAGAATTTAAGAACCTCTGTAATATATTACATTTCGGATTCCTTGCTACTCCTTGCCAATATATTTTAGCGGGTTTACCAACACGTACATACAAATGTACGTTCATATGTTTATTTTTATATGCATATTTTTTCATTTACGTTCCATAAACCGCAACAAAAGAGCCAACCATCATCATCTACGTCAACGTCATCATCATCATCCACATCATTGGTATCAAAAGCAGCATCAGCAGTTAGAGTAGTTGTAAAAATTCAAAAAAAAACGTTTAAAGGCAAAAGGCCCTTTTTTCAAAAATTTCATACCATGCAAACGAGCACATGTAGACATAAATACATACATATAGTACATAAAAATGAAAATAAAAAAAACTAGAGCCAGACATACACAGTCACAGCTTTAGACACAGATACTGGTGGTGTACTAAACATAATCAAAAGAGTCGGTAGTGGATGAATGGATGGATGGATGAATTTATTATGGCCTTTTTATTTGCTTTCTTTACACGACCACTTCAACAACGGCAGCAACAACATGAGACATACATACAACACAACTGATATTATGTATAGTGTAGTGAACGAATATTTATGAGCAAAAAGTGATGAGGATTCCAATAGTGAACAATATTTAAGTCAAAACGTATTACTGCATATAACGACAAACAGAAACAACTACAACTACAACTAAAGTGTGTGAAACATGCATGCATACATACATACATATATACGAGTATATAAATACACACATACATATGTATATATTTACTGTTGCCATTTTGCTTCCACGGCTTCTACCTCAGAAACAGCCAGAGTCAGAGTCAGAGCCAGAGCCAGAGCCAGAGCCAGAGCCAGAGCCACAGCTACAAAGAAAATATATGTACTCGTAATTACAAACAAACACCCAGCCAGGCATGCCATAGTGCAAACAGCCAGTCAGACAGGCAACCAGTGAGCCACAGAGTTTGCCAACCATTTAGTGGAGCTATTCCAGTCGGGCATTAGGCATTAATCGTTTTTTTTTCTTGCTAAATACTGAAAATGATTGAAGAAATGTGATTTAAAAAAACAATACAAAATATAAACGAAATAATCAAAGAAAAATATACAAAAGAAACAAAACTCATTACAACAACATCAATACGAGTAAAAATAAGCAATGCCAGCGACAGCAACATTGGACGGACTATTACAGTAAAACAAAAACAAACCAAAAAAAAAAAAGATACAAAATCAGGTTCAATGAAATCTGAGGGACAGACATCACACAATAAAATTAAAAAAACACACACACTGACACTGACACCATCGCACAGGAACACACATGTACATATTCACGCATTATACACCAAATTGACCGAACAGTTGCCTGAAATCAAGCATCTAAAACAATTAAATACTGAAACGAAACCCCATGCTTCTTAAACAACAACTTAACACAACAAGTATGCATCTGGAAGATACTCGCACTTAAACAAATTTTTGAATTTATCATTTAATGTCTCGTTAATGTATACATGTCATTTCGTCACTTAAATCAGGAACGTGTCTTCGTGGGTGACTCAGCAAAGTGTTATCAATTAATTTGCTGTATCTTTTCCAATCAACTTCCTTTTTGCTCTTGTTTTGTAATGTTCTTTTTTTACGAATTTCGGTATTCACTTTGAGATTAATGTGATTTTATCGTGATTCGCTTGCAAATAAATATTTCAGCCAAGCAAGTTTTTATTCTAAACATTAAATTATGAATTCAATGCCACCCAGGTGAAATGTGTAAACTTCTGGTCTGGGTTTCTTTGATTTCTCCTACTCAAAATTGGTTTGTGCTTTAGAGAATTTATGATTTTTTTTTTAATATGAATAAAGCTTTATGAAGCGATTGAAATAAAGCAATTCCACGGCAAAATTCAGCTCTTCTTTTTGAGCACAATTTAAAACTAGATGGTAACATTAACACGCGGTTGTTTCATTTCCGATCAGCTGACTGAGGCAACGACCAGAACTGGGTAGTAATGGTTCCTTTAGAAATTAAATTACTCTCAATTTCAAATTAGAAGGAATTGTAATCAGTAAACGATTCCTTTCGTCCACAGCAAAGGACTTGATTACTTTTTCAGTTCCTTAGGAATCATTTCAAAAGTAATTTTTTTAAATTCCATTACATTTACAATTACTTAGAGGAATTGTAAAAGTAATTGAAAAACTGAAAGTTCATTCACTAATATGAAATGTGAAATTTTTGTCGTGGTCAAAGTTTAAAATCGAAACAACTCATTGGACATTTTTTTTAAGTTTTGTACCTTATTTTCTGGTAAAGTTAATAAAAGAAACACTGACCGTAGACTAGTAGGTAGTGTACTAGACTCGTAGTGCGAAGGTCCCAGGTTCGAATCCTGCCGCAGAACCCTGGCAGTTTGTGTCTGATAATTAAAAGGGAGCGCACAACAAGCATTCACTGGCTTAAGTGTATGTCGTATGACATGGGCTATCACACCCCTCCAATCAACATAACCTAACCTAATAAGAGAAAAATAGTTGGAAAGAAATGTAAATTTTTTTATTTGTGAAATTAACAACAAATAACAAACAGCAGATAAACAAATAGAAAATAGGTTTTCTCTGTATCACAATAAACAACAAATAAACAATATAGCTTGAGGAAATGTACGTTGGCTTTCATTAAAGTCAGTATGGCGAGAAAGCATGGTGTCGTGGTGTATTTACAATGCCTGCAAATGAAAATAATCTCACAACCGGCGCAGAGGACATCAACGGAGTGTTTGACTTTCTAAATGCTCTCTCTATCAGTGGCAATTCCTTCAATTTGTTTAAGTTGTTAAAGAAAGGATCGACAATGTACATAATTAATTTCAATTACCAAATATAATTCCTTGTTATGGAATTAAAAAAAATTACTTTTGAAATGATTCCTAAGGATTTTAAAAAGTAATCAATTCCTTTGCTGTGAACGAAAGGAATCGATTACTAATTACCATTACTGAGGAATGTAGTTGTAATTATAATATAATTGCATTTACCCAGCTCTGATTGTGACGAAGTTGAAAGATATTGGGACGTTTTGTCGAACGATGGTGAGTGACTGCCATTTTTTCGCTTTAGTTTTCTTTCGACATCGAGGAATGAGCTTTTAATATAAAATAAATACATATTCCTTTAAATTAACATGAAGACAGTATTTTTCAAAAATTTTTATCTGAGACTATTGCCTAAAAAAAACCAAAATTTTCAGTATTGACAAAACTTTATCATTTCAGGGCAAAATTCCTTACTTAATATGAAACTATTTCTTTTAATCTACCCATTTAATAATATGCTGATTATGCTTATAATATGTTTGAAATTCAGTTGAAGGTTTTAATAGAATGAATTTTTTAATGTTGTAATTATTATGAAATAAGCAGAATATGAAAAATATGAAATATGAAAAAATCTTGGCATTTTCATGACTTGTTTAGAAGCACTTTTTCACTGAGTCTCTCCCAAAAGTTTTATTCTCATTGCTACCCTTTATTTATGTACGAGTATCGTTACTATTTTATATCCTCATGTGACTGAGGTTGACTATTTAACATGTCAGGACGAAATCGTACTCCCAAGTTCGAGTTCAAATGCAATCGACATATACTCGTATATCAATTGAAAAAAAGCAAAACTATGTGAACAAAAAATTTTCATAAGTGCAACAAATAATATGCGAAGTACTTGCAATGAATCGTATTTTCATAACTTTTTACAGATGACTTCAGATTCAATGAACTGGATCCAAAACAGAGAACATCTTGTAATGACAAGCCTAAGAGATAAGGCCACTGGAAATTATTCCAATTTTCACTACTTTCAGATCACAAGGTGTAATTTCTATTGACTTCTTGGGAAGTTCTTGTGTACAGGTAGACCTCCTATAAAGCAAAATTATTTGAACAAAAAATTTATGTAATAGAGATGCTTTTCATAAGTGCAACAAATAATATGCGAAGTACTTGCAAAGAATCGTATTTTCATAACTTTTTACAGATGACTTCAGATTCAATGAAGTTGTAATGGCAAGCCTAAGATATAAGGTCACTGGAAATTATTCCAATTTTCACTACTTTCAGATCACAAGGTGTAATTTCTATTGACTTCTTGGGAAGTTCTTGTGTACAGGTAGACCTCCTATAACAGGTTTGTCCTCAACGAAGTGAAAACTGTGGCAGCTTTAATTCAACACGGCGCTTCTAGAACGCTAAAATATATGTAAATAAAATATAGAAGTGTTTTTTTTATGACAAATAAGCATTATTTATTTAGTGCAGCCTGTTTTCAGCTTCTGTTTAGCCTGTTCATCGATATTAACAACAACTTTACCGTACTTGCCGTAAATTAAAATAATTAACACACCTTTTGTATTTGTTTCTACAGTTTCACTCAATTCACAATCTTATAACCTTTTGAAAATCTCCTTTAAAACTTTTGTATTTACTTGCCCTCTACACCACCCTCATACTCGGGATGTAAGCGCCCACTCAATAACTTATCATTATCAAGGCAAAAGCATATCGTTCCGAGTCCTTTATCCACTTGAGTCTACTGTCTGTCTCTATTACAACAACAAAATTTTAATTTCATTAAAATTTTATTTAATTGTTCACATATTTTATGTATAAATATGTATGTTTGTATGTATGAATTCGAATTTCTTGCTCGCTTCTTCGCTTTTATGAGTAAATTGCTTTTTAAGCATTTCTTAGTTACTCGTACATTCTACCATATTCTTTGCTGTTTTAAATGTTTCTCTTCTTTTTTTTTTTTTTTGTTGCAGTTTAAACGAGTTTCCTTAATGTCGTTGGTTTTTTTTTCTTTATTTTTTGCTTTATAACAAGAATTGTGCAAAGGCACAGTTTTATGAGATTAAATTTTTAATGCGTGAAGTGAGAGACGAAAAAAAGTCATTTTAGAAATAAGACACCGAATCATAATGAAATTATTTCTAAAGACTAATAATTAACACACAATTTATTAAGTTTTATTTAAAGTGCGTATACATACATATTTAAATAAATATGATTCGAAGAACCTCTTAAATAGAGGATGGCCGTAGTAGTCTTGCGATACCATGTCGCGTCCTGCTCTTAACCAAGGGTCAATTTCTGTCCACAATAACTAAACTGGTTTGAATCGAAAATAAATAACCTGTTTGTCCTGCAGAAACAGTTTAAGGGTCAATTGCAGAAAGATCCATGGCTCTTTTTATTTTTTAACAAATATCTGCGATTCGCAGTCCAAATCTTATTTGTTTAATATATTCATTTGGAAATTCGTCGTCTCGGCATGATAAGTTGAATCGGATTCTAAACCAGACAGCAACACAATAAACACTAGCTGGGAAACTCACCATTTGATGGAAGTCTTGAAAAGGACTTTCGATTATTGTGTTCTCAGTTTGATTGTGCCATAGCAGAATTGTTTTTTTTTTTTTTTTTTTTTTAATTTCCATAAATACTTCTGGCGATCAAGGTTTGAATGTGTACCTGTTGTTCTTCCTTACCTCAACCACGTGTCAAAATAAACTGTGCACAAGCAAACCGCTAAGAAGCCACCACAGCCACCACAGAAGGTGTTTTTAACACAAGACCGACCAGAGATCCTATGAGGTACCACAGGAACCAGTTGCCTGGTAATTGTTGAGGCCCTTCAGGGATCTCGTGGTGGCTGTGGTTAAAACCCAAAGATACGCGGGAAGAGTTATGGGTCGAATGAGTGTGTCTGGAATATGGTGCTAGTGATCCTGTTGTTGATGCTCTCTTCAGGCCATAAACGTAAGTATATCTATGTGCTGTTGTTATTCGACATAGTGAGTGGCCCATTTGATAGGGGATCTTCTTACTGCTGGGCCATTGAGGTGGTAAGAGGTTAGATAGCTCCAGCACTTTAGCAAGGTGTCTGTACATGGTTCGGGAGCCTGTACAGAATTTGCTACCATGTCGTCCCCTATCAGGGGCACATGTGATCCTTAGCCCATGTGTGCCTCTGGAAGGGCCGACAGGGACGGTGGTGAACGGCTTTATTCACCCAGAGCGAAGAGCACCGGCAGGTTAAATCTAATGATAGGTACTGACGTAAATCTTTGCCATATTTGTCACCTACATTAACTTTTAATCAGCATTTTCCCGCTGTGTTGGGCTCAGGAGCTCGCTAATGACCAGACAACGATAAGCCCTGATATGGCAATTGGTTTCCGTACTGCCAGACTTGTCTTTGGTTAGCCGAGAAAAAAGTCATAAAAGAAGTATCTAACATAATGAAATAACAGATGCCTTAGATTTCGTTGAAACTTCACCATAGTGGCATTTGTTGCAGAATATAGCACCGATAACGTTATGAACTCCCGAAATTGTAGTTGATACTTAAGCTTCGAGAACGTTACCAACCACCAGATCTGATTACACCGTTGTGGACTAAAACTATGTTTAAAGAACAATAAATAATCTGTAATGCAATTGCAATTGTTGTCTTTGTTTGTGCACCATAATTATTTACTTTCGTCCAAATCCAAACAGATTTTACTATACATACCACTGCGTTCTAATGGCATTCAGTCCCGGATGGGATCCATCGGTTGGTAATAAGACATTTATCCTATCAAGATTATGGTTATATGTATTTTCTATTTTGCGTTTCTAAGAAAAAATTATAAGTTTCGCTGATTTACATTAACAACTTTATAACACAAAACATCCAGTTTAAAAGAAAACGAGTTGAAAATCACCCACTTTATTTAATATGCGCGCTAGTCCATTAAGAGATGTTCCCTAGTCGTGCAATATATTGGTATGGAACTAGAATTAGTGTCTCGATTTGAACCATTCCACGGTAAAACTGATAGGAAAGGCCTCTGCAAGGAAATTATCCTACATACGAAGGAATGGATTTTCCTTGTAATGCGAAGAGCTCACCACTGTACTTTTAATACTCAATCTATTGTCCGTAAAAAAAGCGAAGCGTATCGATGCTACAATGCTTTCGCCGATGACCTTCTTCACCGTCTCTTCTACCCGATCGCATAGCTTTAAAATAGACCCTGAAGCGCCTGTCCATTGGAGCTGTGTTCCATTTTCGGTGGGATATTTATGGTATAAATAATGAGGTCAGATGGAGTGAAGTATCTTTTACACCATCTAAAAAAATTGAGGGACTTGAAAACTTTAAATATATCATTCATATTTTGCCTAATGGACCTGATCTCCAAGAAACTGAATGAGTATGAATTAAAATTGCTACTGTCAGTACACCGGACGGGAAGTTTGACAAAGGAAACAAAATAAGATAAAGAACGGATCCTTCCCAGACTCCAGAATTTATGTTGAACACGTTTGATGAGATTGCATGTAAGACACTTGAATAGTGCGATCCGTAAATAAGTTTGATATAAATTGAGAGAAGGGTTCATCATCTATCAAAGAACTCAAAAAATATCGTAGCATTTTATTTTACTTTTCGTGAAGAGAATGACACTATTTTTCACAGAGAAGTGCCAGCAAGACTCCGGTAAAGCATTCACTGTGGAATCCATACCAGCGATCACTAAGTTGTTGAACACTAAATTCTTCCAAAGATAAAAAAGTGAACAAAAATATACTCCAACTGTTCACAAAAAGCATAACAAATTGCAATTGGTCGGTAAGTTATCGGAGTTATTTTAGCATATCCTTTTTTGGGCACAGACGTTACATTGGCAACCTTCCAGAAAATTTGCAATTTAATGCTGCAAGGAACTGACCTTCGTAGACTAGTAGGTAGTGTACTAGACTCGTAGTGCGAAGGTCCCAGGTTCGAATCCTGCCGCAGAACTCTGGCAGTTGTGTTTGATAGTTAAAGGGAGCGCACAACAAGCCTTCACTGGCTTAAGTGTATGTCGTATGACATGGGCTTATCACACCCCTCCAATCAACCTAACCTAACCTAACCTAATGCTGCAAGGACCATACGATCCAAACAATTTATTTACTCTCGAGATTTGGCAAAATCTTCTTAGGTGCACAACTTAATTCAAAAATTAAAAAAAAAATTCTATCGAGATATTTACAGACGATATGATTAAGGACATGGGTCACCAATAGAAGTATCAGAGGAAAGAAATTGTTGTTGGGCGGTCACTATAGAAGCACAACGAAAATGTTACTTGTATGTAGTGTATGAATACCAGGTCATTTGTGAGTTCGATTTGTTTTATTTTAGGTTTAATTTTCAGCTTTTTTTTTTTTTTTTTTTTTTTTTGGTGTACGGTGAGAGTTGCTCTCAGGATAGCGGCCGTGACATTATAAGTTATTTAGTTTAAAATTTCCTCCACAAAAGTTATTTTAACCTGGTTCTGCACCTAATGTCTATCACAAAATTTGCTACTAATAACCAGGGGTTATTCTCTATTGCGATGTGTAAGAAAAATCGTACCTAATCTGATAATTGGTACCCTTTATTGCGATTACGCATTTTCCTTTCGCATCTAATATTTTCACTTTCGCAAACCTGGCATCAGTGCACTCTGTAATACGAAAGCGTATGTTAAAATCGTTCGTTTAAACTAAATACCTTGCGCTAACAAAATATCAAACGCATCGAACTAGCTTACGCATCGCAATAGAGAATAATCCCCCTCCCCCAGAACTGTTATGGCATTTTTCCATATTTAAATGACTGGCGGTGTAAATGCATTAAGTAATTCTCTACAAGACATATTTAACATAATTTTTTAAACAAAGTCGTGTCAAAATGTTGCTTCATACGTCAGTTAAACACACTTTGTTGTCTATTTGTATTACGGTTTGGTGTACGCCAAACAAAAACATATTGAATTGGTTTTTGAGTGTATAATTTATTGTTGCTCGTATTACTATGTATTTTGTTTATCTTTGGAATTCCAAATATGCCTCAGTTTAA
Source organism: Germaria angustata (assembly GCA_963681545.1). NCBI lineage: Eukaryota > Metazoa > Arthropoda > Insecta > Diptera > Tachinidae > Germaria > Germaria angustata. The sequence goes on from OY813001.1 coordinate 63,592,105, forward strand.
TTTGATAAAAAAATATACCAGTCTATGTGTGCGTATGCACACATACATATGTATATCCCTGTGAGTAAATGAATATGTTTGTATATGCAACTATTTCGAATAGTTCGTTATGTGTTTTTCTCACGCACTTCTTTGATAGTCAATCCATGCCACAAAAGAGAGGGATGAAGAGAATTTCGTACAGAGTCGATTTCTATACAACATTGTTTTCTCTAATTATGTTCAATTTATAAGCAAGTTAATAAACTAAAACAACTAAAGCAACTACTGAAACAACTTTTTGTATTTTATTGTTGAATGATTTTCAAATTGGCTTCTTTCTCTACGACCCTGCCTCTCAGCCAATGTGGATGGATGATAGTAAATTTGATTTAAAATGAAATAAAAAGCTCAAGTCTAAAGTTTTACAACTTGATGCACAAATGGAAATTGTGTAATTATTTCATTACAAGTATATTTTGGAAATTTTTTAACTACTAACAAATTAAATTTTCATTTTGAACAAATAGTCCATTTAATACAGTTTAAAATAAATGTTGGTAAAACTTTTCTTTCCATAATTTCTATAGATCTGAACTTAAATTTCGAATAAAATACTTCTTTCTAAAGCCACAAAAACGTTAAAAGTGAATTGTTTTTGTTAAAACGTTAATGTGGGGTTTGAGTCTGGGGCTGCTGCATGTTTTCATGATTTTATTTGATTACATTCCATTTCAATTTATTTAATTTTATTGTGCACATTTTACATAAATAGACATTTTAACAAATAAGCATGTCATTGTATTTTAAATTCGTTAGTAATACACGCTTGATTATCAAACATTTTGTGAGATACATTTTTCCTTCTGTATTTCTTTCTTTTTTTTTTGCTTTTTGCCACAATTGTGTATTTTTGTTGTTGTTGTATCTTTTCTTTCTTCTTGTTGAATTTATATTTCTATGTATACAAATATATATATATATATATATATATATATATATATATATATATATATATATATATATATATATATATATATACATATATATATATATATATATATATATATATATATATATATATATATATATATATATATATGTATATATATATATATATATATATATATATATATATATATATATATATATGTACATACATATATTATACGTGTATATACATTCGTTTGAATGGATAGATGTTTGTATGGTAGTTGTAACAATGTAAATCGTTATATAGTCGGGCAAAAAGTGGTGTGTACTAGACTATTTCGTTTCATTTAGCGAAAAAAGTCTCAAAGAATGCATTCATTGTGTCCTCATTATTGATACTTTCGCCAAGAAGCTTGCATATATTTGTATATCAGAGCGAACACGAAGTCAAAAATTTTATTTCTAGCAAATAATGCAGGAGGGTTACTCTCTATTGCGATGCGTAAGAAAAATGGTACAATATCGTATAATTGTTACCCTTTATTGAGTTTACGCGCATCTTATTTTTTCACTTTCGCAAATCTGGCATCAATACACTCTGTAATTGTCAAAATCGTTCGTTAAAACCAAATATCTTGCGCTAACAAAACATCAAACGCATCGTACTAGCTTACGCATCGCAATAGAGAGTAAACCCCCAGGATTAATCATCATATTAGTCCTTTAAGTCTCTTTTGATATACAAACAAGCATCTGTTAAATGACTACTGTCAAAATTTGAACAAGCTGTAGCGCGTGATCTGAGGAGAAAATGGAGAAAAAAGTGAATTTCGTGTGACCACTAAGCATTATTTTTTCGGAAAAAACCATCACTCATCAAACCAAGTTTGAGCTTAATAAATACTATGGGAATTCTGCACCTTCAATTTCATAGTGGTTTAATGAATTTCGTTGCGGCCGTACAGTGTATAACGACATTTTCGCTGGTATTCAAAAAGAAAACTTAAAGTTGCTTTACAAGTCACTATTACGACAAATTGCATTGAAAAACAACTATTTTATAAAAATCTTAAAATAAGTAAAATATACATACTTTAAACAAAGTAGATGAAATACATGATAGTGAGCAGGAAAAAATGTCCAAACTAATACATCATTATGGATAAATAATTATGAAATAGAAAAAGTTTCAACATTTAAATACCTGGGAGTTCAGATTAACGATCTATGGGATTTTTCTAGAGAAAGTAAATGTAGGATTGAAATGGCTATGGACGCCTTCTTTACACATAGTAAAACACTAATTAGTCATGATATAAACGTAACAACAAAAATATGTGTCATAAAATGTTATATATGATGCGTACTATTATATGTATTCGGCAGAAATGTTTTATTTAACTTTGCCTTTGAAACCGAAAAATTGATAACCCTGTACTCACATTTGTCATGATGTGATACAATCAATACCAATATAATAAAATTCGATGTTGAAATACCATTATATTCGAATAAAAAATATCCTGTTGATTCTCTTTAATTCCTTACACTTCTATTGTTTTTGGTTTCATAGAAAAATTTATATGCTTTATTATCATGATAGAAACCCATACCATTTTTCAATAATTTATTTTACTACAAAATGATATATATGTGCGCAAAATGATATATATGTTTTAAATATTTGAATACCCGATTAAAGTTGTAATCGTTTTTGTACATCATAGACTATAAATGACAGCTGCGTTGCCACTTAAATTCCTTAAACTGTTTGTTATCCTTAAGGTGTCTCTTAACTAATTTGACCTTTAAATTTGCACTAAAATATTATTTTGATTAATGCTGCTATGATTTATTGAAAATTAGTATTTAAAAAGCAGTTATTGATACTATTATGCTTCATAATCAATAGAACTTCAACAATAATTTAAAATCTTATAAAAATTATATTCGCTGACGGAAATCATGAAGACGGTACTTTTAGATACATACTTATATACTAATAGAATTAATTTTTAATTAATAAACTTTATTTATTTTTTAAGCTTAAGGTCTTTTAAATTTTATTTAAATTTTCATCGATATAAAAAAACAAATATCCTGAAGATGGTACTCGATGAGTACCGAAATATCGATAAAAAATTTAAATAAAATTTAAAAGACGTAAAGCTTAAAAAATAAATTAAGTTTATTAATTAAAATAAAACGGTCAAATATTAGAATTAATTTTTTTTTCGTGTAATATCTTTATAAAAAGGTCAAAAATATAGAGATATTATTAATTGAATGTTATGAACTTTAGACAAAAAAAATGCTCGCTTTAGAGCAACGATATTTTTCTCTTTCTCGTGTAAATAACAGCTCCAGAAAGCCCATCTTTAAGGACAAAAAAGGAAAAAGGTGGAATATATGTATACATACATATGTACTTATTTTTTGTCCTTCTATGCTACTAAGAAAATTATTAAAAAAAATTTATTATTCCCATGAATTTATACTTTAACAAGCTGTTTTGTGCACACAAAAAAATAACGTTCAATGTCTTTTCGGTTTAACAAAAAAAGAAAAACTGCTCAACTATCAAACATACTTTCCGTATTGCAAACAATCAGCCACACAAATATATACACACACATACATACAACTATTCATACATTTATACAAAACTTACTACATGTCGAAGGTATACAGATAAGCTTACACATGTATATATGTATGTATGTACATACATACATACATACATGCACGTACTCATAGATACAATAACAATAACAACAAGCACAACTGCAGCTTTTAGTATGATACTCTTTGAAATGAAACAAGTAGACTTGAGCGGCAGTTACACACATGCATATGTACCAGAGACCTGCAACCGGTGATTAAAAAAAAATCAGATTAATCAAACACTCGAAAAACATGTCATTTTCGCTCAAACGTTCAAATATGCCTTTATCAACATTGTGTCTATTCTATTTTATGCTAAAATAAGGGTTGTTTGCGAACATGTAAATTTAATCTGTTGCCGCATGCCAGCTATTCAGTTTGAGTGTTTAAAAACTGTGTGTGCATGAATTTTTGGACAACTCTTCAAAGCACACATTTTTATTTAATCACATTCATGATCGAAATCAAAAACTTAGAGGCATTAATGCAAAAAGCATTAATGTGAAAAAGGCAAAAAATCAACAATTGTACATTTATGCACAAGGTGCTGTGTGTTTATAGAATGGTTAGGCAACACGGTTGCCAGACTTAACAGTTTAATAGCATTTTTACGACGATACGCTGAAACAGATAATTAATCAAGAAATATATTTTTAAAATTATCCCGATTTTTACAATTATCATTTTGTAATTATATAGACATGTGTGTATATGTGTATACATGAAGGAAGTTATATTATAAGCAATGCGTTTTGTATTCTTATTTTTTGTTAAATACAGTAAAGTATTTTAAGCACTTATATATTAAACACTCTCACTGTCGCTCACAAAAATATAAATTAGCCTAAATCTACCACAGCTACAACGGTGGTCGTGTAGCCATGTAGCCGTGTTGTCGTGAAAATAATCATTTTCATATAAACGTGTAAAAATTTTGCGCTGTTGAATAAAATAATGTTGAAACGGGTGTATTTTATTGTACAAAGATTTTTTTCTCACACTGAAACAAATAGATTTGTTGAATTTGCTTCGGTGCCGCCAAAAATTAAAAAAAGCACCGAAATTTAAAAAAAAGCGCACCGTACTCAGAAAAATACACTTAAAGACCCTTCTTTTTAAGTAATCTATGTACCAAACCAATAAAGCGGTATTATTCTTGGGAGTTAAAAACGACTTTAATTTCAGTAAAATTCAATAAAACAAACAAATTTGGCAAGGTTGAAGTATTTCTTATAAAAATAACAAGTTTTTTTTTTGAATGAGTAAAAAATAATCCGATCTTTAAACGATTTTAAACCGAAAATTGCGATTTTTAAAGTTTATTGTAAAACCGACGTTTTTTGGTAACTTCGTATGGCATCCTTATTTCTCAACCACAATGTTTAACAACATACATACCTACACACTCAAGATTATGTGCCAGCATATATCATTGCATGATTTTTCTTAATATTCTTTGCAAAGAAAAGGCATGTTGAATAAATGCCATTCGTTTTTGTGTTTAATCAATGCAAACGCTCAAAATAGCTTCTGTGTTAAAATCTTGCTTGAAAAATTCATATAGGCATTTTTGTATTTGCCTTCCTAATGATTAACACAAATAAAGATTATGAGCGTACGCGCATGCTTGCTTATGTGTTGGTGAATAATTGGACACAAAAAAGTTATGCATGAGTGAAGGCATAAAAAACGTGATTTTTGCCGGTCTCTGATATGTACGTACATGATATACAAATTAAAAAAAAATTCACAATTCTTTAATTTTTTCCATTTATATTAAAATTATTTATTTAATTTTTTCTATTGAAATTTTATTTCAACTTGAATTTGTGTTTCGGGCTCTTTTTTGAGGTCGTAATTATTTATAATTAAATGGTTATGTGTGTGTGTGTACGTGCTCAAAGAAACAAACAAACCCCTTATGATTGCATAGGAAATATAATTTTAAAAAAAACTTTTGATTAAAATGAAATATTTTTTTTAAGTACTATATGCAAATGAAATTGAAAAAAAATTATATTTTATTTGAATATTGAAAATGAAAACAATGAAATAATTGATAAGAAATTGGTTTATTTTTAGTTTCTTTATATTTGAGAAGAAGAAAAAAAGCAACAAAGAAGACAATTTAGTATCTTTAAAGTTTTTAACTCTTAAACTCAAGCAATGCGCTGGTAGATTCTCAGAGAATTAATGAAGAGAGAGAGCAAAATTTTCTTATAAAACAGCTGGAAACAGCTGTTAAGTCAGGCAACTGAAAATATATTAAACCAGTAAATTTATTTTAATTGTTTTTATATGTGTATGTAAGTACATATGTATCTTGTTTTTGTTTAAGGAACTAAAGTTCACTGTTGCGTTCTGTTTTCACTTTAAGTCCATAAAACAATTAAAAGTCTTAACTTTTTAACAGCTCTCTAATAAATGGAAAAAGTGTAATGAAAATTTGCTAAAAACCAAAAAAAAAAAAAAATTTGTGTCTCATAGATTTGCGTTTAATGGTAACTGAGTATTCCTTGTACTCTTTTAAAACATTTTTCTCTTAGATGACTTTGCAAACACGAAAATTGAGAGAGTTTGTGTTTTTTTGATTGGGGCATAAAAATTGTAAAATAAAAACAACATGCTGTGAAAACAGCTGATTGTCAGGGTCTGACGTTTGTTTCGCTTGTTTACGGCTGGTTTGAAATACATTACCTCTGTGTATCTTTAAGATTGCTGTTGATTTCTTTTTCTTCTTTGAATTTTGTTTATACACAAATGTCTGCTCATTTGTTCAATTTTGCTCTCTTTCAAAATGACGCGAAAAATGTTTGTCTTATTAAACAATTTATTATTATTGCTTATGCAGCTCTCAATACAACCAAACTTCTCATAATTATGCTCTTTTGAAAAGTAATGAAAAATTTATTATCAAACTCAAACAAGTACCATATCTCGCCTTTTTAAATGCACACACACATATGTATGTATGTATGTATGTGTTTATGTATGTTTGCATGCATTTAAATAATTTACATATAAATAGACATGTATGTGTATGTATTAGTATGTGGCAGAGACTCTTCAATATGTTTATTTAGTTGTAAAGTACATCCATACATATTTTAATTGTATGGTTATGCCTTGTGCTATCTGCTGTGGTTATTGTAATTTACTTGTTATTGTTGTTGTCATTTTTATTGTGCTTGTAATGCTTAAGTAATGCGTATCTTTGAGATATACATACATACATACATACTTAATAAGGTTGAATGAAAATTGCAAGTTTTATTTTTTTAAATGATACTCATTTGATTTATTTTTTTTTGTTTTTTTTTCATAATTATTTATAATCAAACACGTTTAATAACAACACACATATAATGTGTCTAAGATTAATTGGTAATTTCCCAACGGAAAAAAGTTATATATTGAATTTCAAGTTTCTTGTTGTTTTATAATGAACATTTTAATGTCGTCTTTGTCAGCCCAAATGTATAAAGAAACATTTACATACATATATACTTCATCAGAGAGAGTGTATATATGTATGTATGCATGTATTACTGTATAATACATATTTATATGCATAAACAAGTTCGTATGTCTGTCTGTTTGTAAGTAACAAGTATGTTCACACAATAAATAACTTCCGGCACATTTCGTTTTTGTTTTTCTTACTGAAAATGTGCTGTGTGTGTGTGTGGGGATGGATCTTCAATAAAAATATAATTTTTGTTTTTGATACAACAACAAATTATTTTAATGCTTTATTGTCGTTGTTATTTTTTTATTTATTTTTTTTCTTTGTATTAATACAATTTATTTTTATAAACAATTGACAAAACAAGTATTGGAACTTGTCAGTTGTAATTAAAAAACGAAATAAAAATAAAAAATATATAAAAAATTAAAAAAACAAGCCAAGATGTAACCACACACAAGCGTCAAATATTAATTGTTCAAAAAAAAAAAAAAAAAAAAAAAAATCATCCCAAGGTGCGGTCATTCCACCTTTTTATGCTACAAAATAAATATAAAAAACAATTTGAGACAAACATGATATTGAGGCCAATTGCCCACTATTTTTTAAGCTTGGTAAGAGTTCTGTTTTCAATAGTGGAAAACATGAGATGCGGCTCAAAATGAAAATGGCCCATACAAGGCAAAAATGTTAATTGAAATAAATATTGAAATAAAAAACGATTTTTAGCAAAACAAAAAATAAGTTCAATGGGTTTTAAAAAGAATTGTTCGATAAATATTTAATATTAGATGCGTTATCTATTGAGACATTTGAAGCCAATGATGACTGAAATTACAAATTAAACTCTGCATTTAGTTGTCAACTTTCTTGGCATCGGCTTCAAAGATCTCTACAGGTAACCCATTCAATTCGAACAAATTTAGAGGCTGCATTTGAAGCCTATAGAATTTTTTTAACTTTTTTTTATTTTAAACTTTTTAGAGATTATACCTAGAGTCGGCATGGGACTTTCAGACATTATTCTAGAGCATACTAACACACACACACACACTCTCTCTCTATGTTGTAGTAGGACAGAAATACGACAATTTGATATTAATTTGTATGGAAGATACTTAAGGTGTTATTACTACTTTGTGAAAGCGATAGTGTAGAGAGGACAGGCGATGAAATGAGAAGAGAAAGAGACCTTAAATTATTTTTATAGTTAGAGCTGCAGCGAGTCTGTTGTTAAAGTAGACACATTAAGTTTCTTAAGCTGTTTGTTTAGCCATTTTATTAACTTCGCCGACTATTTTGCTAACATTATCGACAAAGGAGGGCGCTTTGATATAGTGGACATTAGCGTAGAGAGTAACAATCGCTGCCGATACTGTTCAGTGACCAGTGCTATGCCTTCATCACTTACAACAGTCCTGCAACAATTAACAGACAAAAAACATAAACAACGTAAATCAGATTTTATACACTCTCCCTATTATATTAAGCAACTTATAATATTATATGTATAATCCTAATCCCTAATCCAAATTTCTTAATCCTATTACATATTAGTTAAACCAGGACCACCTCTGAAGCATATCCCCTCACCTAAAGAGAAATTTCAAAATGGTACCAATAATTACGAAAAAATCACTGTACATCAAAAATCATACTCTTGAATATGCAACCTCATCCTTTTCTTGAACTCTTGTAAAGATAGAAAACCTTTTGAAACATACTTTCGGAAAACTCTTCTTTTGCAAAGGGTAAGACAATAGTCTTGCCCTCCTCGTTGAAATCTCGTGTATTATACAATCAGCGTACATCTCGACCAAAAAATTCTTTGGCTTGAGTATCCACTTACAAGAGCTTCCACTGTATTTATAGAATTTTCTAAGATGAATAGCAGCATTTTCCAAATAAGTTTATGTAGCAACATTCGAACAAAAGTTAAAAAAAACGTGTATATTTAGCAAATATTCTATAAATTTTTAAGCTACCGTGTCGTTTAAAAGGGTGATTTTTTAAGAGCTTTAGGATTTTATTGACAAAAAACATAAAATTTAGAGAAATGTATGAAATCATGATTTGAGTCGATAGAAAAATCTGTATAATTCTTCAATGTTTAAAGATGATTTCATGTAAATCTTGAACGCGGCTACGCCTCAAATGGTTCATACCGCTGGATCCAATTATGCATCGCTCTCTCCAACATATCGGTCGGTGTCTCACGAATAAATACTCCAATGTTGGCTTCCAGGGCGTCAACCGTTGCAGGCTTGTCCCTATAGACATAGCCTTAACATAGTGCAAAAAAAAAAATCGCATTACCTAGACGGCAATTTGACCGGCCCCGAACGTGAAATAAACTGTTCACCGAACTCACCGCTCAATTCGACCATTGTTTCGGGTGCTGTGTAGCATGTGGCACCATCTTGTTGAAACCACATGCCAGCCAAGTCCAGCTCTTCTATTTTGGGCAAAAAATTGTAATCATCGTACGGTAGCGCTCGCCATTGACAGTAATGTTCCTGCCTTCGTCGTCTCTAAAAAGGTACGATCCAATGACTCCACCGGCCCATAATCCATACCAAACAGTGCATTTCTCGGGATGCTATGTATCTGATTGCTCTTCATACCAAATACGGCAAACTTGCTTGTTCACGTGACCATTTAACCAGCAATGAGATTCGTGGCTGAACACAATTTTCCGATGAAAAAGTGAACGATGTACTTTCTTAACTCAAACAAAGTGAAACAAAGCGAGTGATAAAATGTCATTGAAAGCCGAGGTCATGTTTAAGTAAAAGAATTGTGTAAAGATCAATTTTGATAATAAAATTGAATAATCTGCAAGCGTTATTCGTTTGTAAGTCGATTCATTTTTTAATTATAGACCAAAATGAAGGAAAACAGTTGAGCTGCCAAATAAATCACCCTTTATATACTAATATTTGTGCTGTTTATATATACTCGCATATGCTTATTTATATTTCGCTTCATTCGTATTTGTAGATCTATTAAAAGTTAAAAACATTGTACAAGTCTATATAAAAAAATTGTTGTCAAGGGGTGCCGACTTTTGATAGCGGGGGTACGCCGATTTTCTCTCTGTATAAAATTAATATATAAACAAACATTTTGCACCATCAGTTGTTATTTCGCATTAACAAAATGGGGAAAAAATCTATAATTTTTTACTGTTAAACTATCAAACTTTACAATAAAAAAAGTATCGACTACGATTACGATTTATTATTTATTTCAACAACAGTATTCGGGTTTTCTTTTATTGTGGCCGTAAAAGTAGTACTTATTACAAGTAGTTACCAAGTGGATCAGCTGATTCAGCTGCAAGTTGAAAAATAAAAACTATTAGGTGCCAGCAAAAACGCCATAACCTAGAGAATGACTTACGGATGTATATAAAAAGAGCAGCTGACAAACTGACTGACTAAATAAGCAAGTGAGTGTTACTCTCGATTTGTTTATATTAAATGTTGTATTATTTGTTGTAATGTTTAATTTAAGTTCAACGTTGTTACATTGTTGTTTGGTTTGTGTTGTTGTATTGTGGGTATTACTTTCGTACTTGCTGTATCTTTAGGGTTGTTCACAATTTATTCATGGTACGAGTTGGAAATAAAAAAAAACTAACGACCACATACACATTTATGTATCTGTGTATGTGTGTGTTTAAATGTAGTTTGTGGTATAATAAATTCAATAAACAAGTCTGACTATGAAAAAAAAAACATTTTTCCACAACGAATACATTTTTTCTTCATATCAATGTACGAATTTGCTTGGCATTTATTATTTGACTTGGTCATTTTTGTGTTTATGGATCGATCGCCTTATGTTTGACAATATTTAAGTATTTTATAATTAAATTCATTAAATTGATGAAATTATTCTGAATTTCGCTTTTTATTAAAAAGCTTGGCAATTTTTCTATCATTAATAAACTCTATAAAAAATGTTTTATGAAATTTTAAGTTCTAAATTTTAAGGGCTTATTACGACTTAACAGGTTCATTTAATTTTTGAGTATTTGTTACTTAATACATTTGTACATGCATACGTAAGCTTTGATATAATCGCTGCTAACTTGTAAACATTTTAAAGACTTTATTAGTTTGTGTCTGTCTCCTTCAATTCTACCCTTCTCAGCCTTAGGCTGATTTCCCGAACCCACATCTAAAATGTGACGCTGTTTATGCTCGAAGGATATATTTTATTTTATCGCCTTGACAATATATGGCAGGGATGATGAGTACGAAACTGCCGTAATGATTATTTGTGAATCATGTTTTCTCTGTTTTTAAAAATCGTTGTCGTGCTTAGCCAGCCGCTATAAAATCTTAGATTCAATTTGGAGTTTTACTTACGATCCCTCCTTCTCAAACACTCTATTCTTATTCTGCATAATCTATTATGCTATCGGCTTCTTTATACTCTTCAAGGGTGGAAACCAATGAATCCGTATTTAGTTAAGTAACGTACACTTGATTAATGGACCATAACGAAGCCAGTTTTAAGGAACTCCAACGTTTTAGCTTTCATTTGTATACAAAATCCTTTCGGTATAGTGTAATCGTTTATAGCGAGTGCCCGTTCGTAACAAGCTACTGTTACATGAACATTTTTTTCTTTTTTAAAAAGAACTCTTAAGATTATGAGTAAAAGCATAAATTAAAAAATTTATTAAAATTGAATTCCATGGAATTCTCATATAGTATTTGTGAATTCTTGTTTTAGTATACGAGTTTGATAAATATCAAGAAAACCTAAGCTATGAGAATCAACAACGTTAGCATCGATAAGATCATGCTACAGGGCCAACAAGTTAAAAACGTAGAAAGCTTCTGCTATCTAGGCAGTACAGTATCAACAAATGGCGGCGCTGGAACAGACGTAAATAAAAGGCTCAATAAAGCGAGAGCGGTATTCGGAAGACTACAACTAGTGTGGAGAAACTCACAAATATCCCGACGAACCAAGCTTAGAATATTCAACACAGGTGTAAAATCTACTCTGTTATTGTACAGAAGTGAAGCTTGGTTAGTATCGAACAGCATCACGCAAAAGCTACAGGTATTCATCAACAAGTGTCTCAGAATCATATGCAGAATATTCTGGCCTAACAACATCAGCAACACGGATCTTGGGAACCTTACCAACGAGAAACCCATACTAACACAAATAAAACGTAGGAAATGGAGGTGAATCGGTCATACTATCAGAAAGAATCCTAACAAGAATGGCGCTAGAGTGGGACCCTTAAGGCCCAAGAAGCCGGAGTAGGCCAAAGAATATATGGAGACACACGATAGTTCAATAACTAGGGCGGTGCAGTCTTACATGGAATGACGCGAAAACAACTGCAACAAATCGCGTAAGATGGAGATGCCTTGTGGAAGCTCTATGCTACCAAGAGGAGTAATGGAAAGAAATATGAGCCTGAATGTACTTCAATCATGATACGGCTAAAGAGTACTGCTGATTTACTTAGTGCCAATAAAATGCAGGCATATACGCACTTAAGTCAACAACAAAAAATATTTTTTTTAACAAATTAATTGAGATAATATCCTAAATAATTCATAATGATAATATAAATTTTTTATGTTGAAATTCTCACTACTATTCCCACTGCTATTTTTATTCAAATGATAAAATAATTAGTAAAATAGAAGCGAACCAAGCACCAACAGATAATTTGCAAGGCAAAAACACAATTTTTGGAAATGTTTTTTAATTTACCACAATCTTCCCGAACAACGAAGTTTTCTAAAACAAAATTTTGCTGTACATTCGTTGCATGCATCGACGAATGATATAAAATAATAAGAACTCTATGACTCATTAAAGCTACTACCCGATCTTGCTATTTCATCCATGAGAAATCAGCGAATAAAAATGCTGCTAAATCATTAACATCCTTTATTAGAGTTCCTTGCAGATTTTCAAACTCCGGCTTCAATTCATCTGTTCAAATGGCACATACAATTCTAATTAAGTATTTACTACGAAAGCTAAAGAATTTTTGTATTCCAGATAATGCATTATAACTTTAAAAAGTACTCATGAATAAATAAACACACACGACATCGATAATTTCGATACTATGATTACATTTTTTTAATCTTCTAATAACAATATGATTGGCTTCAGCAAAATGCGGTGATGTACCCAAATTAAACAGCATTAAATTAAAAGAAGTTGTAATTATTAATTGATAGACTCTGATATTTGAATTCTAAAAGCAAATGAAGGCAATACTGATTATTTCATCCTTATTTTTTTCAAGAAAATATCAACTACTTTCAATGTGACCGGTTAATGGAGCATGAAAAAAATTAAATAAAAATTCATGACTTAGAAACATCTTTAGGTTGTGTTGTTAAGATTTCAATACTATTCAAATTTGTATAAGTTTGTTAATAAACAAGTTTGTTTTTTTATTTTAAACAATCGTTTGAATACGAGGCCTGTTTAATAGAAAAGGTGAATTTTAAAATTTCTCTGAAATCCTCAGCTGTGGAAGAAAATATGTCAAAGAATTTGCATCAAATGTTGTGTAAAAATGGAATTAAGTGCTCAATAGCACTTGATATGTTGAGCGTGACATATGGTGATTGTACTCTGATTCAGAAAAATTTTTACAAGTGGTAAAAGCTTTTCAAAGACGTCGAAAAGATGTGAACGACGACGCTCTTCCTGGAAGCTCCATCAAATCAAAAACCGATGAAAATGTTCAGAAAGTGAGGAAAATTGTTATGGAGAATCGTCGAATCACTATTAGAGACGTTGCATAGGTGTCGGCATATTGGTTGGCTCATGCCATATAATTTTTTCGCAAATTTTGGGCATAGAGCGTGTGGCAGCGAAGCTCGTTCCAAAATTTTTGAATTTTAAACAAAAAAACCGTCGCATGGAAATATTGAATGACGTTAATGATGATCCAGATTTGCTTAAAAGGTCCTGGTGACGAGTCTTGGCTATATACTGATGACATCGAAACCAAAGTCCATTCATCTCAATGGAAGAACAAAAACCAAAAAAAAGCACGCCATGATTGATCAAATGTCAAGTATTCTTGACTTCTTGCCACATGGTCATACGGTTAATAAGGAGTATTATCTTGAAGTTATGCACTGCTTGAGAGAAGCAATACGAAAAAAACGTCAGGAAACGATAATGCACCTGCTCACTCGCCATTGCTTGTTCATAATTCTTTGGCCGAAAAGAAAGCCGTAATCATGCCCTAGCCAACGTATTCACTAGGTTTGGCCCACTGCGACTTTTTCCTGTTCCCAAAATAGAAGAGACGCATGAAAGGACAAAAACCGAAACGCTGAGAGAGGTGAAGGCCATACCAGAAAGTGAATGTCACAACTGATTCGAGGATTGGAAAAAGCGCTGGGGGGAATACTTTTTAAGGGGACAAAATAGAAATTAATGAATAAATAAATATATTTTTTTTTATTGAGAAAAATGAAAATTCAGCTTTTCTATTGAACAGATCTCGTATGCTCTAATTTAAAATTTTAATTCATCCTACACAAAGAGGGTTAAGCATATATTCATAAATTAATTACGTGTAATTTAAATAAATATTAGTTTGTTTTAACGTTTTGTGAAATACTACGTATTAATAAACAAAAACATAAAATAATAGAATATTCGCAGAAATCTTAGGGATGAATTATAATAAAATTTAGTTTTGGAATTTACTATTTAAGAACTGAATCATTCTAGATTTTTTATTTTTATATATTATTATTTATTGAACCTTCTATATAAATTTAAGAATTTAAATCGAGTCCAGCCAGAGCCAGACGAAAAATATGAAATTATACAGCTTCTATCGTGAGTATAACTACAGATCCAATGAACAAGATCCAAATAATAGAACTTGCTGCAATGACAAGCCCATGTTGAAGTCATTGGAATTTCCGTAATTTCCATATCACAGATTAGGGAGCTTATTGACTTTTTTGAAAGTTACTTTTTTTACTAGGATATAACACTAATGTCCCTACATGTATAGCAAGTGTATGACCCACTTTACTCGTAAAAAAGAGTTATTCAGTAAACTGAAGTCTGTAAAAGAGGCTAATATCCCCATATTGTTGCTCAAAGAGTAACGAAATATCACAAACTAATCAAATCTCTATGTCTATGCCTTCGTAGGCCAGTAGCTGGGTACTAGACTGGTAGTCCGAAGGTCGCAGGTTCGACTCCTGCCGCAGACTCCGGGTGTTTCTGCAGATAAGCCAACTAGCTTCGCAATTTGTGTTTGTTAATTTAAAAATAAATAAAAAACTATAGCTTGAATATGTTACATATGTATGTATGTATTTATATAAACTACCATACCTACCATTTTCTCCACCACTGTACATATTTGAATGTCTCAAAAACTCAATTAGCCTTCAGGCAAATAAATGCAAGTAACAAAAAAGTAAAATTTTTTCAACTTTGGTTCAATTTTTACCATTTTTACTTGGGATGCCATTGTGTATATGAAATCTCACAAATAAATAAAATAAGTTTTACTTTATAAAACAAAACAACAACAACAAAAACAAAAACACATAAGAAAGATACACAAGTAATAAATGCGATTATAAAAACAATCCATAAATAAAGAAGCAAAGCAACAACACTAACAACAACGATAAGAGCATTAATAAAGTGAAGACAATATTTAGACGGCGAGCAACAGCAGACAAATGGAATTTCCGATTTGAGAACGTCCAACAGCAAAAATAGCAAGACAACGACAACCATGGCAAAAATTTTAGGAAGGGATAAATTATTTTTTAAAAACCCAAGTATGTAATCAGTGCTGCCAGTTGTTTAGTTAAAATGCATAGATATGCAGTTTCGAAAAAAAAAAATTCAAGGACAATACTATTAGAAAAATGCTAATTCTAATACAGTGTAGCCTCGTTGAACGCAACCCTCGATATGCGCAACACCTCGCTTAACGCAACATCCAATTTCTTAACATTGGTGACTCTATAAACGCAACTTTTCAAAAAACAAAGCCTCAATTAACGCAACTTTGCAAAACAAGTAAGGCTTTTTTTTTGATAAATAAACTCAAAACAAAAACGTGTGTATGTAAAATCTTATGCTTAAGTGCAATAGTCTTTTTGATTTACCCCTATTCTAAGAATGACAAATATTTTGTGTGTATTACTTCGTTTTTTAAATCAATTTAGTTTAGAAACTTCTTTGTTTATGAATGGTTGTTTCATCAAAATAACCAAAAATGCCTCTCGTGACAAAATTTGTTAAACTAACAATAAAAGAAAAGAGTGAAATTCTTAAGAAACTTGAAAGTGGTATACCTGTCAAAACGATATATAATGAATACAAGGTTCACAAATCAACAATATGTAGAATTTAAAAAAATGAACAAGCATTAAAGACGTTTCTGGCAAATGCTGAAGCTGGACCTGGTAAGCGTTATTTAATAAGAACATCCGAATATCCCGAAATGGAAAAAGCTTTGTATAAGTGGTTCATTAAACAAAGGAAGCGAAACTGAAGACGAGGATGAAAATGTTGTGTTAGGTCCAATACCTTCAAAAATAAGATGTCCGAATGCAATAGAAAGCTTCAACGTTTGTCTACAATGGGCAGAGGACAATAGCTGTTCTTTGGAGGATATAATGGTATTGCAAAAAATTCGTGAAATTGTAGTTCGAAAAAATATGACAAGCACAAAAACTCAGTCGAAAATTTCAGACTTTTTCCCTAAAAACAAGAACCTTTAACTCGATAACAACCATCAGTACAAATTAACATACATTTGAGTGTGTATTTTATTAAATTTTTATTAGATGTATATTTTGTTTTTCTGTTTTTATTCCATATTTCAATCAAATAAATACGATTATTAAAAGCTAACCTTAGTTTTTTTTATAAAATTCTTGATTGGTTTAAAATAAGCTTTTAAATAGAAAAATATGACTAGAAATTTCTGACTTGGTTTGCGCAACAACTCAGTTATCGCAACAGCCCAAAATTTCTATTGATTGCGTTCACCGAGGTTACACTGTATTTGAAAATTTTATGGGTATCACTTCACTGTTAAGGTCACGCAAAATGAATATTAATATTTCACTAACACACACTGAATTCCCCAAACATAAGTGCAAGTGGCACTTTCCCAAGAAAGTACGAGGGTAGATCTTGCCTCACAATTGAAAGGGCAACAGTGCTCCTGTCAACAAGAATCTGTAAGTTGAGTCCTATCAAAATTTTAACAAGCTGAAGTGATACAGCCTGTGCGTTCATTAAACACTATTTTTTGCAGAAAAAACCATCACTAAAACCAATGCTAGGCCTGATAAATATTATGGGAGTTGTGCACCACCAATTTCAATGGTAAAAGAGTGGTTTACTGAATTTCATTGTGGCCGTACAAACATGGAAGATGCCAAACTTTCTGGACGCCGAGTTGACGTCTCCACATCCGAAACAATGGAAAAAATCCACCATAAGATGTTGGTCGATTGGATAATGAAATTACGAAAGATTGTGGAAGCTATAAGCATATCACATGGCTCAGTGGTTCCAATTTCGAATGATCACTTTAGTATGACAGAACTTTCCGCAAGATACATACCGTGTTTGCTCACAATCTACCACAAAAAACAATTGTGTGACAACTTTGAAGAACTTTTTGGCGTTGTTCAACCGCACCGTTTTGTAATATTAGACGAAACGTGGATTCATCACAACATTCTAGAGACCGAACAGCATTCAAAACAGCGTGTTTATCGAATTGAATCGGCCTCAACAAAGAAGGCCAAGGTGTGTTTGTCAAGCCAATAAAGCAATGGAAGGCCGAGGCCTTCAAAAGGATAAAAAATCAATGGCAAATATTATGCCTACTTAATTTCCATACTGCCAGGGGGACACACATCTAAAGTTTCCTTGGCAAAATGCTATGAATTAGGCTACGAATTGTTTTCTCATCTGACCTTTTCTCCGGATTTAATCGCGAGCAACTATTTCTTGTTTCCAAATTGAAGATGTGTCTCGGCGGAAAGAGATTTGACTACTCCAACGATGAAATAATCTCACAAACACACGCCTATTTTGATGACCACATATGACAATTTTTTTTAGAAGGGATAAACAAAATTGAAAAAAACGGTGGATAAAGTGTCGAGAGCTCAAAGGAGACTACGTTTAAAAATAACAATAATTTTTTACTCAAAAACTTGTATGTAATTCAAAAAGTCATGTACTTTCTGAATTGCCTTCGTATATGTTACCGAATATTAAGAGATAATGATCCTCCTAAAACTTGTCCACTTTCCCAACAAAGGGAAACGTAAGAGTGAAAATAGGGGGAAAAAACAACGTCCAGATAACGGACTCTATCGAAGGGGACCCAGAAATCATATACATACATGTATGGGCGTGTTGGAAGTTTACGTTACGATAATTTGGCATCTTTTGCTCATTCTAAGACTGAATTGGCTTGGAAAACCATTTAATTTTTTTCATTTTGGCACGATTTCTTTGAACATTTTGATCCTCTAACTCTTGAGAACAATTGCCATTTTTGGAGGAGCGGAAAATGTTCTGATGACGAGATTTAGCAGGTTAAGATATGCTGAAAACATTTTTATAATTAAATTCTACTATTAGTCTGTAACACCAAAGCTCAAAATTCAATTGGAATAAGGATAATTTTGCTAAAATGTGCCACAATGACGGATTTCGAAATTTTGTGAAAAAGTGCTATTAAATGTCGATTAATAAGAAGTTGGGAGCAAGTTTAGATTTAGTTTAGTTTGAGCAAGGACTTGTTGATTATATTTTCCTTTAGGTCTAAATAATTCTGTGTAAAAAATTGGCTAAAAATTTTGAAACAAGCAGTATATTGATCGGGAGTGAATTTTTTTATTGAGTCATGAAATAAGACTATAAATCAGCACACATAAAACACAAAATACATGTGTGAAATAATACAAATGTCGAAATAATTTCAAAATCACTTAAGAGATGTTTTCAAACATTCAATTCACACAAACATTAGAAGCATTTTCTAACATTCGAGTTTGACCAGAAATGCATTTTATAATTTGCCAGATTCTGTTGGCTCTGACGTAGAATTCTCGGGAAAAGAGGACTAAAATCTGTCTATTGATTTTTCAGTATCATAGGACGCTTTCTTTATTCCAAGTAGCATGTTCATTGCTTTATAACTTCTAACTAAATGTGCGCTCTCTGAGACTGGAACTGTCTTAATTTTCTTTTTCTTATTTTTACTATTCAGCAAAAGTAATTATATTCCTCGCGTAGTGGTAAAATAATCATTTCATGGATGGTTCGGTAGGCATGTGCGGATAGGCAATAACCTATCAATGCAGAGGCTGTGGGTTCAACTCCCACATAATACTCCGATGTGCTTCACTAGAAAAAATTAAGGAATTGTTAATTAAGCCCAAAACGCGGATGTGCGTTCAGGTCAGCTGTCTCCTTTTTATCATCATTTAAAGGAATATGGCGGCACATTCGAACCTTGTATACATTTTGGAATACTTTCATGTTATCCCTAAATTATTTTCAAAAATAGGATTATTTATTTAGTGACATACGTAGACAGGCGACAAACATTTTTATGTTTTAATATTTATTTACATTAATCAATTTATTCCATTCGTTTCCCTAAAAATTTATTAGGGGTATTCACAAGGTATGCTAAAATATTGTTTAAATTTTTTTTTTAAACATTATGACTGTTGTAATATCTTGTGAGTACAACCATCCCCAATCATTTTATTTTTTAGTTGTCTGGAATTTGTTCATACACAACTATTGACATCCACTTAATGACGGACGTAACAAAAACGAAATCGATTTAAATTACGATCAAACACCACAAGCCACCTATTATTACAACAACACAACAGCGATCACAAAGCGTTCTCAAAAATATTGAATGTTAAACATTAAATTGAAGTCGTTGTAAAAAAAATATATAAAATAGTTGTTTTTTTTTTTTTTTGGTTCATTGAAAACAGGCGCTGAGATTTCTTTATAAAACGCAGCCGCTTTTATGACCATAAAACATTAAATTAGTGGAAAAAAATAAAAATTAAACAAAAACAATAATAGTAAAAATGGCAGTAACAGCGAACAAAAACTACAACAATACTAACTGGGACAGAGGCAACTGTGAGCACACAACAACAAATGCAGAGATACACTACATTATTCCAATGGCCACAAATGATGAACACACTAAACGTACAAAAAGCAACAATAAAAACCCAAATGAAACTTAAGCAAAAGCCAGATAAATACATATGTATGTGTGTGTGTGTGTTATTGTGTAGATAGACTGTTAGGAGTTAGTTATAGATACATTTACCTGCATGCAAAAAAAATCATACTTATAGTTTAGGAATACAACAACAATGGAGCAAATAAAAGTTTTAAATACACGGACTTTAATAAAGGCAGATACAGATGTACATAATAACACACACAAACACAAATACACAAGCATGCATATATACATACGTACATATTTTCATGTAAATATTTTATGGAGTTTCATAGGAATTACTCGTTAGTTTGACTGTGGAAAATTTATGTTTTCTACATGATAATGTGAATGTAGGGGTCTATAACGACATCTATAACCATCACTGCCATGATGATAATGATGATGATGATGGAACTCAAATGAAGTAAAGGAACCAGACAACAAACAACGCTCATGCATGCATTTAGCCAAATAAACGAACCGAAACAACAATAACAACAACAGCAGAAGAAAATGTATCTATCTATACTTGTAAGATACAGCCAAGTATGTTACCTTTGAACAGTTGTAGTTGTAGTTTTTTTTCATTCCAAATTTGTTTTTTTTTTTAAATTATTTTGTTAAGGCTTTACTTTTCCAGTTACAGAAGAAAACAAACAAACCAACAAAAATTCAACATGCAGATATGTACGTAAAATGGAACGAAATAAAGCGCACTCACACATGCTGTACGTACCGCATATGAATATAAGGTGTTCCAATAATGTTTTCTTAAAATCAAATAAGGGTAGTTGTTAGAGCGTTAGTAGTTAAGGATCTGTAAAGGTGATAACTACTGCTGATAAACAGTGGCACTCGTGAACTTGTATTTGAGTGATTGGCTCGTTATTCAAATAATTTCTTAAGAGTTAAATCATTCACTCTTATTACGATTGTCACGTCGACGTCGATAGCAAAAAAAACGGAAGTTCTGTATTCGTTATAGACACTAATTAACGAATATTGATGGCCACTTGTAATTTTATAAGCCATAGAAGTAGTAATAACCCATCAATAGTTCTCGATAGCGATCCCACAATTGCCAATATATTGATGTCGACTTGCTGTGACGTCGACCACGACAATCATAAGGGCAATTATTTATGTTTAGCTGAGGCATGTTTTCTTACTGACCACTATCACTTTGATGGAACGATATCCAGTATATATCGTCTTAGATCGAATGGATCTAGACTTATCACACGTGATGAAGGGGGCTTGTCACTTAAACTACGGAGTTTTGGAGTCTAGTAGCTGCTGGAAAGACTTGTTGCTCGTTAGCGAAATCGTGTTAGAAGTCTGATATTGTGACTATCGTTTAGATTCAAAGCATAGATAGAAAATGCATTAAATTATTATAGGAATATTCACAGTTGTTCGGACCACGGAACTCCTCTGGCATTGAAGTTTTTTTAGACAGACATTTCTCACAGAATATAATTTTTTTTGCTCTCGGTTATAAATTTTGAACATACTGCTCTTGATCATATCATCGGCAAGGTAAGAAATCAAAGCATGCACACAGGCACTGGTGTAGATGGGCCCATGTGGGGTGCGCTAATATACCCTCATAAGAAATTTGTTTCCTTGCAGAGAATTTTTCCCATCTTGTGGGATTTCTACTATTGAACACAATTTTCCTCTAAACTAAATCGTAATATCCTATCAGGGAAAACATTTTTTTCCGAATCAAAGCTTTATGTACAGGGACCAAAGGATCATCCAATTCTGTTTAATTGAGCAGTACACAGCAGATAAATGTATGACAACTAAAATTATAATTTAAATAATTATTTAAAACAAACATCATTTTCAACATTTAAAACAAAGTCCACAAGGACTACAGTACTTTATTGTAATTCTGTAGGCTCGGAGATCATAAGATCGATGTCATGCCAACCAATCATTTATTAAAGGAGAAAATTTAACGCCTCTTTAAGTAAATTATAAACATTTGCAAAGAAAAATAATACTTAAAGGCGTTTTTTCATCTAATTTGGCTTTCTTTTCTAAAGAAAAGTAACATTTCGCAGAGAAAAAAGTGATCTAATCCTCAAAAAAATTAAATTTTTTAAATAAAATTAGCGAAATAATTGTATACTTGTTTTAAAAAACTAAAACGCCATAAGTATTTTTAAATTGATGTATGAAAACACCCATATGTAATCTCACTAAATGTCCATAAAATTTTCGCTGCACTCGTATGTCAGTCTATTGTTGTGTTTTGTTAAGAACAGGAATAAATATACAAAATTCCACAATTACATGTGTCGCCCCCCTCCCCTACTGCGACCGTTCCTATGTATGTCCGTCTGTAAGTAGGTAGCAAGCAAATACTATTGCAAGTGAATTTATGGTTTTGATAACAGATTTTATTTTAATTTTTTCTCTTACTTGCAATCCTAGATTTATTTGGATACAAATAAGCTGAAGTTTTATGGAAAACAAAATACTATTCTTGTTCTTCATTATTTAATTGAAAATAGAGTCCCTACGCATGTATGTATGTATAATTTAATAATTTTCCTAAATGTGTTTTCCTAATAAATCCATATAAACAAATTTAGCAAGAATGTTGCAAATAATCTAATAAATATATAAGCGTGTGTTTGTGTGTGTGTGAGTGACAGTCTATAAAAACTGATTTGAGGTTTAAAGAGACGAGAGAAAATTTAATTAAATATTTTGTACGCAATCATAAAGTCTCAAAAGAATTTCAATTTCGATACTACGAGTATATTTACATACATATGTGTATACATACATGTACGAGGTCTGTTCAATAGAAGAGGTGAATTTTAATTTTTCTCAAAAAATATTTATTCATCAGTGAGTAAAACCTTGATATTTGATCGAAGTTGGCATGCTTTTTTTGGACCTGGCTCTCCATTGGGACAATTGGACTTTGGTTTCGATGTCATAAACATATACACATGACTCGTCACTAGTTATGACCCTCTTACACGTTATTCAACCTTTCCTGAGCAATTCCCATGCGATGGTTTTTTGTTTGTTTAAAATTCAGTAATTTTGGAACGAGCTTTGCTGCCACACGTTTCAAGTCCAAAATTTATAAAGAAAATTGTATGACATGATGAACCATCCGATACACCGACATCCTCTGCAACTTCTCTAATAGTGATTGGATGATTCTCTATAACAATTTTGCTCTCTTTTTCAACATTTTCTTCGGTTTTTGAAGTGATGGAGCTTCCAGGACGTGCCTAGTCATTCACATCCCCTCGACCTTCTTTGAAAAGCTTTTACCACTTGTAAACATATTTCTGACTCAGAGTGCAATCACCACATGCCACGCTCGACATTCCAAGTCCTTTTGGAGCATTTAATTACACAAAATTTTATGCAAATTCTTTGATTCATTTTTTTTTTTCCACACCAGAAAATCGCTGTTCGAGACAAGTGCTTCAACATAAAAAAATCGCTAATCGAATGCACCTAACCCAGAAATTTTAAAATTCACCTTTTCCATTGAACATACCTCGTATATACATTTATTCACTTAAATTCTGACATATGTACATATTTATATGCATACATATATACTGTAGTGCATATGTATTGGCATCGGCAAGATATCTCTATAGCATATTTCAGTTAATATTTTATGTTTATTTAACTTATAGAATTAATTTAAGACTACTTTATTGAATTGAGAATGTCAAAAGAAATTATATACTTCTGATCCAAAACACAAAGTCCTAAAAATACTCGTGTCAGTGAACCGAGAATGTACGATAAATAAAATCATCTTCATAGAATAATCAGCCTAATTACGAGTGTCGTTGTCGTATTTCGACTTCGACAGTTTTGTAATAGATTAAAGATAACATGCAATGTTCTTCTTTAATCTAGGACAAAAATGTCGAAGTCGAAATACGACAACGACAATCGTAATTAGGCTGAATAACTATTTTATATAAGTACCATGAAAGTTTTCCCCTTAAAAATTTAGTTGTTGGTAATTTTCATCTCAATGGCGGTAAGGCAGCTTTAGCGTAAATTAAAAAAACAAATTCCATTAATTGTAGATTAAAGGAAAACTAATTTCAGCCTAAGGGAAGCTGTCGTTGAACTAATGGACCTCGAAAGTTAATCCCACAAAAATCTTAAATGCAATAAACATTATGTCATCTATAAAAGCAGGATTAATAATGTTATTAGATATTTTATTTAAAAATTTTTAATTTCATTTTGTTAAAAACTCATAAGATGAAACATACAATAATAATTCCGATTCAATCCAAACATTATAAAGCTGAAAGAACTAAGGGTTGGAGTCTAAAACCCCGTATAATCTGTTTCTAGTTTATATTTTACTACCAGCAAAGATTGAAATACCTTCTTAACTAATTTTTTTAAATAGGTCCATCAATGGCGAAGTTATGTTAGATTAATTATTTCGGGAAGCCATTTTGTCCTTCCGCTTTCCACTTAAATTTCTTATATTTTATATTTTTTTTATCGGTCCATATATGGCAGAGTTATGCGATAATCAATATTTCGGGGAGCGAATCGCCCGTCTGATTTACGATAAAAAAAAATCAAGGGACCATACTACAAGCAAACCCTTTGAAACAAAAAATTAATTTTGAAAATTGGACCATAAATGGACGATTTATGGGATAGTGAATTTTTCGGACGGCCAGATTGCCCGTCTGATTTTTTAAAAAGAATTATGAGACTTTCATAGAGTAGTGGCTAGTGTACTAGACTAATAGTCTGAAGATCGCAAGTTCTATTCCCGCCGAAGACTCAAGGGAACCCTTCCAAACAAAACAAAATTTGAAAATCTATACAAATATGATAAAGTTATGCGTGTACAAACATTAAAAATAAAAGAAACAAACAAATACGCACGAATTGATAACCTCCCACGGCCAAATATAAGAAAATATTAACAAATCGCATACAAAAACGAGAGTATGATGTTATAAAATGAAACGTCAGATATTTTTGCTCGTTTCTTGTCACAAGAAATGTATGTATTTGTGTAATGCAGATTCACGAAGTTCTTGAAGAACTAAAGTCTCTATTAAATCAAATTTATTTTCTCCACTCCATCACTCCGTCTCTTTTAAATCAAATTTATTTTCTCCACTCCATTAAATACAATTGTTAAGAGAATAAACCATATTTTTTTGATTTTATTTTTGAAAGGCCAGATTCACTACATCAAGAAAAATTGCATCATGGCTTTGACTATCCTCTGATCGGTTAAATTGTTCTAAAATCCCAAGGATTGATTTCTTCTACGGTTGCTTCAGAGGCTATTTTATGAAGATAATCGGAAATAGGAAAATGGAACGTATCGATAACCGAGTGAAAAAAATTTCAAGTGTTGCACTAATACATTTGGCTGTTGCAATAGGCGGTAATTTAGGTTTGCATAATGCGCGGGCTTGTTAGATCTAGAAAGTTTGCAAGTTAAGTTTTCATCGAGGCGTGATCTCCTCAAAAAATATATGATTAATCTCGCCTGGAAAAGTTTCAAAATACGGACTGAGAAAATCTTTCTACAAGTCAAGAGATGAATACATTTCTTCGAAATACCTGTTTCAATATTAATGAATATGTAGTACTGAATAAGGAAGAGTAAAAAAAAACAAAAAAATTAAATAGTTTGATTAATGAAATGAACAGAAAATTATTTTACAAAAATATCAAAAAGATGCAATAAAAAATGACAAAAACAACCTTTAATAAAATAAAACAACATTTTAACAATAAGGCTTATGTATGTGAAATAAATAACAAATGAATCTCTCCACAGTCGTAACTGAAATATTAAAAAAAAACCAACAAAAAGAATACAAAAAATGCCAATAAAAATACAATAAAATCTGTACAAGCAAAGGCAACAAACAAAACGTTTAAATAAACAGCGTGAAGATACTCTCAACTTAACACTCTCTTCATTTTTCAGTCAATTTTATTATTTTCATTTGCTTTATTTGTTTTTTTTTATTTTTTATTAATATTATTTTTGTTTTGGTGATTTTGTTTTTAGTATTTCCATGTGTATATATTTTTTCTGTTAAATACATTAGTTTTAATTCCATAACCAAAACACACAATCTGCGTAAGTTTTCCTTTGTGTTCGTATCCCCCGTATCTCTTGTTTCTCTTCGCATTTTCATTTCTAAATGAATGCAAAAATAAGAGCTGCAGAAGAATACGTAGTATACGTAATAACAACAACAATGTTGGGGTACAACAAAACATTTAAGTGCATGTCTAGTTGGAGTGAGTGCATGTTGTGTGTGTCTGTTTGTGTGTGTGCCTGTGCCTGTGCTTGCATGCGAGTGGAGAATGAGCGCGTGTTAATATTTTCTCACAAACATTTCTTTGGCAAACTTTACATAAGTATGAAAGTGTTTCGCTTCTTCTCCTAGTCCCCGTCCAAACTAGCAATTTGTGGCATGCAATTTTTTAAAACTCTGCTTTGAAATTGCTTTAGTTCCACATTAGAAAAAAATCTAGTATTGCAATTTTTGTATTTCTTATGCCTTGTTTTCTGTTTTCTTCAGTTTTCTTTTGTTTAAAACGCCAACAATGAAAATAAATAAAATAAAACGTCAAATACAACAACACCAAATATCAAGTTGAATAGTGAAATTTGCAAAGCAAAAGAAAATTGTAGAGAACATGAAACTCTGTACCCCTCCCCAAGCTTCTTACCATCACACCTAAGGCAACCAAGAATAACTGCAACAAAATTGCAAGTCTGGACGGGGACCTACGGACACGGCACAGCAACTCGCGTGTTTATTTTTGCATTCACACTCACTTACAAGAACTGGCAGCAATAATCATGTCTCCATACAAGCGACGAGGATAAAAAGACAAGGTGGAAACTGATGATAATGACAACAAAGTCAGTGCTGTTAACGGCGCCGTAGTCAGGGAGTTTGCATTAATATATCATTCAAATGGCAAGTGAGTCCCTGAAGTGTCACTATGTATATATTTTTACGTTTCATTTGGCTTCTCTTTATTTCCAACCAACTAGTAATTCTACCGACATTCTGCAATTTGTCAGACGTTTAAAGACTTATTTCATTTTATATTCTCTTTTTGGATTTTTTCCTTTTCTCTATTACAAACGGGGATTTTTTTTAGCAATTTTCTTTTTCGCAACATTATTTTTAGCAGCTCAACTGTTTTCGTGTAACATATTACTGTAAACATCTTCAGTTTGGGCTAAAATTTAATCATGAATCGAATTATAAACAAGCAACGCTTGCAGATCCACTTTTTTATCGGAAAATTGTGTTCAGCGACGAAGCTCATTTCGGTGGCATCATGGGACCGTATGATACTTTTTCGAAGACGGCGAAGGAACGTTACTGTGAATGGCGAACACTACCGTGCAATGATTACAATTTTTTCGTCTAAAATATAAGAGCTGGACTTGTCTGGCATGTGGTTTCAACAAAACGGTGCCACATGCCATACAGCAAATGAAACAATGGCCCAATTGAGAGGCGAATTTGGTGAACACTTTATTTTACATTTGGGATCCGATCAATTGACCGCCTAGATCGTGCGATGTAACATTTTATCGACTCAAATAAAGATTTCATACATTTTGTGTGTGTACTTTTTTTTTAATCAAATCCGAACGCTCTTAAAAATCACCCTTTATTTCTAATTTTAATCAGAATCAAGCGAAATATTTAGGTATTTTCAAAATTAAATCTGTGGCGAAGTTCTGTGCATTATCATTTTGAAGAGTGTTTTAATAGATTTTCATGTTCTACATTATCATTTTGTATTTTTCATTTTTAATAGAGACACTAGCAGAGACATGAACACTTGGCAACTTGGAAATAATCGAGTCATAGTATATATAAAAATATGACAATCACTGTCTGGGTTTGTATGTATAACAAATTTTTTAGCAATTCCATGACAAGGGCCTCGAAACAGAAGAAGAAACCAGAATAGAAATATTCAAGATGGCAAACGCCACAAATCGACGGACCATTATGTTTTATGTGCCATAATTTTATGGCTAGCAAATTAAAGGAATTTTTGAAAAAAATCAAAATTAAATAGAATCACTTTAAATACAACGACAGACGCAAATTCAAGAGCTCTATATACTATATAATAAAGCTCTATAATTACGATAAAAGTTCGCTTCATTCCCTGCTAGGACATGCCTTATTTCCCATACATACTTATTCTCAACAATTTTATTTTAACTAAATTTATGATCTGAACGCGGCAAAAGTGCTCAATATTTCAAAATCATAATTTAAATCACTATGATATACTTCATTTTATTTCCTGCAGGGACATGATATGTTCCCATACATCCTATTCCTATTTTATAAATAGTATATAGCTGGTTATTCTTACTTATCCTACCACTTAAGGCCTATTAATAAATTCCAATTTGCTGTACAAAATCTTGATTTTTTTAAACAAATTAATATTAATCTGTCAGTATTTACAAATATTAAATTACACTTTCTAAGCAGCCTCTTTAAATTATTTTAGAACAATTTCCCTTATCGTGTTTGGCGATTTTCGACAGTTTATACTAAATTAA
This sequence comes from Germaria angustata, assembly GCA_963681545.1. Lineage (NCBI taxonomy): Eukaryota > Metazoa > Arthropoda > Insecta > Diptera > Tachinidae > Germaria > Germaria angustata. The sequence continues at coordinate 63,621,058 of OY813001.1, forward strand.
AGATATAGAGCAAGTTTTCTTTAATCTAGTGCAAAACGTCCAAGTCGTAGGCAAAATGGACCAAACACGATAAGGCCTAATAAAAGTTCTCGCATCTTCTCATACATGATTTGTATATGAAGCTTTAACTTGCATACTACCATTTCCAATTAAAATGTGTTGAACTACGTACATGAAAGGGGTGTAGTAGCCCCCATTTGCCCTTGTGGTTTGGAATTAAATTATAATTTGCTTTTTACACTTTGAAATATACCGAATTCTTTTTTTTAATTATGTATAAGAACAGTGCCCCTTTTAATTTAACAATATGACTTGTATGTTCAATTTTTAAATGCTTAGTATTGAAATTTATCGATATTGTACTTAAAAAAATATTTGAACTTTTCAAATTTGTTTGTTGTTCTTCAACAACAACCGCCGACATTTCACTGACTTTTTGGTTTAGCGGCCAATTGAATGTCGGCATATGAACAGCTGAAGCCACAACAAACTAATTTTAAAAGTTGAACTATCCACTTTTTATTTATATATATTTTTAAATTTGCCAAATTTTATACAAATATAATATTTCTAAAAAAAAGTTATATATTGAATAATCCCAAAAAAAAAAAAATAATAATAATAATAGGGGGGCATATATCAGGCAAATTTAATCAAAGAATTCAAAAGATTTTCGTAGCCTTTAACAACAAATAAAAAAAATATAATATTGTTTTGGCTCTTCTAAAACCATTAACAAGATTTTTGTTTTTGTTTCTATAACCATTATAAGTAGCCAAAAAGCCTACTACTTAACAAACCAAAACTAAGGACAATTACTTTAACTAAATGTAATTTTTATACAAAACTAACGAAAGAAATCCTTGATAATGGAAATAAATAATAATCTTTTCAATTGTTATGAAAGAGCGCACAACAAGCCTTCACTGGCTTAAGTGTATGTCGTATGACATGGGCTATCACACCCCTCCAATCAACCTAACCTAACCTAACCTATGAAAGACGATAAACAAATAATAATTTACTAATTGTACCAGTTGTTGAATAGAAAAATATTTTATAATGGTACAAAGTGTGGTACTTTTTAAGGAGTACAAAGTTGTTTGGAGTGTTTAAATTTTTTATTACAGAACTGAATCTGTAATATTTGATTTGTGTGTAGCCAATTGAATATTTTAAAAAGAAATAACATTCATTTCGCATCTCTGAATTTATTAAAGAAATACTTGAATCAGTTGAGGATATTCCCCTCAATGATAAACAAGGATGGAAACATTAGTACCAATTTGCTTTCCATTGCTAACCCATGGTCCACAAAAGCATGGGCATGTCAACAAACAGAATTGCCGAATTTGGAGTATGGAACAGCCAGAGGCAGTTAAAGAGATGCCAATGCACCCCAAGAGATGCACTGTTTGGTTCGGTTTATGGGCCGGTATCATCATTTGGACCGTACTACTTCAAGAACGATGAAAATCGCAACATTACAGTGAATGTAGCAAGGTACCGAGCGATGATACCGACTTTTTTGCCCAAAATGGAAGAATTGGACTTGGCGGACTTGTGGTTTCAACAAGACGGTGCCACATGCCACACAGAACCTATTGAGAGGTGAGTCTGGTGGGCACTTAATCTCAGATTTTGCAGCAGTCGATTGAACGCCAAGATCATGCGATTTGACCCCACTAGACTATTTTTTGTGGGGATATTTAAAGTCTCTCGTGTACAGGGACAAGTCGGCGTTAATTCGAACGCTGGACGACAACATTAAAGTTGCCATTGGTGAGATACCGGCCGAAATTCTGGAAAAATTATGCCAAAATTGTAGCTCAAGGATGAACCATCTACGGTTTAGCCGCTGGCAACATTTACATGAAATAGTCTTTAAAAAATAAATTGCAGGCACATTTAATTTACTTTTGCAAATTTTCTGTATATATTTTTTTAAATTTCAAGACGCAAATGGTTAAAAGATCACCCTTAATAATCTACTATAAGGCAATTCTAATTTGTTTGACCCAAAGAGGTATTTAAGTTATTTATTTAATGAGAGGAACTTTAGCACTGTTATTTAAATCTAATGAAGCGTTCCAAAATTTTACATTGCTTAATTAACGTTATTAATTTTTCACAAAAATTCCCTATATGGGGGGTTATAAAAATAGAACCAACTGCCTTGTGCATCATATAATGCACCAAATTTAGTAAATAGTTAAAATTGTCATGGCTCTATATTGAAAACTAAAGTTAAAATGGTTATATGTAAATTTTAATTATTTTTATTTTAAGCTTAAGGGTCTTTTTAATTTTTATTTAAATTTTTATCGATTTCCGTACTCATCGACTATCATCTTCAGGATATTTGTTTAAAATAAATCTTTTCAAATTATTTAATATAAATTTTAACAATTGAAAAAGAGTGACGGACCATTTTATATTCATTCTAACTAAAAATTCGTTGGTGATGGGAAAATTATGATAATCAAAACTTACTTTACAATTAATTAACTGGTTATTTAAACGATGGCACATACATACATATTTAGAATTGACGCTGCCTGAGTGGTTAAACAAGAGCGGCTGTCGAACGACGTGTGACAGGGTATAGAAAATGCATTGCCCCAGCTAAAATGTCTAATATGACTTTTCGTGTCGTGTGAATGAGAAATTTTCATTCCTAGTACAGAATTGAAAAGTGAACTTGAACCTGACAATAATTGTACTCATTTGAATTTAATAAATATTGATATGTATTAGGAAAAAATTTAAAAAAAATTTTTTAATTAAAATTTGTATGTATGTAAATGAAATGGTATAATAAATACGAGTATATACAGCGCTCACGTAGCAAGTCAGTCAATTCTTTTAAAATTTTATGAACGGACGGACATACATATTCACATATGCACATATGTACTCGTATACATGGGTATGTGTATAAAATATTCATGCATAATTTATATATAAGTTCATATACATACATAAGTACATATTTTCAATATAAATGAATTCAATCCCAAGTCAGTCTATGGTATTTATTATGCGTTAGACCAACAACCAAAGTTACGGGTACGATAGGAAATGAATTTATTCGATTTTATTTTATTTTATGTGCCCTTATCGCTTAAATTTATTCCACCATTTAAGCAGTTGGTTAAACAGATGTATGTATGAATTGGTCACTCATCTCTTATTATATTATTATTGTTTTTTTTTTCTCAAATGTATTAAGAAACATACATACATAAGTATGTACACATGTACATACATACATACAAACACATGCACATTACGCTCGTATGTAAATTTGTATGTAAATATGTATGTATGTACATGCCCGTACTTACAAATGACTACTTTAATTTATTTACGTGTATTTGTGCTCAGATCTACAAAAACAATACAAAAACTATAACTAATAATAACAACAAAAACGTACATACATACATACAATTTATTTATGCGTTTTTATAGACTAGATTTATTTAACAATCGGACATTTGGTCGTATTATGCGATTATTTAATGGAACATAACAAAATGAAACTTTAAGATAGAAAAAACAAATCGAGAGACTTAATTTACACTCAGAAAATATTTATTCGTACATACATACTTACATATGTATGTATGTATGTACATATACTTATGTATATTTAATATAAAAAGACAGACAGACAGTCAGCCAGCATTCGTACACATACATAATAAATATTTAAAACTCTCGCACATCAAATATTCGTATCCGTACTTATGGATAATTTTGCACAAGTGAACTAAATTATCGCTTAATCACGTCGCGTTGTCAAGATTGTAATGGTTTTATTTGTTGTTGTTGCTTTATTTGTTGATTTTATTGTTCTACTACAGTCAGTCAGCCAGAGTGCTTTTTGCTTCAGTTACATTTAGATGTTGTTGTTGTTTATGTTGCTGCCTGTTCTGTTAATATTGTTGTAGCTGATTTGCCCCTGCCAATTTTATTTTTTACTCGTTCATATGTAATGATATCAAAATACAATTGTGGTTGAGGAACGAGCACAGATCATTAAAATTGCAGAAGGCGTGTACATGCTCTTTGCGGTGCAATATAGTCTTTAACACATTTAAAATAAATTGAGCTTCCTAAGGACCTTCGCTGGCGCAAAGGAAATTAACTGTTGGAAATACAATTTTTTTAATTAAACAAGTACTCAGAGGATGACCCCTAGTCAAGCAATACACTGTGCTGGTACTGGGAAAATAGTTTATAGAAGGGTGGAGTAGTGTTTGTGGACGTTCGATTTGTAGCAGTCCACGCTAAAAGGGAAGGAATCTGCTGAGATCTCGTTCCACATGTATTTTCTCTGTAAAGGGTTGTGCGATTCACTGGTACATCAACCACAAATGTATATGCTATTGATGAAGAACATGTTCTTCGCAAATAAGATCCGGTGTTCGGGAACAAGTTCCCTGATTTCATCGGAGCACATGCCAGCATCGATGCTTCAGTAAGTCAATAGTGTCGGTTACACTACTGTTACCGATGAGTATCTACGCCTTCTCCTGTACTCGGTGTAAAATAGACTTTGATACGAAGGGCCACACATGAGAGCTGTATGGTATTCCATTCTCGCTCGGATATACTTAGGTGGTATAAATAGTAGAACGCGTAAAGTATTTCTTAACAACGTCTTAAAGAACCGAGACAGAGATGCGTACAGGAGAGGGCCAATCCTACTGAATTACTGGAATATCGTCGCATTGTGTGGTGTCTTTCGTTGTTTAATTGTGTACTCTAATGAAATTAAGGCACTTATAACCGAAACCCGCTCCTTTTTAAAGACTACACATTTTTCATTAAGAGCACATCCATTTGTGGTTGATGTACCAGTGAATCAAGCTAAGCTTTACAGAGAAAATTCGTTCTTTAGACGAACTGCTCGTATGTGGAAGGAGCTACCTGCAGATTTCGTTTCTGCCAATTTCCTCATACCCCTTGCCATAAACTAATATCCTAGTTCCAGCACAATGCATTGGACGAGTAGAGATTATCCACTGCGTGTTTAGTTTACTAAGATATATTGGATTCAGCTTTCTTAGTGTTACCGATCGATCACAATAGGTATAAAAATATAATAAAGGATTTTTTTTTTTTTGTAATTTTCACTCAATCCCAATGTACGAGTACAAATCCAAAAAATCAGCTTCATTCACAATTTTGACCAAATTCTTGAAATTGTAAATAGTTTTTTATTTTTAATTGTGAACGAGATTAGTTTTGTATTTAGTTTGCAATACCTTTCTTAAAACTATTCTTATCCCTACTTTCACAGTTTTAATGTTTTTGTTGGATCCTATTCGGTGCATATTTTTAACCCTTTTTAATTAAAAGTTTCAATGCGTTTTTAATTTCGTTATTTTTAAGTTATAATTTTTTCCATTTCCTTTTATTTTTATCGTCAGCTTGCAATTAAGTTTTGCATTGACAGAGTAAAATATAAGCTACCATTTTGAGAGTGTTGCACAGATACAAAGGTGTTGCATAGATTCTGTTCTTTTATTAAAAAAAAGATTGTACACCATTTTACAAATTTTATAACGCAACATCATTTGCACAAAATTTTGAATGGGGCTAATGAATTTATTTTCTATTGCAATATATGTGACATAAATCAACTCATACTCATATGCAACATGAAGAGATTGCGGGGATTATCAAAACTAAGTAAGAGGGATATGTTACGATACCAATGTGTTCCGATGAAATTCGAATTTCAATATGTGGCTTTCCCGAAATCATTACCATATTGAAAGGTTAGACATTGGAATTTCGCGAAATTTCCTGGAAGTTTTCGTGTTGTATGCCTGTACAAATAATGTACATCACATGTTAGAAAGCCATCTTTGTGTATTTACGCTTTTGAATATGAATTGTTGTATGTAAATTATTAAAATTTCAATAGTAATTGAGTTTAATGGTCGTATGTAATTGAAATTGAGACCGTAAGCGCTGCATAAATTAAAGTAAATTGGAATTAAAGGGTTGATTTGGGCTGATAATCAACCCTAATCACCTAAATCATCATTTATTTATTAAAAAAAAAAAACCTTGCGTGACTTATTTAATTACAAAATGTATTGTTTATTGTTGACTTATCTGAGTACATGCCTGCATTTCGCAGGCCCTAACCAAATCATCAGTGCACTTTAGCTATTTTTAAACAAATTATTTTGGGATAATAAATAAAAACTTTTAGCTTTTTTCCCTCGATATTAGAACTTTCCACAAGTTGCAGATTATATACAAAGTTCAGTACAAGAACAACTGGATAAAATTAAAATGATACATTGAATTGTTTGCCGATTATGAGGTACATTTGAAGGAGACTCAAATAGTTCAAAACTTTGTTACTATAGTTATGAACACAGCTGTAGATAGTTGTTATTGCTGGCATGCCGCTGGTTTTATACGTTGATTCATTTGGTTTTTTCACTCTTTTGGTTTTTTTGACTCAGTTTTTTAATTTATTTTTCGTTTGTTTTTTTCTTTCTATTTTATTATTGTCATTGTCGACGTAGCCGTAGCCGTTGAAATAGTTATTATTGTAATTGGGGGTTTTCTTTTTGGTCTTGTTGCTGCTGCTGCTGTTGCCGTTGCCGCTGTTTTGATATGTGTTTCGGGTTGTTGCTTAAGAGGAGGTCTCCAACAGTTTGTTTTTCACTTATTTAAAAATTATTTAACTGTTGCTTAAACACACAAACAAAGCGATTACACACTCGCATGCACGTAAGCATACAGTGGTGGTCAAAAATGTTACATACATATGTATATTTATTTATTATTAAAACATTTGTAAGTTTTCCGAGTTGTTTCTAAGTTCGTGTTTATTTTCTTGGAAACATGTGTAATTATTTCATTAGATCAGAGATTTCATATCAACAACTCTAAAGTGAAACATGACAAGTCGGGAATTGAGTTAATTTCACAAGTGAAATTCTCTACATACGAGTACATGAAAATTTCATATTTTGAAAACTGTGCTTTAGTACTTATAATTTTTAGTGGACCGACTAATCAGTAACATTAATTTATTAATATTTAAGTTAGAGATTGTTAAATTTCAAGACATTCGAAAGCCTGAAACATTGTCGATTTAAGAGGGAAAAAAACAAAAAGTCATGGACTTCTTGACTCTCCCTCGTATTTGACAGAAGAAGCAGAGGAAATAAAACAATATATATATGTATATTAATGAAAATCAAGTAGACCTTTAAGGCTGGAACACAACGTGCAGGTGAGGCTGAAGTTGCGGCAATACCTGAAGTTGTGGCTGAGGCGGAGGTTGAAGTACGAACACAATGATGAGGCGTGAGTTCATTGTTGCCAATTGTACTTAATCAAAATTTTATGTACAATTGTATTGAATTATATATAATATATAATAATATGTTAACACAATCTGTTAACTATCAATGTTAACATAATAAACAAAATTAATTTAAGTTTTTTGTGTATTTGTACAAAAATAAAAATATTGTTTTGTGGAAAAATACATATATTCGGTAAAAAAAAAAATATAAACGAACATATGTTATGTTAAAGAAGCGCTGTTAATGTGAGGCGCTGTAAAAATTTAAAATGTTCGAACTTTGCGCTTCAGGCTTTGCCTCAGCGTCAGACTCAGATTCACATTGTGCTGGCATACATTTGAAGTAATGTTTTTTACTTTTAACAGAGAGAAGTATACTTCTCGCCTCACGCCTCAGCTGCACATTGCGTTCCAGCCTTTAGTGTAAAATAGGAAAATCAACCTTCAAAATCTGATAATATTACTTAACCTTATTTCTTTTTCAAAAGTGCTTAAAATGTAAATAAGGAGTAAAAAAGGGCAAACCATTTTTAATAATATGAATTGGTAAATATGTTTTTTTTTGGACCCCATACGAAAAACAAGTTTGCAAAAGGAGGTTTACGCCAAACCATACTTTGGGAATATATTCCGAAAATATTCCTTAAACGGAGAAAAAAACTCATTCAAAACAAAAATATCACTTTAATTTGAGAATGTTTTGAACTCTACTGTAATTAACTTTAGATATATTTATATACATATGGAGCCTTTGCTGCAATAGCGTCATAACTCAAGATATGTCGTTTTTAAGCTTATATTACGAAATTATTCGCCATGTCGTTTTTTATATTCTGTAAAAGTTTCATTAAGCATATTTTGTATACTCAGCTCTTGAGAAAAGAACCAAATTTTCTTTTACCATTAAGTTGTGTGTAAATTCAAAACTTTAAACTCAATTTCTGTAAAACAACATTTTTTGAATTACTACGTTATTGCAGCAAAGGCTCGATATGTAAGTTGGTTTTTAAATGGAATATTATTTATTTTATTTATTTAGGTTTGTTATTATTTTTCTATTTCATTTCAAAAATATTTACTTGATTATGTATACATACTTAAGTATAAACTAAATGCGAATTTATATCTTAAAATGTGTATTGTTTCTTCATTAAGATAATCAGCTTAACCACTTTTCTCGCTTCAGTGTAGCAAGTGTAGCAATAGAGAAAATAAAATATGTACATAATTATCTTAAGAGACCTTAATTTATTCAGAGAAACACTTTTCCCTTTTCACTACCCCCCCCCCCCCCCCTTTAAAACAAGCCTTTCTACGCACATGGCTAAGATATTAAGTCAAAAGGTTAGCTAGTGTTGTTGTTGTAGCTTTCGTTGTTTTGTGGAATCAACCAAAAATATTATGACAAAAATTCAATAAATTTTTATCTCGACCGGCTGACTGTCGTACAATTGAATTAAAATACGTGAGATGTTCATCAAGTGGAAACTCTGATTAGAAACTTTTAAGAAAATAAATCTCAACGGTGTAACGAATATTTGTTTATAAATGAATTTAAATTAACATTAACATTAGCATTTACACATGCGGACATATTGAAGCGTGTAAGTGTATATTTAAATTAGTCCGAGTTTCATAATATTCACTTTTGTTCTGTTTTAAACGATTTTCGGGTAAATTTGTAAACATTGTTTTCAATATTTCATTTAATTTTTTGGACTTTGACAAAAGTTGTTTAAACTATTGAAAACATTTGCTAAACAACATTACAAATTCAAGGTTAATTTATGTAGTTAATTGCTAACAAAAAATATATTCTGTACACTTTGATGATTGATGAAAATAATTTAATGGCTTAATTAAAGTTTCTATAAACATTTTGGCTAAAAAAATCTTAATTTCTATCAATACAAGCACACCCATGTAAAGTGACATACATATGCATGTATGTACATATGTATGTATGTATGTATGTATATACTGGTACATATGATTTTTGTTTTTAATTTAAAGAAAATTTAAAGGAAACTATTTGTCTTTCTTTGTAGGACAAACACCAGTCTTCGACAAGAACCGAACATGCGACCCACCGACTGTAGTAGTATGTACTAGAGGGTTGTCCATTTTTCAGTTTCAAAACCAAAGTTACATAAAACACACATAAAGCTATGATTTCGTTGAAAATTTTATTTCCTTATAATGCTTGGACCTTGCCATTACGTATAAAATACAACGTCACTTAAGTGACTGCCTCTAAATTGATTGGAACAGTGGATCCTTTTGAGGTAGTTTTCGACCACTCTTTCGCACATTTCAGGCGGTATCTCGGCGAAAACTTGACTAATGTTGGTTTTTAAATGCTGCAACATTGGGGATTTATTCGCGTAAACATGCACTTTGGCGTAGCCTCACAACAATGTCTAACGACGTCAATCAAATCGCATGGTCTTGGCGACCAATTGACGTCGCCAAAACTTGAAATCACGCGTTCTAGAAACTTCCCATGCAATAGAGCCAAAAAACGGTCGTGTTGTGTGACTCGAGGCACCGTCTTGTTAAAACCACATATCGTGCAGCTCATAATCTTCAATTGCGGGCCAACAGAAAAAAATCATACGATCATAGCCCTCTGAATTTAGGGTAATTGCACTTTCAGCGTCGTTTTCGAACAAATACGCCCCAATGACACCTCCAGCTCAAAATCCACACCATACAGTTACTTTTTCGTATATGCATTGGACACCCCTTGGATTTTATGTGCATTGATTGATATCTTCCCAAATTCGACAATTTTCTTTGTTGACGTACGCATTCATCCATAAATGGACCCCACCGCTGTAGATGATTTTTCAATGAAAATTATGACCAAACATAACACCCATTTTGGCAAAAATGGGTGTTATGTTACATTGGCCAGGCCATCACCGCCAACAGAGTGCACTAAGGGCCGCTGATTACGAACTTCTTTTAGCCTGAATGGGATGATATTGACACCAATGACATATGCCCCCCATTGCATAGTCTGCACCAGCGATCTGTGGAAATGGTCATCTCACGTAGAGATGATGTGAACTGGCCACCCAGAGTGTGCTATTTGACGCTCTTAGACTTTTCTTAAGTTGCAATTCTATGCGAATAAACCAAAAATCTTAGCGGCACAACACTTAACCCATGCCATCGGGTAAATTCAGCCTGATTTAAGCGCCAGAGTCATGGAAAGTTCGACATTTCAGATGCGCGGTACCCAGGGCAACCGTGGCGGATACTTGTACATACAAAAATGCATCGATACGGCTTTCAAATTAATAAAAAAAATTAATAATACCACACACACACGCACTCAATTAATGAAAGAACCTTTATGAAAAATATGTTGATTTTTAAATCCAAAAATCTAAAATTCAAATCTTTCATAAGAAAATTGATTAGAAAAATCTCATCCCAAAAACATATTCATTATGCACATGCATACATACGTATGCATTTCATATATCGCTTAAAGCCGCATAAGACTCGGCTCAATCTTTTATGTAAATAGATGTAAATATGCATATTTTCATGTAAAATGAAATTTGAGGAAAATAATTAAAATACTATTTGAAAAATGTACTCAACAGAATTAATGAATGATACGATATTAAAGCAAATAAGGAAATTGACATTAGACAGAAATCTTATAAAACCAAAGGGAAAAGAAAATATTTGTGATTTTTTTTAAATATTAATTAGAAAAATCATGAAAATTATCCCTTATTATTACATAAAGGTCCATTTCTTCCCAAATAAAAGGGTTAAAAAGCTGCTGTTCAAGGGTGGCCCAATCTTAAATACTCTCTACCACAACCACAGTTTATTTAATTTTTAAATAAAAAAAGTTCATAGTAGAATTACTCAAAACAGTTCACATATATGTACATGTGTACACAACACAACCATCCATACGAGTATAAAAAGGGGTTGTTATTCCCCGTATGAACAGTTGGTATTTAAATTATTACACTCACATTTAAATTTTTTTTTATAATTTTTAGTTAAATTACTTTATTACTTCAAATAAAATTTTATTATCTCATGAAAAATTTTATACTCATCGTTATGGTTCATGGTTATTAAAACTCTTAAATAAAATGATATCGACTCTAGTCCCAGCGAAAATTTAAATTTGGGCTCAAACGTACTAGATTATCAGATGTAGATGAAATTTTTATGGCTAAATAATAAGTAGAGCACGCAAAAGAATTATTTAATTGAAAACAGGAAAATCTTTAAGACATCCTGCAACATTTTTGTAATTTATCGTATTTTTTTTTTTGCTATAAAAATAAATATTAATGCCGATAACAAAGTAGATAAAATAGGATAAGATTGATTGTCAGTGAGATTTAATTAAAATTTTCTAATTTAGACTCCAAATATTTTTATTTCTTTTCTTGGAATTATGTATAGTAATACATGAAGGAGAAGCGTGGTTCCCTTTCAAAATGAAACTACGGTGTTGATTTGTACCGCAAATACGTCCATATATACATTGCAATGAACGGAATTCACGGAGTTGAATACTGCGTATTTAATATAAAAAATCAGTTAAGAGTTATAAGCGTTATAAATAACACAACGGGTCTTTTAAAATAGATAAGCTGGACTTAGATGACAATGGCCCAATTGAGAGGCGAGTTCGGTATACAGTTTATTCCACGTTTGTGGCCGGTCAATTAGTCGACTAGATCGTGCGATTTCACGCCTTTAGACAATTTTTTGTGGGGATATGATAAGACTTATGTCTATAGGGATAAGCCCGCACTGGAAGCCAATATTAGAGAATTTATTCGTAAGAAACCGGTCGCCGGTATGTGGGAGAGAGTGTGCCGAAAGTGGACCCAGCATATGAACTATTTGAGGCGTAGACGCGGTCAACATTTACATGAAATCATCATCGCATGTAACACTGCACTGTCCTAGTACCGTGCGTCTCCATATATTCTTTGGCCGACCACGGCTTCTTGAACATTCCTTGTTATACTGTCAGGATTCTTTCTGATAGTATGGTCGATCCACCTTCATTTCCTACGTATTATTTGTGTTAGTATGGGAGGAGCCCATAAGTAAGTGGTAAGTTTCCAGGGATCCGTGTTGTTGAGACTATATTAGGGAACATTTGTTCCTGGCTGTCTTAAAAATTTTTAATTTTTGGGATATGTATGAATATATTATATTAAAGGATAACTTTATTCAATGGCCATAAACACACTTTTAAATATAACTTCGGCTTAGTTTCAGACATACATCAGATTCTTTGCATACATATACATATACAAAGAGAACATTTGGGAATAATTTTTATGGGTTTGATGCGACGTCGACAATAACTTAAATGATTAGATGGGAATACGTATTTAATGATAACAATTTCAAAAAACATCGTTAAAAAAATTTGGATCACAGCTTACGTAATATAACTATGTATTCCGTAAGTCGACTTAGACGGTTATTGATCCTAACCACCGATATATTATCCTCTTAATTTGCTGTGTGACTTCTGGTGTCATTTTTACATGACACTTTAAGAAACTTGAATATTTTCTTCAATTCCCTTTTCCCAAATGAAACGTTGTTGTAATTTTTGCCGTATTGTTTGTAACTTTCCTTCCATTCATAATTATTACATGGTCTGTCTGTCTGTCTGCCTTTTATAAAATTCCAAATTTCTTCTTTTTTGTGTTTGAAAACGTTTTTTTCCAATAATTTTTCCATGGTTCTTTAAGATACAGTTGATGGTTGTTTCCTTGTTTTGTGTGAAAAGGTGGAAGATACACGTACTTTGCTGCTATTGTTGTTATTGGTTTCGTTCTTTCTACATATACTGTAAATACAGCTAAAGGATAAAAGCCAAAAGTAAAACAACGACAACAACAACAATAATAATAATAATAATAATAACAACAACAATAGATGCATAGAATTAAAATAACAGTAATGATGAAATCTGGAATTTCATTACAATTTTGTTGTTGCTGTTCTTCATACTCATTGGCATTTAACAGGCGGTGAAATGAGACATTAAATGTTGTTGTTTTGTTATTGTTGTTGGGGCTGTTACCTTATTTCTTTCGTTAATCTTTTAGTCGGTTTCACATATTGTATAGCCATACTCGTACGTACACCATGTGCGGTAAGAGGAGGAAAGAATGAGAACTACACCAACAGATGTTAATTAATATACGAGTACACACATACTTCCTAATTTTTGCATGTACTTAAGTATGTATGTATGTATGTGTATAAAAGACTCATTTGCTTTAAGGATGTTATAACTCAGAGACAAGCTAAAGTTGCTGGAAATGATTATAAGCTTTAAAATTTACAACATAATTATGTTCGCCTCTCAAGAGATGAATCTGCAAGACATTTGATTTCAAGTTTAATGTAAAACTGTTTGATTCATTTTGAATTTTTTAAGACAAAATTGTTTTTAAAACAATTAAGAGTTTTTGCAAAATACGTTGATTGTTGTGGCTTTAGCTGTTCATATGCCAACATTTCACTGGTCGCTAAACCAAATCGTCTGTGATATTTTAGAAGTTTAAAAACGTTCAACCTGGGATGTTTATAGCATAAAAATCACATACAATATGAGAATTCAGTATTGTACATATATGAATCATAACAAAATTTATAATCATAGTAAATTGTTTTTCTTGAGTTATAACGTTCATGCAGCATGTGAGCGATATTTTCATAATATTTTATAGTTTTTATCAGTACATGTTAGTTGTTTTTTTTTTCTTAACCTTTATATTTTCGGCTAAGAGCTTCTCTTGCACAACATAGATTTATAATTCCTCTTACTCTTTAATGTTCGAAAAGACTAAAGTTACCAAAACGTCTTATAAGGTTCTTAATGCATTTATGACAACGTACAGTGTAGTTTTTGAAACAATTATATCATCTTCATTAGATTCTTGGGAGTTGACTTTCGATATTTGACAAAAAGCTTCATCAGACAAAATCAGAAATCATGGAACATTCTTATCTTTCAATATTGACACAATAATAAATATTTTTTAATCTTTATTAAAGTCCTTACGCTCGAAATTGAGAGATTTGCAATAATTATTAAATAAAAAAATAATTAAAGAAACAAAAGCATATGTATACGAAATTTTGTCATATTTTTAACGCGTTAAGGTTAGCGAAGCGGAAGGAAAAATATATGTAAATGTGTATATGTGTGCACCGTCCGTACGTCTATAAAATTCGCACAAATTAAATTCACTCAGACGAAAGTGTTAAGACCCTTAACGAATGGGCCGCATAAAACATCCCAAATAACAGCCTTTAATTCACACCCACTTTAATCGTATGACACGATTCTCTACACCCAAGTATTCATCCATCCACCCACCCGCACAACTACACAAGCAAATATTTACACTCATGCCATCCATACATGTGTAAAATTGTAAATATAACTTCCTTTTTAATTTTCGAATTTAACATGGCTTCATTGAGAGAGGAAAAAGACATCGCCGACAATAATAATAACAACAACAACAATAACAACAGCTACAAGTTTGCATTATTATCGACCACTTGGCATGGATGAGTGTGTATGTGCATCTGTATGTGTGTGTGTGTGTGCAACCGAGTTCTCATCATCTCATCATCAACAGACACCTTCTGTCGGCAGCAAAGGAAAAAAAAGGAAGGTATTATCAAATAATAATAACAACAAAAACGGCAAGTATGATCGAAATATCCTACCACTTTACTTCAAGTATTTTGGATGCTTTGCTTTTCCTAATCTTTTTACTCGTACGTCTGTTTCTACTTCATTTCGTTTTTCTCTACTCTTTTACTCTTTTACAATAATTTTTTGTGCTGTTCCGTTTAAAATAAAATCTTTTATTCAAAATTCAACAATATTGTTGTTTTAAATTTACAACAATAATTTAAAAATTGTAGATACATACATATAATAAAAATGCATGATTTTTTTTGTTCTTGTTGTTGTTGTTGTTGCTTTATGTAATTTAAAAACACATTTTACTTTGTTCTCTAATACGGACGAGTAATAAAAGTCTGTCAGTGTTTTATGACTTTTCTATTTATTTAATTATTTCTTGTGTTTTTGTCAATTTGTCAAAACAACAACAGCAACAATATCTTTACTTTAATTTATATTCAGTGGCAAATGAGCGTGATTTTGGGATTTGAAAAAGTTTATTTCTTATACATACTTATAAAAAATAAAGAAACATTCTGAGGATTTTGCTCTTTGATTGCAACTTCTTACTATTTCACTTCCACCACTTTGTTTGCTTTCCTTTAGTTTTCATGCTCTTTGTCTTATTTATATGGTTTCATATAATACATATATATATATATATATATATATATATATATATATATATATATATATATATATATATATATATATATATATATATATATATAAATACCATAATCATCACTTCCACAACCACCACACTCTGCCATCACCACCACCAGTGAGTGCCATTCACGTACATACACACATACTTATGGATGAATGCATGATTGTGTGTGGGGACGAGTTGTACATTTATATGTGTACATGGTGTCGTCTTTCACCACTGGGAGTTTATTACAGCAACAAAGTGGACAAATAATATGTAAGAATGTATGAAGTTACTGTTTGCTGTTGTTTGTATAAGAGTTCATTTAAAAGGAACAACAATGATTAGGGTTTTAAATAGAATTTCCAGATTTGGAGTGAGATAATTCGGTTGGATGGTCTGCATTCATGGAAATATGTACATATGTGCGTATGTATTTATATACATGTACATTTTACAAACACAAATTTGATGCTAATAGAGTAAATAATTGTCTAATTATGGGAATTTTTAAATTTCTTTAAATCAAATAAAATCTAGCTGACAATTATATCATGAGTAATTAATTAATGGGTTTGAATGTTGTATCTTAAACGCTCTAATTTAAAGAGCGATTTGACCAGGATTTTATAATTATTTTTTAACATCATATGGATATTTCTTGTATATATGCATACGTATGTCCCACACCTGCATACTATATATGTACACATTTCCATATACACATATACATATATGATGTATGTGTGTCTATTTCCACACATAGATAGATATATATGTATGTCTATATAACACTGGTCCTAGTTTGCATAAGTTCGTAAATTTTGGCACTACCTTAAGTTAATCTATTAGCCCCTTTCCTGCATGCCAAAGTAGTGCAGAGGTTGACCCCGAACGAGCTCTTTATTACAGAAAACTAGTCTTTTTCTGACATCCACAAATTAGCTAAGCCTACCAACACAGTCCCAAGTTTGATCGCAAATACCAATGAAGCTTAAAAAATGCCCAAGCGTTTAAGCCCAGGAGTAGGTATCGGTTTTTTTTTTTTTGGTTTATGAAAAATTCTTATGTAATATATCATGCCGAGAATCTAAAAAAGTAACATCTCTCTCCTAGTTCGTGATTTGTGGGTGTAAAAATATTTAATTATAATCGATCATAAAATATAATTTAAATATTATTGGTAAAAAAATATTTTCGACTGGTTTACAATACAAGTACAGTCAGATCCATTAGCTTTTTGTGTGAAAAATCTAGTTTTTGTATTTTTTTTTTGTCTAACTTTTGAATAAGAGTTCCTTTATATCGAAAATTAAACGTTGTGTTAAAAAAAAAATTTGGCCATATATAATCTATAATTTTGAAACGTAAAGAAACCATTAAAAATAATTTTTTCCTATAGAAAGACGTCTACTATATTATGTGTCTCCCTTATAAAAAGGGTTTGGGAATCTCTTCTCACATAAAAATGTTCTTTCCATAAATATTCATTTATTTCCAATATTTAAAAATGTAATTGTTTGTTAATCGCTTAGTTGAGCATAAGCCGGCATTTCATTGGCGCTAACCAAATCATCAGTACTCTTCAGCCCAATATCGTGTTTGGAAAACATCCAAACAATAAATTTATGAAATAATTATTTAGAGAATATCTCGAATATTGAATTCAATAAATAATTTGATGAGTATTCGAAACTGGCCACAGAAGGCTCTACATAGAGAATAATGGAAAATAATTGTCGAGAACGAGCTAAAGTTCACCCCTTGCTGTTGATAATGGTGAAATAATTTGATCATATTTCAATATAAAATATGCAAATGCAGCCAGCATGAATGTAATTTTTACATTATTTATTCACAGGCAACTCTAATCATTGCATAAAATATTTGTAACTTAGTTTTATATCATAAATTATACTTTTTAATTTTCTTGGTATATTTATAGATATTATAATATGTACATATGTACACAATATCTAAAAGAAATAAAATAAAAATTATGAGAAATTTTGTTTAAAAATGTTTTATCAAGACTATTCTATAAAGCAAAAATATACTTAAACAACAGCTGATACGCAGAGGTATTAAAATTTTTACAGCTGGGGTCGCAACGCAAGCTTAAATTTATGAAAGAATTCCAATTTACATACAAGTATGACAGGCAAAGCATATAAGCTGATTCGTAACGTGTACGTTACGTAAGAGCAATTCTTCCTTAAATACTCAAAGCTTAACTTTAAATACATTAATAATTTAAGTCTAGCTAATGCTCAACAAAAAAACTAAGTTTTTACATTCCTTTCAGAGGATTTCTTCAAGTCTTTCAGGCTCGGTTAAGAGCGCGTGTGTAACCCCTTCTTAGCTAACTCAGAGCTAAGCTTCTAACGTTCAGAATGTTGCGTGTTGCTGGATTTGTTTATAAAGTTTCTTTATATATGTTGGAACATAACGAATGGGGAGTGTGTGAGGTTCTTTCCATACTATGGAGTGGCAGTGAGTGTCCGTACCGAGGATTTTATTTTGTTGACTTTTTCTATATTAAATTCCAAGGCGCTGCCCCGTAAGTGAATCCCATAGTGCTGCTTAAAATTTAATTTATAACATGTGGAAGATGAATTCAAAAAGAGATCTCGTATTAGCAGGTCTGCTCTAGATCGTTGGAAATTATCTGAATTAGAGCCATTTCCCGATCAAAGCCTCAACATTTACGTTACATCGTAGGAAGGATTTCGGCTGCTCTCAATAATATTTTGTGTATAAGTTAACTTCGTACCGTTGTGGTTTTAAATGGCGATGTAGCTCCGGTGGTAAGCACTTTGGCTTTGAAGCATTTCGTGTACGACGTGCATCAGAATGAATTTCCTTCAGGCAAAACTAGATGATGGCTAGAACGTATGCTGAGGCCACTGAAAGCGGTACCTACAGCGTAAATCGCATCATTAATCAAATTAATCTTTATTTATGCACTTGAACTTCGAGGCACTTAACGAAGCCCCACATATAAGAACACAGACAAGCTTTTAAAATACATACATACATGTTAATATACATAAATATTTATATATTCGTGAATATTGTAAAAATTGTTTTCAAATTCCTTCGGACGTTATAAAAAGAAAACTTTGTAGTTTGAGAGCCGTGTAAGGCTAAGCTAAACAGTTTTCAAGTTTAACTTCGAGGTCTAATAGTTTGAAAAAGTTATTCACCTGGCCTGCATCATTTACACATAATATACATATGTATGTTTATTAAGCTTTCTATGGCCTCACTCATGATTAGTGAATTATTTTTTCAGTTCCGCACAACAATGTGTTCGAAATACGTGACACAATCTGCAGGCATTAACTTTTAACAAACAGCAGCGTTGACCTCGTCAATTTTATTAAATACGCACTAAATTGAATGTGTTTTTAATTTTTGTTTGATTGTTTCTATGTATGTATGTATGTATGTTAATTTTAAAAAGTTATCATGATAATGATGATTCGCAATAATTATGTTTAAAACAAACACTCAACTAAATGCTTAATCCGTTTACAATACGCATTATAAGAATTGAAGAAATAGAAACTTTCGTTTTTTTTCCAATTCTTGCCGTTACACCCCGCTGAATCGTAGAGCAAAAATATTTTGTTGTCTTTTGGTATTTGGCAACATTTTTCATTTTTATTCAACTTTAATTCTTGTTTTCAAATTAAGGTAAAATAAAAACAAAGCAAACGAGTGGCCAAAAAGAAATACACAAACTTTTGATTTCATTTTTGTACGTGTTTAATGCCAAATTTCAATAATATTCTTCCATTAGTATCTGTTTGTTTGGGAATGTGCGAATGTGTGTAGGTCTTGTAACAATGCACAGTGGTACGAAAAAAAGGAAAAGAAAAGAAAAAAATATATGTATGTATATATATTTGTTTCTTGTGCGTTTAGCTGTTCATAAGACGACACTCATTGGGCGCTAAACCAAATCGTGAGTGAAGTTTAAGAAGTTTGAAAACATTCAACCTCATACAAGTATGTTTATGCCAAACAAATTAAATACAATACGAGAATTCTCTATAGTATAAGATTAATACAAAATACATAATCATAGTAGGCTTAGGCATTTATACAAACAACACAACAAACAAACAATTATACTCAACATGAGTCGAATTTATTTTTCTTGCAACATGTACATATATAATGACACGCCATTTTGGGTGTTAATGATTGAAACTCTAATTGTTTTAAACGATTAGTTGGGGAGAATATCCCAATAAACTTTAATATTAAGCATTTAAACTATAGATTTTATTTTTCATTTTGCCTCTCTAAATATTAGAATGACACTTGCATTCTACCTTTTATGCTCCGGCTTTGTCCAAGGAAAACTCAAACGTGGGTATAGATTCTAGAACGTAAAATTTAGACCATCATACAAAATATTCAACTGCCTGCAAATACAGTCTCTCAAAAGTTTGAAATAAATATAATCCCCCTTATTATGATTGTCGACGTCGACTTCACACCAAGTCGACATCAATATATTGGCAATTGTGGGATCGTTCTCGAGAACTATTAAATATTATTGATAGGATATTGCTACTACTATGGCTTATAAAATCACAATTGGCCATCAATATTAGTTAATTATTGCCTACAACGAGTTCAGAACTGCTGTCTTTTTTTACTGTCGACTTGATGTGACGTCGACGTTGACAATCATAATAAGGGGGAATATTATTGTATGCGTTAGGAATAGAAATCTTTGAAGCAATTCGGTGAAGATATAAGTACATCTATCCTCCGTTTTACACGCTACCCTTTTTACAAGTTTTCGATATTACAACGCTTTTTTAAATCAAAAATAAAAAAAAGTTAATGGCTCGATTATGAATGGAAAACGAACTTAAGTTGTATTGCTATTCTACAACCATAAATTTGTAATTGCATTTTAAGTTGCAAATTGGGATCTGCTTTATCATATTTAATATTCTTATGTTCTGCATCATTATTACCATTTATAGCACTGACACGATATTTTAGGCTGAAGTTCGGTTTTTCTATATTGTCAAAAATCTATTTATACATATTTTGATAAAAATATAAAAAATAAAAATTAACCTTTTAATGATGTGTCTATAAATTGATTTTATTTGTCTATATATTGATTGACTTTAAGCAATAGAAGTAATTTCATCATTGTTTACATACATATTTGGAACTTTTTAAATATCATAATTCCATTTTTAATAAACATTATTTAAAGCCACTTTCGTTTTATCTGATTATTCCACATAAAAATTAATTTTCTAGTTGCACGGCTTTATAAAGAACCCGTTGGCCATGTAAAGCGGGGCATAGGTATACAACATATTTTCTAAATTTTGACTTTTTGTTAAATGTAAACAGTAACTTAAGCCAGCTTAAAACTGCGACAAATGGTCTTTCAGCTATTTATGCCACATCGGAGCTGGTTTGTCACTCAGTAAAACTGTACGGAGAAGAAGAAGACTAATATATTCCTAGTAAATTTTTTGTGTAGTCACGAGGATCAATCCGACCCAAGTATCACAATGTAAAATTATTATAGTCATGCTAAAACTTCCCGGGAAACAACTACGGACGACAGTTACCACACTGACGGAAAATTTTCTTATAGATAGACACGCTAGAAAATTAAATTTTCCCTTTAACGACTTCTGCAGAAGTTGCCAGAACGAGAGAGAGAAGGAGACGGCAGAACATCTTTCCTGCTAGACTTTATTAACTTATAAATTTGTTCAATACAATACAATAATACATATATAGTAGCAAAAATTCGTTTTTTCATACTATCTTGAACATAACTTCAGATCAAATAAACAGGATAAAAAAAATTAACAAAAAAAAACCGGAATATGTCCTTATGATAAACCAACGTTAAAATCACTGGAAAATATCCAAATTTTCACAACTTACTGATCACAATTTTCTCCTAACTTCTTGAACATTACTTTACATCCAATGAACGGGATACAAAAAAAGATGTTAAAATCATTGGTAAAGATCAAAATTTTTCAAGTTCCAAATAACAAGTTTGCGATCTTATTGTTTTTTTTTACTAGGCAGTAAAAGAATAATAGTTAAAAAACATTAGCATTGAAGCAGAAAGAAATATATTTAAAGATTTAATTAAATTTAAAAAAAAATAAAATTTCAAATTATTAAAGTTGAAAACGCTGTATTCGACTTTAACAATGACGTGAAGTCACTGTTAGTTCCTTGGAATATTTAGCGACTATTTTATAAAAGTTTTGTTGCTTCCATATGCAAATGCAGAAGCTAAGACAGTATTTAGTGGGATAAATTTCCTAAGAACCAAAAATTCATAAAAAATGGAAAAGTCTTCTTCTGAAACATACCAACTACCTGACAATGTACATATGTAAGTAAGTGTTCATATCAATAGCTGCCCAGTATATTTCCATTGATTTTATTTTGCACTTTAAAAATCATTTCCTTGGAAAACCTTTATATCGTTGCCGTGGTGCGTGCTGCTATTATAGTACCCAGCACTATACGTATTAATTTATGTACATACATATATGGATAATGGCTCCACTGTCGAATATTCTCTTCTTCTGTTGCTTCTGCGTTTCTTTTCTCAGAAAGCAACAGCCCAACATTGGCACAATTACAAGCTGTGTAATGAAGAGAGAAAAGCGCGAGGAAAAAGAAAGAAAAATAAAACTTCAGTTAAGCAATTGAATTAATTATAATTTTTTAAATGTTTTCAACCTGAGCGACAATAAAACGGTAAGCAGAAAATTAAATAACAACAACATCAATAACAACGAAAGCGTTACAGGAGCCAGCAGCAGCAGCCAGAGCTGACAGATGAGGCAAATTCTCGCCAAATATGGCGATATTTAAGTTTTTTCGGCGAGCGAAATGTCTATATGGTGACAAGGCGATTTTTTGCGACTTTTTAAAGGTGGCGAATTTTTCTTCTCATTGAATAAATTTATTCGTTGTCATATGGGTCTGCCATAGAGCAGTGGGTGGACTACTTTATATATTATTTTTCGTATCAACTGCTAAAGATAATAAAAATTAATTTTGTGATAAATTGCTTATTTTTGATATTTGCCAATTCAGTTGTTAACAAAATGCCTGACTTAAGACTCGAATTCGAGTCTGATCGCATGGACGTAAGAAGCCAGCAAGAATAATAATCCTCTACAATAATTTTTTCATAAAGAATTTTTATACTTTCATATTCAAATCATATTAAAATATAAACAAGCGGTTGATGATGATAAGCTCCGCTATAAATACATATATAGAATGGACTCTTTTCTATGTTTGAAAGCAAAGACGGCACTAGAAAGAAAAGCAGAATCGTTTACCACAAAATATGAAGTTTTTTAAAATGTATATAGAATTTTCGATGGCAAAATGCGAGAAAATTTTCCGGATATGTTGCCATGCTACATTCATTGGAAAGAAACTATTAAAGACGAAACACGAAAAAATTTACTAGATTTTAGGCAGCATTGGCGGCGGGCACTTTATTTGATATAAATAGTTTTGGTCGCTCTTAATATGCTAATTATTCCAAGTACCAACGCTCGCATACAAAGAGATTTTTACATTACGAACTATACCAAGATTCGTTCGCGGTTCAACATACAGAATGAACTTTAAGCTGCCTTAATTAGAATACTTAATTATAAGAAATGTAAATAACATTTGCCGCAATACTATGAATGATACTGAAAACCGTAAAAATTAAACGGGCGAGACTGAAGTCTAAATGTTTTAATGTTTATTTATTAATTTTCATATGAATATTTTTGTGTTTATTGTGCGTCAATCAAAGCACATTTTAGTTAAAATACATATTTTTATATTTTATTAAATGAATTTTGTGAGTAATATTAAACATATTTTATAAAAAAATAAACTGAGCAGGAAATTTTTTCGGGCAATTTTTGGCGATATTTTTTTCTTGAAAAAACTTAAAAAAAATCGCATTTTTTTGGCGATTTTCTTTTGCCGTTTTGTGCAATGAGGGTAAACGAAATCTAACAGCCCTGCCAGCAGCAGAAAAAGATCAAGAAGAAAAATATATAGAAATCACTACATTAACATTAGTTAAGTTTTTCCTTCATTTTCCTTCATTTCCTTCATTGCTGTTGCTGTTTCAAAGTCTCCTTGTTCATTATTCTACTCTTTGGTATTTTATCTTTACACCTTTTTTAGTTTTTCTGTCACTTTTGATTAAAATTAATTGCATTGTTGGGCCTTGTTGGTAGTAGTGGTAATTTGTACAACATACCAACATAATTGTCCTCGTGTTGAACGTTTAAGAAATTTTTTTTATTAATGATAAATGTTTATATACGATATCTAGCATATATATATATATATATATATATATATATATATATATATATATATTTATATATTATTTACTCCTAAATAGTAAATATATGGACCCATTAAATGAAAATGGAAGTTATTCCCTAGGAACAACATTTGCATTGTTTCCGAAAATCCTTTAGCAAATTTTTTTCAACTTCCTAAGAAGTTAAGCTGACAAAATTTAAACTAAAACTGTGAATTATGTCTGCAAATCTGTGAAACTCTGTTCGTGATTTTATTACTGTTTTTATGACTTGAATAATAATATTTATATTAGCGGAATTCACTCTTGGTTGTAAAGAGCCCTTGTAAATCTTGCAAGTCTAAGATAAACGCTACAGTTTCCCGTACCAGACCAGCAAACTATAGGAGTTTTGGAGTTCCTACAGTTGACTACTAAGTCTACTAGGTTTTATATACGGTTGGTAATCAGGGATGGAAGAGTTTATACTATCATAATTTTCAAAAAGTATGTACTCTATTCTAGTCTATTTATTTATTTGCTGCAAAAAAAATACTTTAAAAGCATCTGAACTGATCTTATGATCTATTTCTTGTATTACTTTTTTTGTAAAATAAATTTCCCTTGAAAAATCAGGCCATAAATTACAGCATTCGGTATCATTGCAATACAAACAAACAACAGTATTAAAGAAAAATTATTTTGCTCGACCCTTACAGCCAGCCAATTTGCAGTTATTACAAATAAATTACTTCCAGTTTAAGTCAATCTCGTTATTTAGACTTTAATTTGGTTATCGATCCTTTTGCTTATTTGGTTTAACATTTAAGGGTGGGTAATAAAATTCACATTGTTTTTGCTGAAATGTGTTCTTATTTCCTTCACTTTAAATTATTTGCCGTTTAAATATTGGATAACAACACCCGTTTACTTTTAGTACTTTACGACTTGGCTAATCCTTTAAGTGACCCTCATATATTTTACACTCTGTGTTTCACTAATCTTTTTATGAATTTAACTTACTAATACTAATACGCATTCAGTAAATATGACAATAAAATTTCCATACTGTCCGCAAAAATATGCTTTTTTTTAATGGTAATTCAAAATCCGTCATTATCTTAAGGTCTGCTTACAAATTGTTTTTATGTGTTGGCATGTAAATTTACCGGCATATTTCAATCTGTGCCGTTGTGGCCAGCCAATTGTTGTTGTTGCTGCTTTAGCTGTACACCTCGAAATTCATAAAACACATGTTTTTATTCTGTTGGCTGGTTTAACCATCTGTGTATCCCTGTGTGCGTATGTTATGGCATATTTTTCTTTTAAGTTTTTCGTTCAAGTGGAAGCAAGTAAACCTGTATTATACAATTTGTTGACCTTACAAAGTCCGATTGATGGTTAAAATAATAGTACTAACGAAATTTTTATATTTAGAAGTTGGTTTTGTTTTTGCATTTAATTACGTTGTTGAGAAAATTAAAAAAATATATATTTATTTTAAATCCTCAATATATTAGATTAGAACTTTAAATAGTTCAACATACAACGATAACAACAATGTACATTTGCCCTAAGTCGAGCTTTATTTTGAATTCCTGATGTAGTCAAAAATAAAACAAATATAATATAGATATTTTAACAATGTCTGTATGTTGACGCAAGAGCAGCACAGTGGCTTAAAAAGTTTATATTTTGGAAACTAATATTATTCAAGATATAAGATAAGTTTGGCAAATTTGTATTCTCATTGAATGAACTCGTTGGTTGTCATATGGTGTCTCTATTGCTTGAATTCATAGTGTTCTGTTGTTTTCCCTTTGCTTGAGACCTTTTACGACTTCATTGGGCCAGATTAGATTAGATTAGATATACACATAGATCAGTAAAATGCCTGTTGTGCGCTCATAA
Source organism: Germaria angustata (assembly GCA_963681545.1). Lineage (NCBI taxonomy): Eukaryota > Metazoa > Arthropoda > Insecta > Diptera > Tachinidae > Germaria > Germaria angustata. The sequence continues at coordinate 63,647,045 of OY813001.1, forward strand.
ATATAAAATCACTTACTATTGTAAACACAAAGCGTTCGGTGAAGGAAAAACCTCTAAAGCAAAATAAGACCAAAATATTTTCTAAAATCAAATCTTCTCAACCCACATAATGTTCGTATTCGTATTGGCGAATATTGCACTCTTTACATCTGTATTACGTACATACACACAATAATTACGTATGTTTTTAATGTAAATTTCAATCGACTAATATGCAGATGTAATTTTTAGTTTTCTTAATCCTAAAACATCAGCCATCGATGTCCTGAAAATTATCTTCAACAAGGACAGAACACCATATTGTTGATATTTGAAAGTGTTTAAACGGTGCTGAGTATTTATTACATAGTCCTTGAATAATTACAACAGAAGAGATTAAGTTAATAACTCATTAAATATGTATTTTTCTATTAGGGGGAATTTTTCTTTAGGAACACATTAAAGGAAAATTAAGAAAATTAAATGTATCTCAAAGAAAAAATATTTTCTTGGAAAGTGTTGTGTACTTGTGTGTATGCGATTTCACTATATTCAGGTATGTGGATTTATATTTTTTTTTTTTTTTTTTTTTTTAGATCTAACGACGTTATTTTTGTATGTGTCCTTGAATGTTTCTTACTAAAGAAGAGAAAACAAAAATTGGCTGAATTATTTATAAAACTTATATTCTACTCTATTGATGAAGTGGATATGCATATATGCAAAGAGTTTTTCAATAAGTGTGGATCGACGTTGAATGTCTGCGGTACCCATATTGTTGTGAGAAGTTTATTAAATCTGTTGTACGAGTCTATTAAACAATTGAACAGAACACCCAAGCGATAAAAGTTTCTTTTTTTATCAACATGATATTTGTTATTTTAAACATTGCGTGTTGCGTGCCAATTTAAGGCGATTTCGCAAAGATTCGCCCGTTTTCCATGCAAAACTTCAAAAGAATCAGAGCCAGCCAATTCCCTCTGTACAACAAGAAATAGAACTTTCACAAACTTGATATACTTATATATAACATATAACCATGATCATGCCACTGTGCAAATGCTACTCAGTAAGAATAATTTGAGGAGCTGACATTTTTTTTCCATAACGACCATTTGATTTTAACACGCTAAACTTTTTTCTGTAGCATTTTCTCAAATCTTAAAGCTATGCCTTAGATGGACGCTACCAAAGTCAACATGAGCAACTATATCATTTAAATTTATTAATCATTCAAAGTTAATCCATTCGAATGCATGCAATTGTGCGAAGTCATAACGAATATTTCAAAGATTCCATGGTCCTTACATAATGGCGTAAATAGATCCTTCAAGCACACCATATATATATATATATATATATATATATATATATATATATATATATATATATATATATATATATATATATATATATATATATATATATATATATATATATATTTTTATTTAAAAAACCAACCTTCCCCTTTTAGAAATGCCTCTTCAAAAGTAATCGTCCAAACACTATTTAATTTATATTTGTTTCATGCCATGTACCGCATAATTAATTCATTCCACATACATACACACACACACGCATTTAAATATAAAAAAATATAAACCCAATAAAAGACAAATACAATTTAGAATTAATACATATTTTGACAAGGTTAAACCGAAAGTTATAACACAGAAATATTATTAAAAAAAACCCGCTCTGGATATATATAAATGTGCGTACATATGTATGTATGTATGCCTCATAGAGATAAAGAACTTTAAATGAAAATAACATTCCAAAGAACTATATTTAATAACCATGAAATTGCATCATCATTTCGGCTTTAGGAAAAAATAAAATAATAATAACAATAACAATCAGCAGTTACAGTCCTTTATGGACCAATGCTTCTGCAACTATAGCTCCCCACTGTTCTCTTTGTAAAGCTGTTTGTCTGTAGTCTCTAACTTTCATTAGTCGTAAGTCTGTTTCGACATTATCTTTCCATCTTTCCTTCGGTCGCCCTTGTTTTCTATTGCCTTCTGGTTGTTTTTCAAAAAACACTATCGTATTATCTTCCATAGGCAAAACATGCCCCTGGCATCGTCTTCCTTGTGCTTTTATAAAAAGTATGATACTCTGACTTTGATTCAGTGGCTCCAATTCATGATTGTATCATAATCTGTATACACCTGTTTCAATTTCTTTTGGATCAAATATTTTACGTAGTATTCTTCTAATTGATTTATGTGAGATATTTTTAGGGTCCAGATTTCACACCCATTTATTAAAACTGGTCTTATAAGTGTTCTGTAGAGATGGAGTTTGAGTTTCTTACATAAAAGATCTAAAGAGTTTTAGATGGATAAACCAGGTTCTGTTTGCAGATTGTATTCGATCTTGTATAACTACAGTCGCATCGTCGTGTACGCTTAAATTTATTCCAACGTATTTAAATGTATGTATATAGTATGTTTTGTGTTTCTACTTCTAGCAATAATTAAAATCTCGTCAACGTAAACACAGATTTGAGTTGATTTGTTATAAATTGTACCCTTTTTGTCAATTTCCTTTCATATGGAATGAAAAACTAGATTGAAGACAAGAGAGAATAAAGCATCACCTTGTTTCATCCCGGAAATGACATCGAAAGTCGCCTTTTATTATAACTTTGGCATCTGTGTTTTTCAGTGTCATATTTACTAAATTTACAAGTTTATTGTGGTATTCCCATTTTAAACAGTCGTATCGCAATTTGTGTTCTATCTAGACCATCAAATGCTTGTTTAAAACCTACGAATAGGCAATGAATATCTATTTTATATTCATAACATTTTCAAAAAAAATCCGAGTTATGACAAGCCCTTGGTCTGTTGCAGATCAGTTTTTTTTCGGAATCCACACTGATAATCTCCTAATATGGACTCTGCATATTCATTAAGAAGATAAATATATATTCATCAAGTACACACTACTAAATATATGGCACACAGATAAAAATTATAGCGCACTTTAATTGAATGCATAAATTAAGGCAAGTGGCAGAATAGATCTTTTATGAGTAGAGAAACTTTTCGACGATTTTCTTAAGAGAAATAAGACAATTAGTTTAGATAATTATGTATAAGTATACTGACCTTCGTAGACTAGTAGGTAGTGTACTAGACTCGTAGTGCGAAGGTCCTAGGTTCGAATCCTGCCGCAGAACTCTGGCAGTTTGTGTCTGATAACTAAAGGGATCGCACAACAAGCCTTCACTGGCTTAAGTGTATGTCGTATGACATGGGTTATGACACCCCTTCAATCAACCTAACCTAACCTAACCTAACCATGTAACGTTTAGATTTCTAAAACCGTATAAAAATATATGAGTCAACAATACCACTGACCAATAATCCGCTTACCTATTGTGGATATTAATGTCCTGATAAAAACATGGAAGTCATTCTTGGCGAATGACGTTACTAGGTACGCCGATAAAATCATGATTAAAGTTTAAAAAAGAAACTATTTCCTTGAATTTATTTGAAAACAGTGTTTTTCTTAAAACTTTAATTGAAACTATTTTTGTGACTATTGGAAAGTTTCTATAGTTGGTGGCGAACGGGGAATGTCATAATCTGATTTGTCTGCCATTTTTTACAAGACACTTATCGTGTATAAGGATATAGAGAATTATGAAAATAAAGCTCTTTAATACATAACAAAATGGCAGCCAGTTCAAATTATTACAATACTCTCTTGAGCCACCTGTTAATAGTAAATCTGAACCTTATTCCTTATTCAATATGATAGTATTTTCCTAAAAACATATGTAAGTATGTAACTACTATACTACAGGCCTTATTATACTATGTACATACGTTCATGTATATCCAACGTAAAATTAATATTGTATTTATTTTAGATTTATTTAAAAAAAATTTACATTTTTTTTAATAATTCGAGGTAATAAATGATCCACAAAAATATATAATAATTTATCATTGCAAATTTGTTAACAAAATGTCAAGCAGAATGAGTGAATGAAAAAAAACCCAACAACAAAAAAAATATATAAACTCACACACCCATACACATCCCACATTCTTTTGAATACACACAGTTTTCTCTTTGCGAATATCCCTGATGTAAGACAAACTCTCTCAAACCAAAAACTCGCTGAGATAACAGGAGAATGTGAAGGAGTACATATATCTATGTTAGTACGTCACGTAAATAAATATGTTTTTATGATTGAGTGTATAAAATGTATGAAATATTTGAACATTTGATGTTGAGTAGAGAAGTAGGGAAAATATTTTACATGTCAATATACATTCATACATGCAACATTTAATGCAACAACGACGTAACTAAAAAAATCACAAATTTTTGATGAAAAAGTATCCTTCAATAACTTCTTTAAATGTATGAAGGAAAACTCAGAATCATACCTGAAGCTAAGCCGAAGATATAGCAAAAATTTTTGATATTGTTAAATGCAACCTAGTCATATAAAAAAAATAAGTTTTGTAAATTACGCAGGAAAACTTACACCCCAATATCCTTTTTTGTACGAACAAAATAAAAACTATATCTAAAGATAAACTGAAGCTGTGGCAAAAAGTTTCGATGTGAGAGATAAAACTCTAATCGCATTTGTCCAAATTCCTTGCTTTTTGAGATACGTCTATGTTGCATTAAAGGAGCGATATATATGTACATATGTATGTTCGTAGGAAATTTGCTAAGCTCGCTTAGTCTGCGTTTACATTGAACGATTTTTATCGCTGCAATTCTTAGTTTGTCGGCAAGGGTGGTACGATGAATAGAAAAGAGTACACACATACTTGTATTTGAGACTAGTTTTGTTCTCTCATGTGTACATTAATATAATACTAGTGCGATAAAAATTTCTTAGTGTAAACGTAAATGCGATTTAAAAGAAGACAAAGAAAATATGATGCGAAAAAAAACGTTCATATAAAAGCAGACCTAAACTAAACAGAAGGTAAAACGTATGCTTTAAAGCAAAATAATGTGTGTATGTACATACTTATATCTATGTATGAATATATTTAGTATGTACAAAATTGACAACAATTTGCAGTCATATTACACACAGTACATAATCATGATTATTATTAAAACATAATAGGCGTGTTTGTGTGTAAGAGGTGATGTTTGTTTCAGTTCGTATAAGGAAATTGAAAATAAAGTATAAAGAAAGAAAAAAATAATTAATTATATATGTACACTGGTGGACAAAACTAAATCAACTTATATACCCGAAAATTTACCCACAATATGACACCTAAACATGATGAAGACGGCGGCTATATACATACATACATACAACATATTTACAATTACATAAAAATAATCATGCAGGTTGAGTTAGGAATTCGAGAAGCTGAGAAACCACTAAGACTTTTCACAAATCCTAGTAATCACTGGTGACTCCCTGAGACAATCCAGGTCCTACCTATGACTACATTCCTTCAGAGCCAGGCGGACGCATAGAAAGTGGTTCCTGCATTGGTCATCACAGGGGAATGCTAGACTGAAATAGGACCGATCACCCAGGACATTATGTCATTATTCATACCAGCAAATCGAAATGCTGCCTCTTTCTATCATGCTATGGAAGATAATCTAAGTTTATAATTATTCGAAAGTTAAAATCTTTACCTCTTGTATAAAGTATAACTCTGTCGTTAGCCAAAGCATACCAAGAAAGTTCTCTACAGCACATTACGTCAGATCTGCATGATTTTCAACCTGATTTATGAAAATTCTTTCTATCGTATTCATTTCAACGTTTTCTAATGCTAAATGAATTCTTTAGCTTAACATACTATACATAAACACATTACTGGCCTTCGTAGACTAGTAGGTAGTGTACTAGACTCGTAGTGCGAAGGTCCCAGGTTCGAATTCTGCCGCAGAACTCTGGCAGTTTGTGTTTGATAATTAAAGGGAGCGCACAACAAGCCTTCACTGGCTTAAGTGTATGTCGTATGACATGGGCTATCACACCCCTCCAATCAACCTAACCTAACATAAACACATTTCCTTTCTCCTTGATTGATAACTCACAGAGACTACCGAAGTACGTTCTTCCAAAAGGGGCAGGATTCCTATATAGTAAGACAGATACCTGAAAGATGGGTCCAAGTTTTAGAGAAAATACCAAACGTGCAATGCGTCGTGAAATTGATTATGAACCTCACAATCACATTCTCGAAAGTTAAGCTTTGGTTCTTTTTTTATAAATGTTGTTTCAGTTCCCTAATTTAGTTGAGTTTATTATTTTTTAATTAAATGAATTCTTAGTTTTCATTGTCAAGTTTTCTATTGACTTTTTTTGGGCAATATGTAAGTAAAAAAAATTAAGGTAATTTTTACCATGTTTTGTTTCGTTTGTTTTGCGACCGACTGTAAGTATATAAATACGAACTTACATACTATATACTTATTAGTATGTATTTAGATAAATAATTTTATTTAACACATCAAATGTACATAGAAATATATATATATATATATATATATATATATATATATATATATATATATATATATATATATACATATATGTTCATTTAATGCGTTACACATGTATGCATGTAAAAATACAAATATGCATATTTTCATACATACGTATGTACATACATATGTACATACATATGTACATGGAATCGAGTTTTTATTTTTTCATTATTTTAAGAAAATTTATTAAACAATTATTTGATATTTTAAGGTAACAACAAATTAACAACAAAAAATATTGTCTGAAAATGTTCACCCATAATTTTACAATCTTTAATTTCTTAATTAAGTGTTTATTTAGCAAAATTATGTACGTACATGTATGTATGTATATATAGTTTTAATAAATTGCATTCGTATGTACATAAATACGTATGCACATATGAATTTGTATTTGTCTGTTATTAAATTGTTAAATACCTGACTCAAAGTATTAAAAATTACTCTGTTTATTTAAACGTACATATGTGATACATCCATATACTTGTACAGTGTAACATATGCCTATGCATACATATTTACATGCATACGTTCTTATGGTTGTATGTAAGTATTGTGGCCTGCTCCCACTTGTGTCATCTTCTCAATAAAAATCATCAAAAGAAAATATGCAAACAAAAAAATTAATACTCCTAAAAAAAAAAAAATTAAAACAACAACAAAGAAACAAAGCCAAGCAATGCCCACTCTTTAAGAAAAAATAATAAATTTTGCTACATATTAAAAACTTAAGGGATTTATGAGATTTAATCTGTTAAAAGCAAGAGATGACCCCTTATTACAAAAAAGTAAGAGTGTTTTAAGAGAATATTGTCACATATGCTCCCTTATTGATTATTCTACATAAAGAGCTAAACTCTTTACTGTAAAAAAAAGGCAACAGCAAACTTGAGTAAAAACATGTTTATGTATAAAGTTGTGTTGCTTAATTGAGAGAGATTGTGTGTGAGTGTGATAATGTTGTTATGAGATTGGTTTTGTTGTTGGCTGGCTTGTGTGTAGTGTAAAAGGCAGGCAGGCCTGTATTGTTGACTGCCTGTTGTATATTTAGTCGGTTTCTTACAATCAAGCAAACCGAACAATTTCTTTTGAAACGGTGGTACTTTGGTTCAGTTCAATGCGAACGTGAGAACGGTGTGGACGTGCCAAAATAATACGCGGAACCATCGTAATTCAATTACACTTAATAATTACTTTAAATTTGTAAAAAACAATTACCTACATATTTCTTTATTAACAAATGAGTGCAATTATTTTATTATAAAATATATTTCATTGTATGAAAAAAGAAATATAAACTTAAATAAAAAGCTGCACAAAAAATTCAAAAGTCCTGGATTATTTTGAATTTTTTTCAACTGAAAAAAGTTGCAACTATGTATAAACTTAAACCAACAAAAAATCTACTTTTTGAAAGCAATAAAATCTCAAATTAAAAAAAATATATATCTGCTTGACTTTGTTTTAATTTGTTTTTCTGTTTTAAAATTGTGGCTAGTTTACTTACTAAATAAATAAATAAATAAAAAAAGTATTTCATAAACAAGAAAATAATTTGTAAAAATTACTTGTGGTTTACCTTGCATTATAACAACAATCACCTTTAATAAAAAGAAACATTACCATCTCAGCAACATTAAGCATAATTTTTTGTGTTTTTGCCAAAAGAAAAACAAAACCAAAAGCCCATACAATCAAACGAAAAGGTGGAAATTCCAGTTTCATAGAAAAAAACAAATTTTAGTGTATACTTATAAATAATTAACAAAAAATTATTTTACAATAAAAGTACCAAAAAGATATTGCAGAGTTTTCAAAATCAAACGGTATTTCCCCATTAAAAATTAATTTGAAAATACACACAAGAAAGAAAAAAAACGCTAGTAGGAAAATATACAAACACAAACAAGCAAAGCAATAAACGCAAACGCAACATACTTTACAAACAAGTGATTAAATTACGAAAGAGTACAACAAGGAGAAACGATTTTAAAACAAGAGAATTTAAAACTAACGGATTTTTTTACAACAAAATTTGTTTCCCTACTCTTGGGGAGATTTTTTTTATCATATTTTTTCGCGTCTGTCTCAACTACGGGGTTCAACCCAATAAAAAGAATACCAACTACGTGAATTACTAAAAGCAGCAGCCAAAAATGACCTTGCCCAGCATTGCACCCAACAACCAATGCGACGATGATTCCGACATGTTCGGTCCACCCCGTACCTCACCACCAATCGGTTATCATCATCATAGGTCACGCGTTCCTATGATTTCTCCCAAATTGCGTCAGCGTGAGGAACGCAAACGCATTTTACAACTATGTGCCCACAAATTAGAACGTATCAAGGATTCGGAAACAAATCTCAGACGCAGTGTGTGCATTAATAATACTTATTGTCGCTTAAACGATGAGTTGAGACGTGAAAAACAAACTCGCTATTTGGCCAATTTACCAAGGTAAGTTTTCAAACGTTAATTTCTAAACAACTATCGTATGGCACTTTATAAAAAATAGAAAAAGTTTCAATATGTGCAGTTGATTCCTTGTATAACTCGGTACTTGTGCAAAGTATATTTGTGATAGGCAAATTTAAAAATTTTATATTTTTTTAGTTTTCCATGGATTTTTATGACGCAAAGATAAAACAAATAATATAAATAAAAAGTAAAAATTGGAGTAGGCTTATGTAAAATTTTTGGCATCAGTAGCAGCTCACATATGTATGTATGTATGCTACACATAAGTATGTACATACACGTATATACTTATGTATGTACTACATATATACTATGGAATTAATTTCAGTCTTGCTGCTCTCGCGGTTTAAGATCGCCTATATTGGATGACAATATGGCGTCTACTTGTCTTTAAAATTTTCAACCATCTACTTATAATCGGTCTTAATAAGAGTTAAAGAAAAATTGTGATGACATTTTGTCAATACGTTGATTGATACAGAAAAACGGCACTATATATATAACAAATGATATTGTGTAGAACCACATATATACATACATATATTTAAACAGTTAAAAAAATATATTTATATGTATATATGTATGTATGTTTAAGTAAATCTTCATTTTTAAATTATAAACCTATGCCTTACATAACGAAGTTTACCTGCGTATATGTGTGTAATTTATTCTCATATTTAAGTTAGATGTGTATATAAATTATAAGCTCAAGCCATGATTTTTTTTGTTTTCATTTTTTTATCACTAAAGACAGTGTTGTGTTATTATACTCTACAAGGTTAAATTGGAAAAAAGCAGCGAAATATGTAATAGCATAAAAAGTATGTAAAATATAAAATGAAATAATGTGTTGAACATATTAAGTGATAAGAGATCATAAAAAATATCATTATGTACATAGGTACCTACTTATATACATACATACATACATATGTAAGTTACATACTAATATGTAACTACGTTTATATGTACATATATGTAAATATATATGCACACACGTCCATCCATATGTAAGTATGTGTGTAGGTATGTTTATGTTATGCGTAAAATGATCAATAATTATTGCGGAAAGACTAAAGGTTGATAGTTGCCAATTCAAAATGTCTAAAATCTTTCGAGGGGAGGAAAGCGTTTTTAGTTTGTGATTCTTTTAAACTTGTTTCGTATTTTCAATTATGTAATTAATGTTTCGCGTGCGTGTTAATTGGAAAATATAAACTTATCAATTGTTTTTCTAGTTTTAACTACGTGCTTTTTAATTATTTAAACATTTCTTAGTTTGTGCCAAAGCAAATCGTATGTTTTCTTTTGCGTTTTTTTTTATAACAACAAGAAAGTAATGAAATCCTAAAAATATGTAAATATGTCTATAACACGTATGGTCGTACGTATGTATGTATATATGTAGGTGTCCATTACCAATTGAATATATAAATATGTAGTCATAAAGACGCTTCCATATCTGGCTTCTTTTGAATGAAGAAAAACAATGCCACTACCTCAACAACTACATGTGAACATACACACATACACACACACACACACACACACACACACACACACACACACACACACACACAAATATAATAATGCATTGAATTTGAAATTTTTAAGAAATCCTTTTTATAATTATTCCCCATACATTTTACATTGCATACATACAAATGTATGTACATATGTACATACATATGTGCATTTATGAATGTATTTATCTCTAACTTGAATTAAATTAACAAGTAATAGATGTACTCGTAGATACTTTTCATAATTATAATAATCTTAAACCTCTCCTACTTTGTTTTTGAAATACCAAATTTTATTTTTACGTATAACAAATTTTCTAAAGAAGAAGAAGATCCTTTAATTACATTTAGATCGTAATGTCAACGAGTTTAATTATGAAAACAAATTCAGGCCAAGCTCATGCCAAAAACTTATGAATGTATTTGCCAACAGTTTAAATAAAACCAAATAAATAACCTAACATGCCCTATCCATGACTACCTACACACATACATACAAACATATATACGTATGTACGTAATGAACATTTACACAAAAATTATAGCAGATACTGCCAAAGCAAAAGTAAAGCCAAACAGACAGACATCCAACCAACTAGCAAGCCAACAAAAAGAACAATCAGCAAATGCAAGAGGACCCATGAAAGTTTAAACATACAAACAAATGAACATACATATGTACATATGTAAGTATATACATACGATCAAAAAGAAAATATATGTACATATGTATGTATGTATATACATATATATGGACAGACAAATAAAAAGCGAGACCACAAAGTATAGACCCCAACTAAAACTCTCACAGCCAAAATAAATGTTTACATATACATAAGTACATACATATGCAGGTTGGTTGGAGATGATTGCACAGGTACTCTTGTTCAAAGGCTTAAAAGCACACGCTACATTTCCCCATAAGTATAATCATTCATAACCAACGGTAGTTTTTCAAAATTACAACAACACTGGGGCTGGCCCAAAAGCAAAACAAGCAACATGAAAAAATAGCTATAACCACTAAAAGGAAACATATTTTTAGCATTTAAACATAAAAAAATTAACTAAAGTGAAGAATGAAAAAACTAATATTTAATAATAAAATACCTGCATACATACGTTTAGTATGTATGTACATACTCGTATGTGTCTGTTTAAAAAAGACAACAACAAATATAGCAATTCAATTAATTTTTAAATACAATTAAACATGTAATTATTGCAAGATCTATGAACACATATGCATACATATTAATATGTATACACATACATACATATACATACATATGTATATGTATATGTACACATGTACTAAAGAGTCCTTTAAACAATACATATGCAACACAAAATATTTTTCATTGTGTAATAAAAACACATATCATAATTAGATGTTCTCTCTTTGGAAACATGCGTACATACATACACCTGTACATATGTACATATGTGCTTACGTAGTTATGAATATGTGTCATTACATATGGATTTTTTACAACTAAATTAGCAATTATATACATACATATGTATGTATATTAAACAATAACATACAACAATAGCAAATCTATCATCATAATAAAACAAAACTCTTAAAATAAAACTCATCAACGAACATGTACTCCACACATCAATACGTAAGTAGATGTGTAAGCCTGTACAGTTTGACAAGTAAATATTCACAACTTTATAAGTATTTTATATTAATTGTTGCTCACATGTGACTAATATATACTACGTTTATACGCACGTCTTATTTGCAAATAAAAAAGAAGAAAGTTGCCGTATAACTTTTTTATCGTAACTTATTAACTCACTTAAACAAGTCGTGAATAACGACACTATTTGCAAATAAAAAGTAAGACGTTGCCACTTCATGAACGTTTTTTGTGTTTTACTTACCAAACAATCATATTTTCGTCACATGGCATCACTAATAATAACACAAGTTCTGTATGCAATTTCCCGTATAAACAGTGAATTAGTTATTTGCAAATAGTTCTATTTGCAAATAAGTCGTGCGTATAAACGTAGTAATAGAACACAAAAAAGCTAAGAAAAGGTAATACAATCTACAACAACAACAAAATATAATAATAAAATTATCATCAACTATTTATATATTTTGTGTAATGGCCCTCAAAAGAGTGCGTTAGAAAAATGTCGAAAATTCGAACACATGTTTCTTTCCATTAAGTATTATGTGGCATGCTATAAATTTTTTTTTGCCAAAACGAAATGTTTTACCATCGATTTATCGCTGCTCTTTCGAAATAACACGATCTATTGATCCCTAGTTAAAATAAGAATATCAATGTAAACTAAATGAGTTTAAAACAGAGTTGGATTTTACCTTAACCAATTCGAAAATATACTATTATATAAATTTAATAAATCTATTAATTCCCTAATTATGGATTTCTCCCAGTTGACATTTGGCTTTACTTCAATGTAAAATGGTTTTGTTTATAATAAACGCTCATCCCTTGTTAAATGCAAAATTAATAGTTTGCGAATACTAACTTGACAAACTGTTTATGTGCATGTATATAGAAACATACTTACATACATAAATCGTTATTGTTAACAAACGTTAAAATGATCACGTTCCACTTGCAGCAACAATAATAAAAAGAAAAAACAAACAGCCATACAAGAAATAAAATAATAACAACTTCGTCTATCGTTACCCAACAAACATAATGTTTAAGATTAACCGACGTACTCCAAAAAGTTATTATAAAAGATTACTTTTTTATAAATTCTAGTTATCATATAATTTTTTTCCAATCGTTAAACTACTGTGATTACGATTCTCAATATTTTTAGTATATTTATATATGTACTTATATATATATATATACTTATACATATGTGCATGTAATGTAAAGTCTTTAACTAAGTTTGGTTGGGTTGTCCACTCCCTGGCAAGCTACTTCGTCGCTACTTGTATGTGACGAAGTGGAGGAAATAAAAGTTGTTGGCTGCCACTTGCAGGCTGACTGGTTAGTTGGCACTCACTATGTTCGTTTGTTTGATGTTGCCAACGTTAATATGTACTTACAATACATCGTGAAAAATATATACATATGTAAGTATATATTTATGGAAGTATGTACTGTAGACAAGTTCGTACATGACTTGGAAATGAATCTAATCTACAAATAAACGGGGGGAAACTCTTTGTACATACTTATGTATATACATACATATGTACATACACACGTAGATAAACAGACGGACAGCAAATTCAAACAATTCACAAATTTCAAGACCATCCTAGTTGGAAATTATTGTTATTATTGTATAAGTTATAAAGCATACTTAATCTTAACGTTGCACAGGGTTCCTTCAATGCTTTCAAAAATGGTAAATGACATTTTTTTATTCTCTTTTGACATTTATTTCTTTATATCGCCTGCCAACCCTCATTTCTTCATCAAAAGATAGAAAGACTCTCTTAATAAATTTCTTTCGAAAATTAATTTTTAGCGACGTGTAGTTTCATTTTTATAGGCAAATAATATATTTGCATTTAAGTATGTATGTATGTATGTATGTGTTTAATAAAATTACCACATTTATTTCAGATTTCTTTTGAAAATGATTTTGTATAGTTTTATAACAACCATAGCTACAACAAGTTATGATACGAGGGTGGATCAAGTAGAACTTTTTGAATAAGATATAATTTTTTTTTAGCAAATATAATTTTTTCATGATATATGTATCCAATTTGCTGCAAGAACGCCACAAGGGAGAAAAATTATTTTATTTTCGCATTTGATTGTAGACAAATTATTATTAAATATCGCCTTTTAAATGTAATCATTATGGATCAGTCTTTTCAGCCCTTGGAACTACAGTCCTTCGACATAAGCACGCATACAGAAATGCGAGATATTATAATGGATCAATATTTCATGCATCCGTAGAACCTGTAACACGATTATGTTTATGTTCAGTTGTAAGTCAACGCCTTAATTATTTGGTGGTAATTTTTCCCCATCGTTACTTTATTACCTTAAATCACAGTGTCCATGACATCAACGATCTAAGTACATTCTCTCTCCAATCAATTAACGGCTTATTCTGAATATTTTATCAATCCAGCTAGCATAATAAGATATCGATGGACTAAAACTTTAGACTGATGGACTAAAATTTTAGAATTTCGAAATATTGTAATTATTACAATGAAAGTTCTTCTTAGAATCCAAAATTTACGTTTTGTAATTTTTAAATATGTATGTATATGACAAATACAAGCTTATAGTGGACCAGTGCTTATATTTTTATTACCAGTGACTAGCTTATTCATCCACCCTCGTATAATTAGATTTCTCTTAATTAGTTAAACATGTTTTTCAAAGCAATCTACAGTGAAACACTGTTAAGTGCCAATTACTAATTTATACACTATATAGACGATTCATATCAAATAGTGCAGCGCCTATAGAAAACTGAAGTTAATCGTAGAGCGTGTTCTGGTGATGATAAGCGTACAGAAGAGAAGATTGCTCTTCGCAAGAATGTCCACCGAAATTGTACAAAGAGACAGCGTATACAGGTGCGACATGCAATAAGCGAATATGCATGCAATGTTCAAGCTCCACCTTCCTAGTTCTAGAATAATGTTTTGCTCGAGTAGGGGGTCAGCTCATGAGTGTTGGTCCAATAAAAAAATAATTATTATTTTTTCTTAATATTTGCCTGTTGTCAGTCTTTTATTTGTATAAGATAGAGGATCACTTTTATATATTACTGTTCAGTCAATACTAGAATTCATTACAAAAAGATAAGTTTTACTAATATTACAAAAAACACCAATTAGAATTAGAATAGGTGAAATAGAATGAATATCTCATGCTTTAATAATTCGATCGCAACAAACGGATGTTCACAATGGAAACAAATTCTTTATACACAAAATCGTTTAATTGAACATATACATATATATGTATATAGACCATTCATAGTCCTTGTTTTACAACTCTATCAATACCTGCTGTCATTACATATATATAGTATATATACATATACATACATACACATGTATCTTTGTGATTTAATGACCACAGTTAAATGATATCTATAAAGATTATAAAACAATTTATTGTTTGTACTTGAGTGTTAAATTTATAGTTTAAGTTGATAAAATATGATCTTAGCAATTTTCTTAGGCTGAACTATTTACGCGAGAGCGTACTGTACATATACGGACGTATAATATAAATACAGAGTATAAATATCAGTTTGCTGTTGTCAACTTGACATTGCTTACATTACACACCCCATTCTCCTCAAGGTGATTGATAGAGCTTTAAGCTACTACGTGTAGTTAATAGCAACTAATCTCCTAAAAACACTTGTTATTTATTTCATACAATTGAAAAAGGAAAGCTTTCCATTTGTTTTACAATTAATTTCATTTATTTCTTTATGATTTATATTTTTCTATTAAATAGAAATTAATCAAAACTCAAAAGCATTTCAGCTGTTAGTCTAAGTAATACTTTTTAAATCTTTTTTTCTTCTTCCTAATGAAAACTACAAAAATAAGAAGATACTTTTTTTAACATTTTGTTAAAAAGAAAAACTCAAACGAATCTTTGTAAATAATTTTCGTTTACAACTTTTTTTTAAGTACTTTGTCGTTGTCGTCGTCGTAAATTTCAAACAGCCGGAGAGTGAGGCAGACAGACAGACAAACAGCCAGCTAACATCAAGTTTCATATGCAATTGTTTTCTGTTGCTTTTGCTGTTTTTTTTTTCACACAAAAGAAATATATTTGTATGTATGCATGCATGGACTTGTGCATGTAAATTTATGTACGAGTATATGTATGTACGTCTATAGACGATGTTATATTTGTTTTTGTAGCTTTATTTTTCAGTAGAAGCTTTTTAGATTGTAAAATTATACAAGAAATTGTTGTAGTTTTTCGTTAACTTACTACATGTTGGCAAGAGGAAAGGCAAATGCTGGATATTAAAGGAGTAATGGATTTGGTTCGGGGGGCAAAATCATTGTTGGCTGTTTTAGGTGGTTACATTTCATGCTACATATACCAACCAATTCACTTGTACAAGCAATTTTAGCATGTTTGGTAAACGAGACTGTTGCTATTTGCCTCGTTTTTATTTAGTTTTTGGAAGAGTACGCTTTTTAGTTTTGTTTTCTCTGTTTGTGTTTTTTTTCAACAGTATATGTGTTGCTGTTATTATTGGTTTTAGTTTTTGCTGTTTATTTAAGTGTGTTTTTGTGTAGATTGCTTTGGCTTTAAAGTTTATTTGTTGATGTTTTTGTAAAGACTTTAGTTATTTTCTACTTCGGTGCTTTGTTGTTGTTTGAGAAACATGTTTTCCATTAAATGACTTTGACTTTGGCTAGGAAATAGAACTTTGTAACTGCAAAATTAAAAAAGCTAAGAGATAATTTAATTTGAGTGTGGAACGAAATAATTTCTTTAATTACGAAAAATTTTTAAACAATGTTTCAATAAACTGATAAGCCCAGGTGCATATAATATGTATATACTTATATACATATATACATATATATATATATATATATATATATATATATATATATATATATATATATATATATATATATATATATATATATATATATATATATATATATATATATAGATGTATACGTATGTATATATATATATATATATATATATATATATATATATATATATATATATATATATGTATATGTATATATATATATATATATATATATATATATATATATGTATATATATATATATATATATATATATATATATATATATATATATATATATATATGTATATGTATATATATATATATATATATATATATATATATATATATATATATATATATATATATATATATATATATATACAGTGTTGGAAAAAATAATAAGAGCGATTGCTTGTATAGCAATTATCTGACATATTTTTCTATAAGGTTATTATTAATTAAGCAAATATTGTTAAATAACTTAAAATATAACGTTAAATGATTTCTTAAGAATTTTTTTTTTTTTATTATTTTTAAAAATAAAATTTTTATTGCTAAAATTTTGTAAGAGGTTACACTTTTAGTTGGAAAAAATAATAAGAACGACAATTATTGTAAAATAATAAGAGTGGAATCCTATTTGAATTGTCTAACAAAAAAGTAATATCAAAGTCTGAAAGTGTAATCGTTAATACTCCATTATTATTTAACAATTTTCCAATCATCTTTGCTGAAAAAAAACATTAAAAATGGGTATTGGTAAGCACTGCACACCAACTGAGAGATAAATTATTCTAAAATTAAGGAAAGAGGTCAAATCTATGGGTAAAATAGCAAAATTAGTTCAATGCTCTAAAACAAATACTTTTCAAGCAATCCACAAAAAAATACAACCGGTGGCAAGAGGCAGAAATCGAAAAACATCAGCTCGTTTTGACCAAATGTTAGTTCGTAAAAGTAAGATCGACCCTTTTTTTATCATCCGACGAGTTAAAAAATAATTTATGTGCATCAGTCACGAGGCGGACTATTAGAAATAGGCTCCAAGAAACAGGATTGAAAGCCCGTAGTGCCAGAAAAGTGCCACTGTTGAGCAAGAAAAACATAACCAGAAGGTTATGTTTTGCAAAGCAACATCTACATCGAAAAAATTGGGGAAAAATGCTTTGGTCAGATGAAACTAAAATAAATTTGTTTGGATTGGATGGCAAGACATTTGTTCGCAGACCAAAAGACAAGGAGTATGATCCCAAATATGCTAAAAAGACTGTAAAGCTTGGTGGAGGTAGTTTCATGATATGGTGATGTTTTTCATCATCTGGGGTGGGACCAATTTCTTGGATAGATAAGAAAATGTGCGCTGT
The DNA here is from genome assembly GCA_963681545.1 of Germaria angustata. NCBI lineage: Eukaryota > Metazoa > Arthropoda > Insecta > Diptera > Tachinidae > Germaria > Germaria angustata. The sequence goes on from OY813001.1 coordinate 63,665,426, forward strand.
GGACTACGTAAATATTCTAGAAAATGATGTGCTTCTATTTGCTAAGGAAGAAATGCCACTGAAATGGGAATTTACGCATGATAATAACCCAAAACACTCTTCAAAATTAGTTAATTATTGGTTTCAGCAGAAGAACATTCCCGTAATGGATTAGTTCTCGCACTCTTCTGATTTAAACCCGATTAAACACCATTGGAGAGATCTAAAAAAGAAAATCGATTGTTATAAATCAAAAAATAGACATGATATGTGGGCAAAAATCAAAGGAGAGTGGTACTCCATATCTCCAGAAATATGTACAAGTGTAGTGGGTAGTATGCAACGTAGATGTGATGAAGTGTTAAAGATGAATGGAGGTTCGACTAGGTATTAATATAATATTAAGATTTGAAAGGTAAAAGTTTAGTAAAATAATTTTAATTTTGAAGAATTATGGCGTTCTTATTATTTTTTCCAGGCTGCATCTTTTAAAGTAAGAGTTTTTCTTGACTATAAGAAAAAGGTTTTACTTCCAAGCTTTATTACACAATTGTAAAGAAGTTTGAGTTTGAACATAATTTTTTTTTATTTCTGAGAAGAAGAATAAAAAAATCGTAAAAACGCAATCGTTCTTATTATTTTTTCCAACACTGTATATATATGTATATATATATATATATATATATATATATATATATATATATATATATATATATATATATATATATATATATATATATATATATATATATATATATATATATATATACTTTATTTTGCTAATTTTCTTAATTTTAATTAATTAATTTTTTTCCTAAATTTTTAATCTAAAAACTTGTCAATTCTTGCGACTCGGCTTGAAAAAGGCTAATAATGTGTACATAAGTATATACATATGTATATACATACATACATACATACATATGTATGTATGTACCCTGAAGGAAATGTCACTAGTGATTCACTAGTGATTCACTATTGACAAAGTCACCAGTACTAGTGACAACTTATACCCCAGCCAATGCTTTTTTCTGTTGACATTTAACATGCACTTGTCATTGAAAATCCACTAGTGACACGTTGGAACTAGTGACGAACTAGTTCCAATGGGACCATATGACGACCGTAGAACTAGTACTTCTCTGTAGACATTGTCACCAGTATTATTGACATACTCTACACAATACTTCTTTCTATTGAAATTTAAGATGGACTTATCATTGAAAACCCACTATTGAAGAGGTCGTTCTAATGGGTCCATGTAAACAATTTTTGATATACATATATCCCTACAGTTTTAGTTAAAATAAATGATTAAAGGTTCACCATAGAACAAATAAACGCAATTAAAAAATGAAGAGGCATAAGCGTGCTCTCAGAAATTTCTCTGCTCATGAAACAAAAACACGTTGACAACTCCGTTGACGATGTCTACATATGAGTCACCAAAATAGTCGACAAAACTGGTGACTTGGGTACACTTGTCCCCATGTTTCCTTCAGGGTATGCATGCATATCCACCACACACAAAATTTATTTTATAAAAAATTACATTTTGAAACTCGCATGATTTTATTTTAATTACTGAATTTATCATTCTCTTTGGTATTATAACTTAAATATTATTGTTCCTGTTAATTACCTGTGTTTAATCGAGCACTTGATATCTTAAAAGTTTATGTTTTTGAACTTCACACTTGTAAATTTAGTTGCTTTTATGCATGAGTTTAATTAAATTGTGAAACAATTGTTCTCTTTTCTACTTCTCAATTTGTAATTTTTAGTCTTGAAGAAAAGTGACAGTTCTATTTCATGGCATTTATTGTTTTTACTTAGAGGGCAGATTTTTGCATTTATCGTATTCATTAGTATGTGTGCGTATATACAGATATTGCTTGCGTTTGTTGTTGTTCGCGTTGTAAATAAATAATCGCACAAGCCAACCGACTCAGTCAGCCATCAATCAATTAACTTGTCAAGTGTATATACGTATTAAGTTGTTGTGTTGTTCTTGGTATATTTATTGACGCTCTTTGCTGTTTTATATACTACACTTATACACATTCATATGTACGTGTAAATTTTATTTTGTTGCAACACAGTTGTTCTGGCATGTCTTCACTACCATTAAAAATGAGAAGTGATTGATAATTTGAAAATTTAACGCATATTAAATTTTATGCACATATTGTGTAAAGTGTTATAAACAAACACGAAGCCATACACATAAAAACGCTTGTACATTTATACAATATGTACATATGTATGTACATGCTTTAATTAATAAATATGTACATATGCGTGCAATTAAGCCGGATATGAAAGTTTTGCAGACAGATAGGTTTGTTTTAATAGTATCTTTTATACAATATTATTTAATTATGTTTTAATAATTTTATATTATTCATTTAAAATTTTATTAAAAATGAAAACTTCTGCAAAAATTGAAACATTTAAACAAATAAAGCATTTTTTTGGTCCAGATGATTTCTTTTCATCGACAAGGACAACTAAAATCCTTACAAAAATTCGTTAAATTTAGAAACATTTGCTTTCTTTACAATAAATTCAATAATAATAATGATCATTTCAATTTTATGAAAATGTTATTCAATATCGCATATAATATTATATTTAATTTCTTAAAGAGTTAATTTCGCTTTATTGTGTATAATAAATTAAGCAAAAGTTTATCTTCTAACCAATTTTTATTTTAAAATCACACCTACATATGTATGTACATACAAAAGTTGTTTACATTTTTTTTATTTAGTTTCCTAAAACTTTGCTGGCTCATATTAATTTTACACATGCGCGATTGATAAAATAAGCAAACAAAAAAGTACATATTGCATATTCTATTCTATTTAAATTTATGTAAAATAGATACATACGTATGTTCTCTTCTATCTACACATAAAAATAATAATTTTTGCACAGAAAACACACAAATTACTTTTCCGTACGTTAACAATTTTGTTTAGAATTTTTTAAACTCAGTCGTAGTCATACAAATAAAATGGTAATAATCATAATTCCCATATTTTTTAACATACCTATGTGTGTACATACATACATACATACATCCATACACATAATCACATTTGGAACAATACAACAAAGTGTTGTGTGTTATATTCATTTGAGTGCAACTGTAGATTATTTTAATATACATATGCTATTACACACGCACACACCTAAACACAGGCACTTGTAAAAGCGCCAGTTATTTGCATATTAAAAGGGCTAAAGTAACACATGAAACAACATGAAAAAATATCCAAGTCTTTCATCTACTACAAACACGCACGCACACACAGACACAAACTCGCACTCACCCATATGCCGACACACAAAAGCCAGGGAGGCAGGCAATCACCACACATCCTCAAATGTTTTACACACTTTCCTTGCTGTTTTTGTTTGTTTTTTATACGAGTGTGTTGCATGCGAATTAAACCAAACCGACTAACATTTATGTCTGTGCGACTGTCAAACATGAAGCAAGTAAAACCATTATGTTACCAATCAAGGTTGTACAAAAAACACAAAGCAAAATATTTAAAGCTTGCACATACCACCAACTAGCCACGTTGTTCGACAGTCAGTCATTCAAACGATTTAAATGAACATCATATATATCCGCGTTACATTAACATAGTCATATCTCAAAAATCGAACTTGGAGAATGAAGTTGAAGTTTTTATTAAAGATTTATCTTCCATATTGGGAATTTTTGTTATAATTTCAGCTGAGTTGCAGATGTAATTCTGTTTTTTTTTTATTATTTATTTATTTTGATTTTTCGAGATATGACTTTGTTACATTAATCGAGTTATACGTAATATGTATGTACTTACAAATGCATATACCCTGTTAAATAGCTAGCAGAGAGAGCCGGAAAGAAGAACTATAAACAGTCAGTAAGAGCATGCATGAACGTGTAATAGCCAAGTAAATATAATGCTTAAAGTAGTACTACTGCTCCTTGTTAGTATTATCCTGATATTCAATAAAATATTTACCTACATACACACATACGGATTACACATCCATATATACACGAATTACTTTTACTGCTAGGGAAACTGAACTGGAAAATTTTGCACTTGGCTATAGAATTTTTGAATATTCGTTGCGTTTCCTGGCGTAGTGAATAGTTCTGAGTGTCCTTGTTACTAATGAATGCAATGAAAATATTTTTGGCATAATTTTAAAGATTTTTTTATGATTGTAAAAGCGAGTATAATGAGATATTTCTTTTTGGAGTTTTATTACAATTTTGTATGTAAACTTCAGTTTATAGAAGCACAGTGGTTGCAAATATATCCACATATAAATATGTACTAATATAAAGTTTTATAAAAGTTTATCCATAAAAAAGCAATTAGTTTATTTTAAAGTATGTATATATTTTTCTGTAAAAAAGGATTTGTTTAAGTTTCAGTTTTTAGCAAAAGGACATAGTACAAATAGAAGTTAAGACAAGACATTTTCTTTCTTTAGTAACATTTATCTTATTACTTTTAAATGTAATAATTTAATTTAATAATTATCTTTCAATTTACTTTTCCTAGGAGAAACTTATGTACTGCCTTAAAATATCCAAATTTGTCCTTTGAATAAATAAAACACATTGTTATTATTTGAATTCATGTATCATTTCCTTTCCTATTACTGCTGACGTGTACGTGGGTATTTCTATTTTTGCGCAACCCACACATATTGGCCTTTAAACTACTCTTTGGCATTTGACACAGGGAAAAAAACAATACTCACACCAAACACACTGTGTTGTTCAGTAGGTATGTGTGTTAAATGTACTTGTTACGTATAAAATGAAGTAAAAAAGGCAATGTTTTAGTGTTATTTTTATTTCCTCTGCTCCCACACAACTACAGCACATGTTTGAAAGCCACAAAGTATGCAACATAATGAACGCAATATCTCAAGTGCCTTAATTTACCTAAAAATTAATTCATTTTTTTAACATACATATGCCTACATAATTATATAAAAAAATTTGATTTATTTGTAAATATCTGCTTAAGATATGTTAATTTAAAAAATTAACAGCAAATAAAAACATACATAGCAAATGCAACACTTTGTACATGATAATAAGCAACAAAGATGACAGCACATATGCAAACACCGATCATTACACACAGTGCAACACATTTTCGCATATAAACCATTAATAAAACAAACAACAACATCAACTCATTATTAAGTCACTCACTTTTTTTAACACTCTTATATTTGTTTCCATTTAAGTGCATTTTTCTTCTCTTCGGCACCTTTTGACACGGTGATGACAACTTAGCTGTTTTCGTGTCATATTTGGGGTCTTTTTCGAAAGAAACCCCTTTATCCTTTAGCTTCATTACACCTGTTTTCCCCACTTTGTTCGTCTATTTGGTTATTGATATTAAAATGATTGACCTTGCAACATTTACTAAATGTTTTGAATTTTAGCATAAGTATATTGTGATTGCCTAAAGGAAATTGTAACTATTTAAGTTCTGGAAAAAAATTTTTACCGCTACAAGTGAAATGTGAATCTCAATATCTAAATAAAAATTTTGTTTTGAATATTATTATTAGCTGGATGAAAATTGGAAACAGAAGAGTAAAGAAGACAGAAATTAGAAATACCCAGAATTTACGGCAGGAATCGAACCTGCGACCCTCTCACTACTATTCTAGTACACTAGCCACTAGTCTGCTAGAGAACCCAATCAATAGTATAGCAATGCAATCGAGCTCTCCTCTTAAGAAAGGACAAAGCCAACAAAAGATTTGCACCAAAATCTTTGTGCAAATATTGTGTGACTCAATACGACATTTTTAGATGTAGAAATGACCGATGTATCCTATACAATACAATAGCTGTCGTAGTAAAAACATTAATTGGCACATACAAATTTGACTTCAAACGCTGTTCTTGAATACATAAAAATATTTGTTTAGCGCATTTTAGCTTATTGGCTGACGTGTTTTGTCTTAAAAAAATTGGCAACAGTGTTCTGCTGCTATATTTTATTTTAGCACACACACACAATTATGTATGTATATACTCGTATATTTCAACTCTCACCATTTCTGTTATTTACACATGCATGCAAAACAACAAACTACCGTTAGCACGTTGTAAATAATGGAAAACTGTTTTAATTACTAGAGTAACCAAGAAAAAATCATACATGTAAAATATGTATGTAAGTATGTAAATTAAATTTAAATATATGTATATTACATGTATTTATATTAAAACAAATATTACTACAAATTTATGTACATACATATTTATGTGTTACATATGTATGTATGTATGTACTTACATATGTATATAACTGCCTTATAACAATTTATCAAAGGTATACGAAAAGTTTATAAAGCAAATTTCTATACAAAATTTATTTTATAAACCTTTGATAAGTATTTTGAACAAACCAGTAGGTATATAAATATGTATGTATGTATATGAATGTAAAACGATTGTATACGAGGAGTGTAAAAAATTGTAAAGCACAAAAATTTAAGGAAAAAATCTATTTACATACATACACACATGCTGGTATATGATTATGTGTTTGTATTTATTTTGATTTAAAATAAAATTTTTGTCAAAAGTTTTTTGTCCAATTAGGCACATGGATATTCGTACATAATACATATACATAAGTAGGTATGTACATACATACACATATTCTATGTACTTGCATATTTCTGCAAGTACATACATATATACATACATATGTATGTATGTATGTACATATGTACAGTATTTTTTTAATATAAATTTCACGTTTGTCTTTTTATTATTTTTCTACCTATTAGAACAGTATTTAACCTGCTTAAACAAACAAATACTTACATAAATATCATTCATTCACTTTGCACAAATAAAATAAAAATGAAATGGAATGATGATAAAAAGAATTATTGAATTTTATAGCAATTTTTGTGTAAAGTTTTTTCCTCGTTTCATTATTATTTATTTGTTTTCCCCTTTGATAGCATTCAAATGTTATACATAAACACTGAACCGAACCTTATAATACATTGAATTAAACGGGCTTTTCGTTTGTTTTTGTTGAATTTATATACCCCCACATTTTCTTGTTCCTATTTTTTAACTTGCAGCACCAACAACAGCCATCAAACTATTACACAAAAAAGCCACCGTAAAACACTACACTTGAGTATTATTGTGAACAAACTCACTCACTCACCAACATGCGCCAGCCAGCCCAAACAACATACCCATTATTTTCAAACACAGAGAAGCCTGTCAACATTTGTTATATACAAATGCTTGCTTGCTTACTCCGTTGTTGCACTAGACTCTTCTGCTTACACTACTTTTCATATCATAGAATTCGCTTAAGGGGGCTGGGTAGCAATAGTTGCAACAGCAAACGGAGAAGACAGAAATACACAACTTACAAAGTACACACATACAAGCGTACATAAAGATGCACATACATAGTATCATATTTTTTCCTCTTATCCACTTTATCATCATGTACTTGTGGAAAGTGTTGCTTTATAAATACAGTAGAGTTCGGGTTTAAAATACTTTGGTTATAACGAATATCGATATATTTTTAAGTACCAAATACAACAAAAAAATTTTTATTAAAAAAAAATTATTTTACATGAAAATATTATTTTTCCTTGATCAATAAGTAATACAATTGCTTTACCATAAGGAATAAGATATCAAGACCACCGACAAACTTGTACGCCTTTCAGATGTGATGTTTATTTCTTAGTGATAATCGATTTCAGATAAAACTATTTTCTTAGCAAAGGAATCATAAAAAAATTTTAATTTTCTCAACACAATTAACATTAATTATAAATCGGTGAATAGGAATCAAAAAAGAGAACATCCTGCAATGACAAGCCTGCATTAAAATCATTGAAAATTATCCGAATTTGCACTACCTTCGGATACCAATCTCAGCACTTTCATGACTTTTTTGGAAGCTATTTGTTTGCTAGGGAACAAAACGAAATCGCAAAATTTCTTAATTATTTTCAAAGCCGATAAAATAAAATTACACATTTGACATAGTAATAGAAATATAAAATAAAAACATTGAAAAAAATAGGAAAAAAATAATCTATTTCAATACTGCTTACTTTTATTTATTAGAAAATATATAAATATTTACTCCGGTTATAACGAACCTTTTTCTGGTCCAATTTAGTTCTTCATAACCAAACTCCACGGTATATGCAAACATACATACATATTTGTATATGTATGTATGTATGTACAAAAATAATTGGTAAAACGAAAAATACGAGGGAAAAAATAATAATATGAATTTGTAAAAAAAAGATTGTTTAGCAAAGAAAACCGTTAAAAACTCATATGATAAATGCAAGAAGTGTGATTATAGTGACGAGGATGAAATCTTTTATGTACTTTCCATTTATAAAGAAAAATATCCTCACAAGATCTGTTTACGGCCTCTCTAAAGCCATTTTAAAACAATTTTTAAACTAACCTCGTTTTTATGTACCACACATCCATACATATACTTATGTGTGTGTATGTATGTAAAAAATGTAATTCATAGTACATACATACATATGTACATATACTCCTAGTAGATACTTATTTGAATAATCTAACGTAATGGATGCAAAATCATTTAAAGCTTTTTTAGATTCAGTTTGCGGTTGACTAGATTTGTGTGTGTTTTTGGTGTCAACAGAAATAAAAATGAAGAAAGAAAAAAATTGCTTAGTATCAATGTATGTACATATGTACTTAGGTATTGTATAGGAAGAAGGGGTTTCTGTTTTTATTAGTAATAGTTTTATCAAGTTTATTTTTTGCTTTTACTCTTTAGATTTTCTTTATCGTTAGTGTTGTTATTATTATGACTGTTGCTATTCCGCATTTGACAGAACAAAAAAAAATAAAATAAAAAGTAAATAAACTTATTTATCCATTTGCATGTATGTAACTATAATGTATTTATACATATTTATGTACATGTACTCGTATATATGGCTATGAATGTGTAAGTATATGCATATTTTCATGCAAAAATAAGAATCATGGTCTACTCAAACAATATTGGCCTTCTCTTTGTGTACGCTGTGTAAATGTACTTATGTATGTACATATGTAATTCTATTTCGAAAAAGAAACCAAAATTTTGCTCTAAATTTTCGATAAAAAAAATATATTTTTCATTTAATGCGCTTTTCCTTTCTGCTTTTCATAACAAGTGTAATAAATATCGTAATAAAATACTCAAAGTGTATGCACACATACATAGTACGTATGTATATGGGATACATACCTACTATATGGATACATATTATTTCATAACAGAAATATTAATTGTACATATGTACGTTATTATTTATGTTTTGTAACTTTCACTCAACTAACACTCAATCCGATAGCTCTTTTATGGAAAATATCGCTGCAAATATCGTCTGAGAAAGTTTATCAACTGTTTTGTATATTCTCTTTTGTGAGAACTCAACTGCTGTATTGTAAATAGTGTGAGGGCACTTTAATTTTTTAATAAAATTACTACATTTTTAATCTTGTTTAAACTAAAGATTATATAGTATTTCCCAATCCTGCCTTGGGCCAAACTCATTTTTCAAGTTCAATAACAATAAAATCACTCTATTGGAAAATATTGAATGTTTATCAAACACAAGAGAAAAAAAAACGTTTCATTGATTGGAAGGATTATTTTAATAAAGTGATATCTGATGATATAACGTCTAATTTATATATGTAATTATTAGGTTGCAGCATCTACGTAACATTTTAAAGGAGTTACAATACATATGTATGTATGTATATTTGTTGTGCTTTATATGCATGTACATATGTAGATGGCTATTACTTTTTGACAATCTTAATAAATTTAAAATCTTATTTATGAACATGAAATTATAATCACCTACTTTTTTCAGTATAAAAATTGGTTATTCTTCATAGTAAAGTCAACAAATAATGCCTGTAATATACGAGTATTTTCAATAATGAATTCCACTAAAACTTATCCCATGGTTGTGGAAGACATTGTCTTTTTGAAAAAAGTTTTGTCAAAAGTTTGTGTATTATACATACATACATATGTATATTCATTTATTGATGTTAGGTAAATGTCTAAGAAATTAATTTATTAATGTAATACAATAATCTTGAATTTCAAGTCCCCGGATAAAGTGAACAAAAAATTCACGAAACGTCGGGAAAATATGAAATAAAAAAATTTTAATTTTATTGTCATAAAAACATGTTAGGCCTAATTAGATAAACAAAATAAGAAGCTAACATAATCAAATCAAACTTGGCCAAAAAATAAAAACAACACAACATTGCGCTTTATTATGTGTTGCAAATTCGCTGACGATTTGGTTTAGTTACAACAAACAATGCAGGTTTTTTTATATTTTATAAAATATTTACATAGCCATATACATACATAAGTACGTACATATGTAGTTGTAGATATGTACATACATATCTACATATATATTATCAGTAATTATGAAAAAAGACGCTGTTTACTAGCTCAATAGCTTTTCACTTTTTATTACAAATTATATGTAAGTACATATAAGTCTATGTTTATCTTTTTCTAGTTCTTTGCTTTGTATTATTTTGTACTAAGTTTCGTTTTTTATGAAACTTGATAAAATATATTTTAACAATATCAAAAGCAAACACTCCAAAAGTTCATTAACACCACATTTGGCCACCTAAAGCCAAATCATGTTATTTCGTTTAAAAAATTGTATGTACATATGTACATACATATGTTTGTATATACGGTAAACAAGTCAAGGTTCTATTTAGTATCACTACACAAGAGAATACCCTCTGTTCCCAAGCAAACAAAATACGAGTAATTTAGGAATAATAATAAAAAATAAACAATGAAAAATCGCAAATTCATAAGTAAAATCATTTTTTGCTATCTCTCATATTTAAACGATTTCTCAAACTGATTTTCTTTTTCTCTTTTTATCTCTCCGGCTGAATGTAGTACTGTTCGTAAAAATATTTCGGATGCACACTGTCAACTTTGGTTTTTATTATTTATGTATCTATGTACATACTTACGCGGAATTATAAAAGCATATAAAATTATTTGCAAAACGAGTAGGCATATCGTTTGCTTTTTAACTAAAAATTTCGACAAATATTAAATATTTTATTTTCAATTAAAGTCCATAAACGTTATTCGGTTTGTTTGCGTTTTTTTTTTTTTTGGAAACAAATTTTTTTCAAATTAGAGCAGAATATTCTCTTTTATGAAAAAGTTTACTCTATGAAATTCTAATATAAATATTTTTATATTTCCACACATACTATTTCTTTTGGAATCATTTCAATAGACAGACAGTGAGTTAATTTGAATAGACATTTTCAATGCCACTTTTAACAATTTTGTTGTTTTATGTACATAAACGCTAATTGTTACAATAAGCAAACCTTTATCAAACACATAAATAATTAAGAATAAATGTACATATATACTTATATATATATATATATATATATATATATATATATATATATATATATATGTACATATGTATATATATATACTATATATATATATATATATATATATATATATATATATATATGTACATATGTATATATATACTATATATATATATATATATATATATATATATATATATATATATATATATATATATATATATATATATAAATATATACTATATATATATATATATATATATATATATATATATATATACATATATATATATATATATATATATATATATATATATATATATATATATATATATATATATATATATATATATATATATATATATATACAGTGTTGGAAAAAATAATAAGAACGATTGCGTTTTTACGATTTTTTTATTCTTCTTTTCAGAAATAAAAAAATATTATGTTTAAACTCAAACTTCTTTACAATTGTGTAATAAAGCTTGGAAGTAAAATCTTTTTCTTATAGTCTGAAAAGAAAAACTCTTACTTAAAAAAATGCAGCCTGGAAAAAATAATAAGAACGCCGTAATTCTTTAAAATTAAAATTATTTTACTAAACTTTTACCTTTCAAATCTTAATATTATATTAATACCTAGTCGAACCTCCATTCATCTTTAACACTTCATCATATCTACGTTGCATACTACCCACTAAACTTGTACATATTTCTGGAGATATGGAGTACCACTCTCCTTTGATTTTTGCCCACATATCATGTCTATTTTTTTGATTTATAACAACCGATTTTCTTTTTTAGATCTCTCAAATGGAGTTTAATCGGGTTTAAATCAGAAGAGTGCGAGAACTAATCCATTACGGGAATGTTCTTCTGCTGAAGCCAATAATTAACTAATTTTGAAGAGTGTTTTGGGTTATTATCATGCGTAAATTCCCATTTCAGTGGCATTTCCTCCTTAGCAAATAGAAGCACTTCATTTTCTAGAATATTTACGTAGTCCACAGCGCATATTTTCTTATCTATCCAATAAATTGGTCCCACCCCAGATGATGAAAAACATCACCATATCATGAAACTACCTCCACCAAGCCTTACAGTCTTTTTAGTATATTTGGGATCATACTCCTTGTCTTTTGGTCTGCGAACAAATGTCTTGCCATCCAATCCAAACAAATTTATTTTAGTTTCATCTGTCCAAAGCATTTTTCCCCAATTTTTTCGATGTAGATGTTGCTTTGCAAAACATAACCTTCTGGTTATGTTTTTCTTGCTCACCAGTGACACTTTTCTGGAACTACGGGCTTTTAATCCTGTTTCTTGGAGCCTATTTCTTATAGTCCGCCTCATGACTGATGCACATAAATTATTTTTTAACTCGTCGGATGATAGAAAAGGATCGATCTTACTTTTACGAACTAACATTTGGTCAAAACGAACTGATGTTTTTCGATTTCTGCCTCTTACCACCGGTTGTATTTTTTTGTGAATTGCTTGAAAAGTATTTGTTTTAGAGCATAGAACTAATTTTGCTATTTTACCCACAGATTTGCCCTCTTTCCTTAATTTTAGAATAATTTATCTTTCAGTTGGTGTGCAGTGCTTACCAATACCCATTTTTAATGCTTTTTTCAGCAAAGATGATTGGAAAATTGTTAAATAATAATGGAGTATTAACGATTACACTTTCAGACTTTGATATTACTTTTTTGTTAGAGAATTCAAATAGGATTCCACTCTTATTATTTTACATTAATTGTCGTTCTTATTATTTTTTCCAACTAAAAGTGTAACCTCTTACAAAATTTTAGCAATAAAAATTTTATTTTTAAAAATAATAAGAAAAAATTCTTAAGAAATCATTTAACGTTATATTTTAAGTTATTTAACAATATTTGCTCAATTAATAATAACCTTATAAAAAAATATAAGTCAGATAATTGCTATACAAGCAATCGTTCTTATTATTTTTTCCAACACTGTATATAGTAATTACTAAACAAAAAGTTTCTCCTAGCAAATAGTGTGAGCACTCATTTCTTCTATAGAATTTGACTAAAAAAATTTAGTTTGATGTCTTTACTTACCACGGCAGAGTTTAACACATGCAGACGAATGTAGTTCATGGTTAAAAAGTTAACAACATTAACTTGAATTTTTTCGGGGGTGTTCCTTGTAAATAGAGCAAGGAAACAATTTTGCTGGCATTAGTTTATTAGAAATTCAAGATATTTAACCATTTACATTTTAACTTGCCGTCATTTGGTTGAAATCGCTTTATGTTGTGTTTCAATCCATTTTTTGTTTGTTTTGTTTTAAAGCTCTATTAAATTTTATTGAAAATGTTTTATTTCTTATTTTGAGATTTGTAGGCCTCCTAAGTGAAAATTAATCGAAAGCTTTAGCAGTAAACAAAAATGTAACAAAAGCACACAATTAAACAAAACTGTATAAATATTCATTACCATTGTAAAGTAAAACAACGAAATATGAATTACGTGTGTACTTTCGCTTTTGCAAAATAAATAAAAAATAAAATACAATAAAAACGATAACGGAATTACAGCATTTTTATAGTCCCTAGGATCCACGTAGCAATATTAAAATTAATGCGTGTCAATGAATTTTTTACTTATGTATTTCTTTTTGTTTTTCTGCTCTTTTTAGAACTGACTCGAAACCCGAATCGGCCAGAGACAACATCTTCAATCCCTACAACAATTGCATCGTTGACAATTCGAATCATCAACCTTCCAACAAACAAGCACAAAATGATATAAATTCCATAGAAAAAACTGAACACTCGTCATGTATTATAAATTCATCACTTCAAAATTCCAATGATTCCAGCTGCCAGACAGTGGAGAAGAATAACATTAATCAATTATGTGAAATGAACTCTCAAACAGCCTCTCCTATACGGAAACGTCCTCTGATGTCTAGTAATATTGATAATGACTTGGAAATCCTGGACCGTGAATTAAGTGCTATCAACTCACCGATGCCTCTAATAGATCCCGAAATTACCCAGGGTGCCGAGCAGCTAGAGAAAGCTATATCATCGCGCAAAAGACAACGTAGTGAAGACGAAAGTGATCGTTTGGTTAGAGAGGCTTTGTCACAGTTCTATATACCACCGCAACGCTTAATATCAGCCATCGATGACTGTCCCTTGGACATTGTCAACGTTGGTGGTTTGTCGCCCAAGAGACAAAAAATGACAAACAGCGGTGATTTGGAGTTGGATTTCGATTTGAATCAAAATCAAAAAGAGTTCGAGGTCATAATGGATGCTCTGCGCTTGGGTTCGCCCAGTCCGACGCCTGGTATGGGCAGTGATTCATGTGGCCAAGCAGCCATGATGAGTGAATCGCCCAATGTTTTCCATAATCTAGTTGTTACCTCGTTGGAAACATGAAAGTTCCAGTAATTTTTTTACTTCATCTTAAACTAACATAAAGTTTTCCAGTTAAATTAAAAAAAGCAAAAGCAATTTGCCCTGTCATTAGTTAATTTACAAAGAGGAAGATATACAACAATATATTAAAAAATATTTAGTTTTTAAGTCTTTCAATTACTGAGTTATAAAAAGAAAACTTTTTGTTAGAAAAATTTAAGTTTCCTACAAAGAAAACATTCTGTTTAAGTTTTTTTTTTTGCTATTTGCATATACTTATATACTTATAAAAATATTAAATTCATATGATATCTACAAAGAAAATATTATCAGCATTAATTCTATTTTTTTAACTGTAGTAAAAGCTTAAAATTATATACTTAAATGCTTCTCTATAAACTTGCATATATAGCAAAAAATGTTTACTTTATTATTATACAAACATATAAGTGTATATAGGTTAAGAAATTTAGTTAAGCCATAAACATGCTTTAAATATATATTCAAAATCTGCTATAGCGATAACTAAAATAAAAACATTAAATAAAAAAAACAAATATATTCTATAAATCTAAAATGTATTTACTAATAATCAAAGAATTTATAGTCAAAACTAATAATTTTAAAATCTAAAGTGAAAATTAAACATTTTCTAAAAAAAATTATAATAATAATAAAAGAAAACAATACTCTCAAGAAACTGGATTAAAAGAAATTGAGTCCCTTTTACTCAGCTTGTTAATTAATTAACTTTATATTTCATTTACGAAAATGTTATGAAAACAACCAGTTTCCTAGTCACCACATAGCTTGCAAAAAAATTAATTAAAAATTTGAAATATGATTTGAAAAAGGTTTCACTTTTTTAAACATTTTACAGCATTTTAGAAATTATAAACATTTTACAGCACTGTGCAAAACCCCGACCTTATTCCGGAAACATTGACACTAAGGAGAGCAACACTAAGCACGAGGAAAAGGAACCGGAAAGAACGACTTTCTCAGTGGTGTTTAACCTAATTTTGCTCCGTTTTGTGTTGGCGAAAAACGACTTTGAGGAAAACAGTATTTCATTTATAGCTTTTTTTTTTGAAAAAGTGCAATTAGTATTTGGAGTAATTCAAAAACCAACAAATTAACAAGTAACAATTATAAGCCTCAATATGTAGTTTTTGTTGCAAATTTAAATAAAACAAATGTGAAAAAAAGAAAATCAATTTAACTAAAAACATAACAAAACAATTTTTGATCTTTTAGATACGAGTATTTATTAAAAATTTAGAATTTGTTTAATTTCAAAAAATGGCTGTGATAGTAATTTTAAGTTAAATAATTTTTAAGTCTATAAAAAACTCAAATAAACCCTCACAATAAACTAATTACAAATTAAAAAAAAAAACTACGCCGAATACAAACTAAATAAAAAAAATCCAACTGACCAGGAAAAGTTTTAGTACATACACTAAAATAATTAGTTCTAGAATTAGTGCTGAGAAAACACGACTTCCAGGATGACCAAGCGTATAATGATTCTAAACTTTCCTTAAAGTGTTAAGAAAATTGGAGCTCAAAAATTAGTGCACTGATTAAAAAAACTATACCGAACTGTTTAAGGTTTTAATTAAGATATTTTATTATATTAAAAAAGAATTTGTAACATGACGCTCTTAATTGAAAAAAAATCCTTGTATGCAAAGGATATATAAAACTTAAAATTTTCTCCCAAAACTATCAACGAAAAAATGGCAAATATATTGAAAAAGGAACACAGCCATACATGTAAGCCTTTTCAAGTTATGAAGAAAGCCATTAAATCAAAATTTAAGTGACACCAGTTTCATTGGAATGCGTTCTACAACTAGTTTTGAACTGGTACATTTTTTCCTGGATATTGATTGAAAAATAAAAAAATAGTATGAAATTTACAAAAATTATTTTTAAGATTTATACCATATGTAATGATAATGATATATATATATATATATATATATATATATATATATATATATATATATATATATATATATATATATATATATATATATATATATATATATATATATATATATATATATATATATATATATATATATATATATATATATATATATATATATATATATATAAGGAAAATTTCATAAACTGTTATTTCTCATTTGTTTAAATTTTGTTAATATATATTTTTATTGTGTTTAATAAAAATTAAAAAAATTTAGTTGAATTTGTTTTGCTGCCTTTGGAAATAAACTTAATTTTGTTATTTTACTTATGTATGTATTATTAGTTATTAATTTAAAAGTTGAAAATATTCAATTGGTGTCCTAAAAATTTCTTAGTTTTTTTTTCTTTTTTTTATTAATAAATATATTTTTAATAATAGAAATCACAGAAAACATATATGTATGTAATTCTCAAATTAGTAGCTAGTTTATATATATATATATATATATATATATATATATATATATATATATATATATATATATATATATATATATATATATATATATATATATATATATATATATATATATATATATATATATATATATATATATATATATATAACAAAGTACTAATATTAAATTACTTACAAAAACATGTACATACGAGTACATTTATGTATAGACATTATATATAATTGTAGTACTATTTACTTATTATTTTTTTATAACGATTTAATTTCTCGTAGTTATAGTTATTATGTTTTTATAAATATATGTATATACATACATACATATATATTGCATCTATATATGTATATATAAATACGCATTAAATAATTTATAGTTTTTAGTATAAAACAAACCGCATAATGTTTAATTTTTATCATAATTATACAAAAAAATAAATTCAATAATATTTACAATACAATAAAAATTATGCATAGAAGTATGAAAAAATCAACAAAAAAATAATAAAAGTATTACAGATTATTGCAAAAGAAATATGTTTCATTTCAACCGAAAGGGTAAATTTGTTTTCTTATTCAAAGTTGTAGTAAGCGTTTTCGCACTGAAAGGGAGAAGGAGCCGATCATTTGAATTCATACCATTCATATTTAAATATTCTTTGCCTTCTTACCAATATAAAGTGCTAAGATAGTCTTTTCATTCCAATTTTCGAAATTTGAAATATCATCAGTTTTCACTGAACGTTTGAATCGTTCAAAACGAAATTCTGAAGACCAGAATTCTTGGAGTTGATTAAAAAAATATCAAAAGAAATTAATCGAACGTTATTGTTTTAGTGTGCGAGCTGATTAAATTTTAAGTTTAATCGAAGCGGTAGCTTTAAATTTACTTTAAGAATAGTTTTTTTCGAAAAAATTATTTTGCAAAAGTTTAAAAATCGACTTCATTGATTCGATCGTTTAAAATCAAAATGCCGACAATTCTTTGTTGTTCAAAACTACATATGTAAAATTCACAGGAATATTCATAATCCTTTAACAAGAGAATGTATCAACAAATTCTGTTAGATATTTTTAAAACTGTCACTTGTCTCAATGATGATTATGTGGTGATGGAGGCAGTCTTAGAAACTGTCTTCTACTAAATACACCTAAGAACCAGAATAATAACAACGTCTTATAGTTTGTCACTATTGGACTATCTGCTAATTTACTAAACGTTTTTAATAATTGTTACTAGTTGTTATTGGTAAGTGTTCACGTACTCCAAAAATGTGTGACGAGTGTGTGAAAAAGCGATAAAGTTGTACAAGCTTTTCAAAGAAGGTCGAAAAGATGTAAATGACAACGCCCCTCCTGGAAGCTCCATCAGATCAAAAACCGATAAAAATGTTGAGAAAGTAACGAAAATTGTTATGGAGAATCGTCGAATCACTATTAGAGAACTTGCAGATGATATCGACATAACAGTTGACTCCTACCGTACAATTTTTTCGCAAATTTTGAGCATGAATCGTGTGGCAGCAAAGCTCGTTCCAAAATTGCTGAATTTTGAACGAAAAACCGTCGGTTGGGCATCGCTCAGGAAATGTTGAATGGCGTTAACGACGATGCAGATTTCCTTAAAAAGTTCTTAACTGGCAACAAATCATGGGTATATGATTATAACATCGAAACCAAAATCCATCCGTCCCAATGGAAGAGCCAAGAAGAGCCAAGACCAAAATCGTCGAAAAAGCAAAACACGTCTAACTATTATGCCTCTCACAAATAAACTAAACTATATATATATATATATATATATATATATATATATATATATATATATATATATATATATATATATATATATATATATATATATATATACATATATATATATATATATATATATATATATATATATATATACATATATGTATATATATATATATATATATATATATATATATATATATATATATATATACATATATATATATATATATATACATATATATATATATATATATATATATATATATATATATATATATATATATATATATATTTAGACTAAAGTAATTTTTTTTTCTTAAACACTGGAGAACCGCCACCCATCCTTTATCACAGACAATTTCTATCTTGTGCCAATGTGTTCAAATTGCACATAGAAAATATTATTCCTAAATAATTTTGTCTGAGATAATAGATGAAATTTTTAGAATACAAGTAAAAATTATTAGATAAAAGAATGAATTATAAATGAACATGTATTAGATGGAGAATAATATAAAGTATTAAAATTGTTTCCGGAAGTAAGGCAAATAAATTGTGAATATCGAGCAATTTCGTAACAGGATAAAAAATTTTTAATTTTTTTTTAATTTATTTACTGAAAAATGTATGAATGTAATTTGCAATAAATATATTAGGATAAGAATTAATTAGCCTTCTGTCATAAAAACTTTTTTTTGCTAATTAACAGAAATCGAAAGAAATTTAATTAAGGCATTACTGATAATTCAACCTATTTTTTAGGAACTCCCTCACGCTGTTACAATATGAAAATTGATTGAAATTATCTACTTTAGGCTATAATAAGCGAAGTCGCTTAGATCAAGTTGTCGTTGTTAGAAATTTCTATATACCCTGAAAATCGAAAAATTAAATTAAACCAATTTAAAAATATTTTCAAATAAATTTTATTTTTTATTGTCCCACCTATTTTTTCTTTTTGTCGGCTCTTTTTGCACATAGTTGAAAAACTCACTGACGCATGCCTTTTCATAGGATGCAAGAATTCCCCATCGCCAGTATACATCAACTCCTTAAGAATTAGATTCACTTCAAAACACAAGCCTGACTACACTTAAAAAATAATTACAATGACGCGGGATCTGCTCCTTATCCCGTAGCTGCTTTTGCTTTGTTAATAAAACAAACTTTTTTTTTGAATTTTAGCAAACTAAAAATAAGCAAACCATAAATAATAATCTAGTAAATTTCTGATAGAAATTAATAGTTTATAAAGTAAGTTTAGTTTATTTATTGAGTAGTATTTTTAAATACTTTGAAATTAATCAAATCTAAAGCATTATAATAAAAACAAAGAACATGAGCGATATAACGCTACTAAGTTTCTCAAGTGACCTACAATAAGAAACGTTCCCATCAAAAACACTAACAACACCTGGATCTGATAAAGAAAAATCCAATGCCTTTGCTGTTTACCTGCAAAAAATGTTTAAGCCTGCTGCCGATTTTCTCCAAAATTTTTTTAAAAATTATTTCTTATCTGCAGAAAAGTAACATCATTCCTGACCATCAATTTGGTTTCAGAAGCAAACATGGCACGCCAGAACAATGTCATCAAAACGTAAATGTGATAAGCGAATCTTTCGAAAGTAAAATGTTCTGCTCTTCTGTATTTTTTGATATACAGCAGGCCTTCGATAAATTTTGTCACGAAGGACTATTATACAAACTAAAAATATGCAGCTCCATTATACATGTTCTTCTTGCCATATTTAAAAAATAGATGTTTCTACGTTAACGTTAACAACGATGATTCCAGTATTTGCTAAATAGCAGCAGGAATCCCATAGGACAGGGTATTTGGACAAGTGTATTATACTCTGTACACCTATGATATCCCGACAAGAGATGATGTGACTGTTGCAACATAACCAGATGACACGACAAAAAAATGGATCTCCTTAGAGGCTTCTAGAATCATAAAACTGCAACTTGATAGTTGTTATCATTCGCTCACAAAGTGGAACATTGTAGTTAACGCACAAAAATAAAGACAAGTAACTTTTAAAACTAAGAGATGATTGCCCAGCTGTATTCCTAGTGCTATATATGTAAAATATTTGAGTCTTCATTTTAACAGACGGATTACGTGGAAATCACATACAAGGGCTAAAAGAAATCAACTACACATGCATAGAATTTAAACAAATGTACTTTCTCCTTGGCCCTACGTCTCATCACTCTCTGGAAAATAAAGTCTTACATTAAAACACTATACTGAAACCTATTTGGAATTACGACAGAGAATTATGGGAACTGTTAACAACTCGAATATAGAAATCTTGGAATAAAACTTTACATAACGACTTTAAAGTACCTTTTGTAAGACCCGAAATAAAACGATTTTGCAATAATTATTTACAAAGGCTTAGCAAACACGTAAATTTAGTACCATTCACACTTTTAAACGAAAGTGATGAAATTGAAAGGCTTAAGCACAATCATGTTTTAGATATCCCTTTTATTTATCTCAGGCACATGGCCTTCGGCAGGCTGATGGCAGTAGTTTAGCCTCTGGTAATTCATTGGATATACTATTGTCCTTAGCTGGTTGGGGACTGTTTAAATACACCTTTAATAACGGCCATTATTTATACTACTTTTTTCAACTATATATATGTATGTACGTATTTTTTCCATATACAGTAGAGGCTCGAAAAAGTTAAGTAGTTTGTTTTGAGGGTGCTTAACTTTTCCGAATTCTTAACTTTTCCGTGATATGAAAAATGCATGTGTTTATACATGTATTTATACATTGTATATATATTATTAATATGTATTTAATACACATGTATATATGTATGTATGCAAATGTATTAATTTTTAGCTTTTAAAATAGGACCACTTAGTGGACAGTTTCTTTCACGTTGATATAAGAACCATTTGTACAGCTGCTTCTCCAAATCTACGAATTCTGCCTTATGTAAAGTCTTTCTCTCAATTTCGTCACATGTACCTGACACTGCAGCATAAATGTTTGCTTTGTTTCTTTTAATTTTAGAAATTGAAGATTCAGAATCATGAAAATCCATGGCCAATCGATTAGCCAAAACGCCTTCATCTAATTTTTTTTAAATCTTGCATTTTTCGGCAACTGATAACGTTTTTTGCTTACATGCTGCTGACATTTTTACGATCAAAAGAACACTAATAACTGATGCAAAAATAGTATGAAACATTACGTACGAATGTAAAGAATTCTTTAACGGTAAATGACGATTGGATATGTGTTGAATTTTTTTATGCTACCCATGTACTTATATAGTACTACATATATTAATGCAACAATCGACATACATATAAGAATTCAAAATGATGTTAAAAATAGAAAAATTAAATAAAAACAAAAATTACTCAAAAAAGTTAAGAAGCACTTAACTTTTTAGAGTTCCGTATGGTGACAGAAAGCTGCTTAACTTTTCCGTATTCTTAACTTTTGCGCGTCTTAACTTTTATGAGCCTCCACTGTATATCTTAAGTTATTGTTTTCAATGGAAATTAATAAATTTGTTTATTGTTGAAAAATAGATTACAAATAACTATATAATAAAAAAAATAAAATAATGGAATAACATCAATCAAAATTTTCTGATAATTTTTATTACTAGTGTATACATGCAATGCTGGAGTAAAGTAGTACCAAGTAGTAAGTCCTACCAATTTACATATACTTATATTTTATATTTCAGTTTTCAACAAAATTCACTTCTTTATTATGTGAATATAAAGAAAAAACTAGTCCTAATAATGTTACATTATTGGAAAAAAATAAATAAGTAATTCGGAAAACTATCATAAGGGGACAAAAATACTCGTATTCACACAGTTATTTGTGTTTTAACAAAGAAGTAAAATTACACATGACTAATATTTTTTCCATGAACTCTTTCACACTTCTTGGCACCTAATGAACAAATTATTTAAGTCTGTTTGCCATTCTTGCAATAGAACTTCTTTTAGAGCCTTATTAGAAATGTGATGATCTACCCAATTCATCCCAAAGATAGGATTCATAACCGGGGATTGAGGTGGAATTCAAAGAATATGTTAAACCTGATGAATTATTTACGTCATTGGCCGTTGTCTTGTTGAAAGTAAAAGTTGTTCCCAAGGCCTAGCTTTTCGACACTTTGTTGTAGGCTATGTTTGAGATTTTTAGGTACACATTTTTTTCCATTTTACCGTCGAGAAAAATTACATCCCCACACCATGACACCTCCAACGCCATGCTTCGCCGCACATACTACATTTTTACACTTGTAAAAAAAAATCGGGAAGAAAACATGGTTCTTTAAGCGCATAAGAAACAGAATGTGAACTATCACATCAATCAACATATACAACATTATTATACTGTACATATGCTGCACAGATCAACAAATATCAAGACTGCAAAAATTAAAAAATAAAGCGATGCGAGGAATATTATAATGCAATTTATTCTCATCAATAAATTTTATGCTAGATAAACTAAGATGACTTAATATACATCAAAGAATAAAATAATACCATAAATTTCATTCGAAAAATTAAGATGGGTGATGCACCGGATTATTTGACTGAACAATTGAAATATGTTGGACATTTTCAACCGTACAGGCTAAGGAGCAGATACAACCGCCATGCAGAAAACATGATTTTATAAAGGACTAAATGAATACAATACAATGCGAATTTATTTAAAACATGAGCAAAATGTTAATATTACAGAAAAAATCTTGCAAATTTTATAAGAAATCTCAATAATGAGCAGAACTCCCACATGTAATTTTTTATAACAAATATTTTATAAAGTATTAAAAATACTGCTAAATAAATAAATAATAATAATTTTTTACCATCTCGGTTTTGGCCTTTCTCCAAACAATTATTATTCTACCGTCTGATTGAAATTTGCTTTCGCTATAAAAATCATACGCCTTCCCATATGAATTTTGAATTTGTCGTGACTGTAACAGGTGCGTTTTTGTTTTAAAAATTGAATCAGTAATCATATAGAAAATACCACAAAGTAGTACTTGTATGTAGTTATTCATTACCTTATGTATTTCAAAAATATTGGCGGTTTTCACTTTTAATGATTTTATAATTGTTTAAAATTTTTTTTAATTTTTCACTCCCAAGTGCAAGTGTTTCTATTAAATTTTAATCATAATACAAAAATAAAATTATTTAACTGTTTTTGCATATGAATAACGGTCTTTTTTATATTAACAGTTGAAATGAAATTTAAGGTACATACCTTTCTGTTAACCTACTTATGTACATATAACATCCCTGATGGCAGAGCATTGCGAAATTTAACATGGCGGATTACAACTGCTTTCTAGGTTCTTTTAATTACGCCACATTACATTATTAAGAAGCCATTTCAAATATATTAAATATGCTTTCATTATGATTTAAAACACTTTATTGTACTTTAACTATGCACATTAATAAATAATTTAAACTTTGCGAAGGAAAATTTCTTAGATTTTACATTAATAATCACATTGATAGAATTCGTATGAATATGTCTGGGGAATTAATATTTCATATTGGCTTTGTATTATTTTGATTTGAAGAAAGGCTTTATTTGCTCTAAATGATATAAATAACGTTTTGATTTAAAATATCTTCAACGATCAAGTGGTTTTAATTGATTGCATAGTAACTAGATCTCACCTTATTTTACTATGTACATAAGTATGTGGAACGTGAAATTCAAGATGGCCGTTTTTTTTATAAACTGCTTCTATTTTCCTTAATTATTATTTAGCTTAGCTTTGGTTTTGATAAACATAGTACCTGCACATAATTTTTTCACTATTATTCACTTCACTTATTTTATTATTTCTATACATCAACCGCACTTTTTCCTTATATACTTTTTCCACTTTGGAGCCGGCTCCTAAATTCTCAACATTCGTATTCATTGCAAAAAAAATTATACATACATATGTACATACATGGTATGTATGCAAAAATAAGTTTATTACTATAAAAGATTCCACTAATAAAAAACATTACGCGTATTTATATATTTTAATGTATGACTACTTCAAAGTCCTAATAAACTAAGCTAATATATAAACTTTAATTGTTTCACGTTGCTTTAAAATTATGATCTGAAGAAAGCAACTAACAGCTCGAAGGATTTTTTCAAACTAAAAAGACGATTTCGTTATATACGGTGAGAATATATATGAATTTTTTTAAATGACTTGGCAGTCCTGGTAGAGATGTGTTTTAGCCAGCGTTGTCAACTTGGAGCTTTTAGTGCTTTTTAGAATTTTGAACGTTTATCAATGATTGTATGAGTATTCTTGGCGCCACACTATATTAACTGAATATAATGGAAAAAAGGTATATATATAGTGCGAAATATTCGAAATTGTAAATACAAAATCAGTATATTTTTTGACGTATGTAAGTTACAAGACTCGTTAAATACATCTGCTATGAGCTTCATTTGTCCATGAATAAATATTTTGAATTTGGTGTTTTTTCTAGATTGTGCGCTTTTAGAAATTTCAAAGTTGATAACGCTGATTTATAGCCCAGCTGTACGAATGTCAAAATGAAGCAAATAAGAAATATATAATGAACACGTCAGTTGAGTTGTTGGCACGGCGGAACACAATTATTAACTAGAAGAAATTCTTGAAAAGTTAATAAGATACATACGTACATATGTATGTATTAAAGTAGTGTTTTACATATATTGAAAGAAAAGATCACAATATTAATAAGTGTATTGAAGTAAAGGTAAATTTAACTAATTTAATTTCGTAAATAATAATTAAATCATAAAAAGAGAAAGTTACTTGTCCAGTATTAGCCCTAAATAATAATTTTCGATATTACTTATATTTATATTTTATTAATTACATACATGTTAGGAATTCTATAACAATGATGACACAAAAGACCACGTCATGGTGGACCTTGGCAACAATAGGATGTCTTTTCATAATGACTGCCATTGAATTACGTGGTGTTCAATCGGCAGCTGTAATGTCTGTGGATTTGGGCTCGGAATGGATGAAAGTTGGTATCGTCTCGCCCGGCGTTCCCATGGAAATCGCATTGAATCCCGAATCTAAACGCAAAACGCCAGTTATTCTTGCATACCGTGACGGTGTACGAACATTTGGCGAAGATGCCGTCACTGTTGGAATCAAAGATCCAAAAGCCGCATATGGTTATTTATTAGATTTATTGGGGAAAACTATCGATAATCCGATTGTTGATTTGTATAGGTAAGCGCTGTTATATGTATATGCATGTTTTTTTAAAGTGCACGTGTCCTAAGTATATACTAACATATACATTATATACTTATATATACATATACATATATATATATATATATATATATATATATATATATATATATATATATATATATATATATATATATATATTCATTTATTATATATATTTATTTATTTATTTATATAGGGAAATTATATCTATAAAGAAAATATGTTTTGCTTGTTGTGGCTTTAGCTGTTCATATTCCCACATTTCATTGGTCGCTAAACCAAATCGTCAGTGACTTTAAGCAGTTTGAAAACATTCACAGACGAGGTGACTTAGCGGCCAATGAAATGTCGGCATATGAAGAGCTGAATCCACAACGAACAAAAACATTTTTTTAACATTAAGTTTGGGAGAATATCCCAAAATAATAAAGTATATAAATAAAATAAACATTATATACATGAATAATTCAAAAAATTTAATTCAAGTTATAATAATCTGCCAATACTGTTATCCACATTATAAATCGAACATTACATATTTGGAGTGATTCACAGTAAAACTGGTCCACTTGCAACCAAGAAGTCTAATATGGAAAAAATTTAAAATGTTTGATTTCTTAATTTATTTGTATATATATATATATAATAAACACATCGAAAATGAAATCAAGGATTGCCAATCGAAAAAAAATAAGTCAAAGTGATAGGAAATTATAATTAATAAAACAAGTTATGGGCTTTTGAAATTTTAGTATAAAATAGTTATTATACGTATCATTTGCGAACGTATTCGATCAATATTGAAAATTGTTCATTATCATTACGCTTTAGCCGAACCATGTTTGAAAGGCGTTCAAACTCTGAAACTTATACAAAAATCAACAAATGTTATATAATAATTCTGTAGAATTCAATCATATTTTCTAATTGTGATTTGCAAAGTATATACATAATGGTTTTAGAAGACTTTTGTACGAACACAACACTATAAACAATTATATCCGACTTGAGTTCTTTTTTAATATATCTTTATACAATTGGCTAGCGCCAACCAAATGCAGGCATATACACGTACGAGTACGCAGCTGAGCCAACAACAAACAATAAATTTAATAATTATTTTGTAGATTATTTCGAATAAATAATGAAGTTAATAAATGTTATACATAAATTTTATACATATATTATATTATACATGTTATTGTCTATTAAAAGCTTTAAAAAAATTCATATTGTAGTTCAGAAGGTAATCCAAAAAATGGGTAAATGATCCTCCATCAATCTTGAAAACTCAAATTTAATTTTAATGTTGTTCAGAATTATGGACATTTAGTTGATAAAAACGGAAATAGTGAATATTTTTGTTTCCTGTGTAATGTATTTAATTTTTTCCTTTTGAAAATTGTTGTTTTATGTATACAACTATTAACAAAATTTGTTCTTGTTATCAATCATAAGTTTAGAACTTTTTGTTTTGTCATTTAAATATTACTAACTTCGGATGATGAAGATAACTAAAGGTTATTGAAATATTGGGTTAATATTAAATACTAGTAGTCGCTAAGTATCCGAAATTCGGCCAATAATAACAATATTAGCTGTTTTCAATCAAAATTAAATTATTTACAAACATTTTCGAACACAACGTTGGGTATACATGTTGTGTATGACATGTGTTTATATTGGTGTAAAGCTACGTACACACGGTTGGCAGATCTTACAATATTGCCAGTAAAATTGTCTGAAAATGTATTACAATCGTGTGAACTGCCAATTTTTTACTTACAACGTTGTCAGAAAAACCATTGTCAGTCCATTGTAAGACGACAATATTGTCAGGCATCTGACAACCGTGAGAACACCTATCGCAGGCATTGTCAGATAATTGGCAGACATTGTAAGGTAATTTTTTATTGGCAGATGTCGAAAATTTATGCACCTGACAATAACACCATTGTCAGAAAAATATTTCTATAGAAATAAAAATTAAAAAAGCTAAAAAAATAAAATACCAAAAATAAAAATGAATATGGCTTCTGATGATAGCACAGACATGATTGTCAGCAGTTTCCAGCCAATTGAACTGCCATGTTCAGTTCAACCACAAACGGAGTCTGATGGAGCCCAGAAAACAAGGCCGAAACAAAAATCCTATCGAAAAAAAGGTGGAACCGTTTGGTCTCATGAAGATCAGCTAAAGTTGATCTCGGAAGTTGAGGTACGGCAAAGTTTATGGGACGCCGGTTGCGCCGAATATAAACTTCCCAAATATGTTTTGTGGCAGGAAGTGGCAGATACCATATCTGTTAGTGTAAATGATTGCAAAGCGAAATGGGCAAATCTGCGTACCTCTTTCAATTGCAATCTCGAAAAGATTCGTAAAAAAAATCAGGCCAGGGCACTGATGACAATTTTCAAATTGCTTGGCGCTACTTTAAACCAATGCTGTTTTTGGAAACAACAAAAGTACGCCAAGCCACACAATCCGTTTCTTCCATGCAACTGGTAAGTGTTGACATACATATTTAGAAATAAAGTGTAAAAAATAATGTATGTACTATGTGATTTAAAATTTTTTATTCCTACAGAAATCTGCAACCACAGATGAATCGATGCTTGTTGGATTAGGGTTCGATGAGGAGTTGGCGTCGATTTCGCCATGTCCATCAGCACAAAAACGCAGCCGAAAAAACACCTCATCATCGTCTACACCAGCAAGCAATGGTGGTCTAAAGGAGATGGCTTTAGAGGCACTCCAGTCATTGCGATCCGCCGACGCTCAACCAAAGGACCCATGCACGGCGTGCGGCGAATATATTGCCGCCGAGCTGATATTCTTTTCCATAATGTATCACACTTTAATAATTTAACTTTTTTTGTGTTATGTATACATAAATTCAGATAATATTTTCTGACATATGCTTTGAATTTTCTGACAATGCCTAACAATTTTTGTCATCCAATAATATGACAATCGTGTGAACTGACAATTTTTGTTGGCACATAAATTCATTGTCAGACAATTAACTGACAATGAAATTGTAAGATTTTCTTACGATCGTCTGAACACACAATTTACTTCTGGGTGACAATTTTTCATTGTCACTACATTGTTAGTATGTTGCCAGGTCTTACAATATTGTAAGATCTGACAACCGTGTGTACAAAGCTTAAGTATTAATTTGAAATGCTTATAAATTTCAAGATCTTAAAACAATTAATAATAAATTACACATTGTCCATCTTTTAAAGATATAATTTTCGAGCCATATATATATGGTACAAATCAACACCATAGCTCAAACCTAAAAGGGAGCCATAGCATCGCCTTTACATATAAATGTCCATAATACAGACCTTAAGCTCGATTAATTAAATATATTAAATAGTTTTGAGATGAAATATTACGGACGTTTCATTTGTATACGTTAATTTATAATTTTAGTATAGTTGAAAATTTTTGACATAACTTTAATATACTTATATACTACATCGAACTTTTTATTTATTTTCAGGAAACGTTTTCCTTATTATGATATCGTTGGTGATCCAGAACGTAACACTGTTATTTTCAAGAAAAGTGCCACTGAAGAATTCTCAGTCGAAGAGTTAATTGCACAGATTCTGGTTAAAGCAAAGGAATTTGCACAAGAAGCTGCTAATCAAGTGATAACTGAAGCTGTGCTAACAGTGCCTGGATATTTTGGACAAGCAGAACGTGAAGCATTGCTTACTGCTGCCCAGTTGGCAAATTTAAAAGTATTACAGCTGATTAATGATTATACTGCCGTTGCTCTCAATTATGGCGTTTTCCACCCTTCAGGAATTAATGAGACAAGCCAATATTATATATTTTATGATATGGGTGCCAGTCACACGTCTTGTGCTTTGGTAAGCTATCAATTGGTTAAGGATAAGCACACGAAAGAAACTCACCCAGTTGTTCAAGTGCTGGGTGTTGGTTACGATCGCACTTTGGGAGGCTTGGAAGTTCAACTTAGATTAAGGGATTATTTGGCCGCTGAATTTAATGCTATGAAAAAGACTACCACTGATGTTACAAAGTCACCTAAAGCATTGGCAAAGTTGTTCAAAGAAGCTGGTCGTTTGAAGAATGTTTTATCTGCCAACAATGATCATTATGCTCAAATCGAAAACCTCTTGGAAGATCATGATTTCAAGTTGCAAGTGACGCGTGAAAAATTGGAAGAGATTTGTTCCGATTTATGGCCGAGAGTTGTTAAACCTTTGGAACAGGCACTGTCAACATCAGGGTTGACATTAGATGTTGTTACACAAGTTATTATGTTTGGCGGCGGTACTCGCGTTCCCAAAGTCCAGGAAACTATTAAACAATATATTAAGCACGATGTAGGTAAAAATATAAATGCTGACGAGGCCGCTGCTATTGGTGCTGTTTATAAAGCTGCCGATTTAGCTACTGGTTTCAAAGTTAAGAAATTTATTGTTAAAGACGCTGTAATATTCCCCATACATGTTACTTTTAACCGTGACATAGGTGAGGGCGCTGAAGTAAAGCAAGTTAAACGTATACTATTTGGTTTAATGAATCCCTATCCCCAAAAGAAAGTAATTACATTTAATAAGCATACCGAAGACTTTGATTTCTATGTTCACTATGGAGATTTAAATCATTTGCCAGTTGAGGAACAGTCATATATTGGTGGCTTAAATATTTCTCATGTTGAATTAAAAAACATTAAGAAACTTCTGGAGACAACTAAAGATGAATCTGTCGATTCGAAGGGTATCAAAGCATTCTTTGCTCTAGATGATTCTGGCGTGTTCCGTTGCACATCCGTCGAGCATGTGTATGACAAACAAAAGGTTCAAGCTGAGGAAGAAAATGAGCCCTATATAAAAAAGTTAGGTAGCACGATTAAAAAATTATTCTCCAACGACAACGAAGACAAGAAAGATGAACTTGATCAAGAAGGCAGTGGTTCCACAGATGAAGGTAGTGAAGCCAATGGTGAGGATAAAGCTAAAGAAGCAAAGAAGGACGCCGGAATGAAAGAAGACGGTAGTGCAAAGACTGACGAACAAAAGGATAATTTAAAAAAGAATGAAACTATAAAAATTGTTACAATAAAAGATCCGGTTGATCATATAATTACATTGCAATTCGCAGCACCTATATCTGGAAAATCTTATGAAAAATCTATGAAGAAATTAGATTCCATTAATAAAGCTGAAAGTTTAAGAAATCATTTGGAATCTTCATTCAATGCTCTTGAAACTCATGTAATTGATATTCAAGAAAAATTGCAACAAGATGAATATGATAGTTGCTTGTCTGAAAAAGAAAAGAATAAAATATTGTCCCAATGTACTGAAATTTC